>OV049924.1:211587233-212139745 GCA_920104205.1 Eupeodes latifasciatus | reverse complement strand
GACTTATCAATACTTGCCCTTAAGTGAATATCGATCAAACGCTCAAAAGTTTTGAGAAGGAATGATGATAAGCTGATAGGTCTTAAGTCTTTAGGGTTTACATGACTGGATTTTCCAGCTTTTGGAATAAAAACAACTTTAACTTGTCTCCAAGACATCGGGATGTATGCCAATTTAAGGCATCCCTTGAAGATGTTTTCTAGGATGGGTATTAGAAAACTTGCATTTTCTTGCAGTTCGGCTGGAATTACACCATCCGGACCAGCAGATTTGTATGGTTTAAAGCTGTTAATAGCCCAATTGAGTTTTTCCCTAGTGACTAGACCTTGTGGGGGTTGTAAAGTATTGTCACCATTATTAAGTGCAACGTTATTAATAATATTAGAGCTACCAGGAAAGTGGACGTCTAGTAGCAAGTTGAGCGATTCTTCGCTTGAATTGGTCCAGAGGCCAGAGGCGTTTTTCAAGCAACTTGGCATGATTGGATTTTTGGAGAGGATTTTGCGCAGCCTAGATGCTTCGGAGCAATCTTCAACGTTACTACAGAAGTTTCTCCAAGACGATCGTTTGGTTTTCCTCAGTTCTTTTTTATAAATCTTCAGTGATTCTTTATATGAATCCCAGTCAGACATGTCTCTAGAAGCTTTGGCTCTGTTAAAGAGTTTTCTGCATTCTTTTCGAAGTGGATCCAGCCCTGAGTTCCACCAGTGTGGTTTCTTTTTACCTCTTACTTGTATAAGAGGACATGCAGTATCTAGAGCTTTGTTTAGGGCTAATGTTAGATTATTGACTTTGTCGTCAAGATCTTCGATGTTGGAGGGAGTATTAAAAAGTTCAGGTTTTATTAAACTATTTAACGTTCTCTTATATTTTGGCCAATTTCTTCTTTTCAGATTTCGAAAGATCGGTTGGCAAGGTGGTTCATTTATAAAGTCAAACTGGATGTATCTATGATCAGAAAAGGAGTGATCTTTAGATACCTTCCAGTTCAAAATATTATTATTAATGAATTCGGAGAAAAGAGTTATATCTAAAACTTCTTGTCGATTTTTAGTAATAAAGGTTGGCTCGAAAAGAGACTCACCTCTGTCGTTTATATCCGTGCTACCCCATACTGTATGGTGGGCGTTAGCGTCACTACCGATGATGAGGCCGATGTTGAGCCTTTGTGCTTCAGTTATCAGACTCTCCAGAGTATCTCCCGGGAGAGGGCCAAGATGGTCGTGGGCAAGATACGCCGACGCCAGCCAGAATGTTCCTCTGGCTGTTTCCAGACTTGCGGCGGTGGTATCTCGATCGCTGAAATTAGGGAGTAAATATACATTTAGGCTGCGTTTTACTAATATGCAAGATCTGGGTTCATCCTCACCTGATGCATACAGCACGCAGTATTTGGGAGTCCTGATTCCTCGAACAATGGATTTAACAATCCAGGGTTCTTGAATCAGGACAATATCTTCATCGCTGCTGGATAGGCGAAGAAGAAGGGAGGCCGAAGCCTTTATGGAGTGTTGGAGGTTAATCTGGAGTAACCGCAGCATTTTTGCTACTGCACTCCCGATCAGCCTCCAACACAGTAATGTCGGAGTCATCCATATCAGAGGACGATTCTAAAAGAATGTCCTCATCTCCGCTGTCGTAGACCTCGGCATCCATTGCGGAAAAACCTTGGTCGGTGTTAGGTGCTTCCACTGCTACTGGGGGTACCTGAGATGCATCGTCTTCCAATGAAGGAAGTGTGACCGATGCGCCAGGTACCTCAGCAACCGTTTCCGCTTGTGTGGGTGGGGAAGGGTTTGTGCCTCAGCCCCATCTTTTTTATAGACCCTCAGCGTAATTTCATCGAACCCGAACCTAATCACACCTTTTGATTGCGCCAGAGGAGAAAGGGATTCTGCATTGATGATCACAATTGCACCCTTATAGGGTCCCTTTGGATCCTCTAGTTTCGCAACCTTCCAGTTGTGAGTAGGAAGGGTTGGATTGGAGAGCCGGATTATCTTCAGAACGTGGTCAGCTTCCTTGAATATGGCCGGAACCGTGATGCGAGCTCTTGGTCTGCAAGGAATGTCCTCCTTTGCTACAACCTCAAGCTTAGCACCAGGCCAGACCTCTCCAAGTCGGCTGACCGCCAGCGTCAGTAGGTCGCACGACCTCTGATCATCACAGACCATCAACTTGATGTGTCCCTGATGCCAACCGCCATCTTTTGTGATGGGCGGTGGTCCCGGATTGTCGGACATTATCTCGACAAAACTGAAGGCCAGCTGTCCTTTGGCCAATGTCCAGTTCTCGGCAGAGATCGTGCCATCCACATCGCTTCTGTCGATAATCGCGACTACCTTTTTGTCCCTTAAAACGTCGCTGAAGGACATTTTATCCTTGCGAGGGTCACGAGGAGTGCTGGTGTTTAGCACTTTGGGGCGTTTAGGTAGTGAAACACTACCTTCCATAGACCTTTGTCGCTTCGACGTTGAGTCTTGGCTGGTCTTTAAATTATTTTTGGCGAGGAAGTTCTTGGCCCAATTTATTTTGGCGTCATGCTGAGAGTTTCCTCCAGCGCCTAGTTGTTCACCAAACGTCTGGAGAATCCTCTTAGCATTTCGTATGTTCCTGTAGTAGGCCTTGGAGGGTCTGAGCTTATGCCCATCTCTCCCAGGACCTTCTTTAGGATCCTTTGTTTTGGAGGTAGAAGGACCTGGCATCACAGCCCTACTACCTCCGACTCGAGGTGTTGACGAGGTGAGAGGTTTACTCTCAGTGGTAGTAGAGGAGCCGTTCTTCACAACTGCCTCACTACAGGAAGAAGGTAATTTTACCTGATTATCCGATATTCCACTGGCGACAACAGGGCTGTGAGTGTCCACAGCCATGTCAGCACCAGTGGAAGAGGGATGAACAGCAGACAACTTTGCCGTCGTACTGCTGGCCGGTACAGCAGACAACTTTGCCATCGTACTGCTGGCCGATACGGTTTTTTTATTTTGTTTTGTTTTTTTTAAAAAGTTCTGTTATAAAAAAACAAACTAGACTTTTTGTAGTACTTTAAATTTTATATTTTATTGACTCTAATATATTGTTGCAAAATTAAATGGAGTAAAACAGCAAAGCACTCAAAAATTCGTCTGGTTCTTTCGATGTCTACAGATAAAGTATCTAGATTGTCTCGGAATTTGTTTCATCAGACTAAATGTGCAGCTGCTCTCTTTCGGCGGGAATGTTGGTCTTTTAAATTTATGATGCGACATCTGAATTTGAATATATACAACTTTGGTGTTGCCAATGCATGTTTTTCGTAACAGCCCCCTTCGATACAAGAACTCCAGGCTAGGATGTTGTTGTATCCTTGTTATATAACTGCAGCAATGCCAATTTAACGGTTGGCCGTTCAAAAATTCCATTGGATGTTTGAATTGTAGCACTTCTGACTTGGCCATCGGATGATGTTTTGACTGCTATTATTCGTCCTTTGGGATAGTTGTTCCTGGGCAAGTCTTTGTCTATCAGGACAACAATGTCACCAATCTTCAACGGTTGTACTGGATCATACCACTTTGATCGAAGTGTGAGCTCGGGTAAGTACTCGGTAATGAAGCGCTTCCAGCATTTGTTGGCAAACTGTTCTTTATACTGGTATGTCTGTTTGAGTGTCTTCCAGCTGTCATCGAGTTTCATTGTTGGTTTTCCACCACCTGAGTCCAATCGCAAAAAATGATTCGGTGTCAATGCTTCTGAAGATTCATCATCCACTGGAACATATGTTAGCGGCCTTGAATTAATAATATTCTCAGCAGATATCAAACAGCTTCTAAGTAATGGGTCGCTGGGAGTTCTCAGAGGTAAAGATGTGTATAATGCTGTCTTGAATGAGCGAACTAATCGCTCCCATGCTCCTCCCATATGTGGCGAAGCCGGTGGATTAAAGTTCCATTTTAAGGATGGTGATATGAATTGTTTTGCTATCATGGCTGGATCAATTGCTTCTAAATCTTGACGAAGCTGACGTTCTGCTCCGATAAAATTCGTCCCTCGATCGGAATAAATCTCGTTTGGTTGTCCTCGGCGCTGGATAAAGTCATGGAAGCATAAAATAAATGAATCAGTATCTAATCCATGTGCGACTTCGATGTGCACAGCTCTGGTGGTCAAACAGGTAAACAAAACGCCTCATCTTTTTTCCTGTCGTCTTCCAACTGCAACATTCAGGGGTCCAAAATAGTCAACGCCTGTGAATGTAAACGGATTGCAAAACAAGGACACTCTGGCCTTCGGAAGTTGAGACATCTCTGGTTCTTGAGGTTTAGCTTTCCGATTCTTACATAGTTGACAGTGTTTTGTGATGGCTGATTTTATGGCACATCTCAGCTTAGGGATTGCATATTGCTGTCTAAGTTGGTTCACCACAGTTTCGTTGTTTGCATGCAGGAATCTCTCGTGGCATTGTAGGATAATTAAATTTGTTGCGTGATGTCCTCTCGGAAGTATGATTGGGTGTTTCTGGTCTGAACTCATAATGGAAACTGCTTCAAGTCTTCCCTTAGCTCTCAATAACCTTTGGTTATCAAGGTAAGGACACAGGCGTCGGATCTTGCTGGAACATTGTACTGTCGGTCGACCTGCATTGGATGAGTTGTTGACTTCTTTCATAAGACTGCATATTTCCTCACTGAAAGCGTTTTCTTGTACTTGCCGAAATAAAATGATTTGTGCTTCATTGAGTTCGTCGCCGTTTAATATTCCTTTCGTTGGTAGATCACGCTTGAAATTAAGTTTGATGTTCAAATAGCGGATGACAAATGCGATTGTTCTTACAATTGCACTCCATTTTGAGAATCTGTTGAAATCTATGATCGGATGTTGTGTCACATGTATATTTAGAAGTTCCTCTGAATGTGAAGTATCTTCTTTGATTGTTTTGTCTTTTGGCCATCGGTCTTCTTCATACTTCAAGAATTCGGGACCTTGAAACCATCGGTCATTAGTATCTAGTTTTGGTGGTTTGGTCCATTTAGTTGCTTCATCTGCAATATTTAGTTTCGATGGAATATATCGCCAGGAATTCATATGTGGAATGTCTTGGATTTCGGCAACTCGAAAGGCAATGTATTTGTTGTATCGGTGAGGATTGCTTTTTAACCAAACAAGCACAGTTTTGGAATCGCTCCAGAAAAACGTTTGGTTAACCTTGATGGACAGTTCCTTTAAAATTTGAGTTCCGAATCTGCAGCCCATAACGGCAGCGTCAAGTTCCAGACGAGGAATAGATCGGAGTTTTATTGGTGCTACCTTTGTCTTGGCGCCTAATAAGGAGCACTCTACCTTATCATCCTTGCTGATACGGAGATAGGCCACTGTTGCGCACGCTTGTTCGCCCGCATCCATCAAGATATGGAGTTGTACATCTGCCTTCTCCCAATCTGGGAATTGATTCAACAGGCATCTAGGGATCCGAAGTTGCTCAACTTGTGGAAGTATTTGAAGCCATTTGGTCCATGCTTCAAATTGATCGTCGCTTATCTTCTCATCCCAATGGATCTGACTTCTCCAAATGTCCTGTAGAAGGATTTTAAGGTAGACCAAAAAGTTTGCGATGAGGCCTAGCGGGTCATAAATTGACATCAGTATCTTTAGGACTTCTCTTTTAGTTGGGCGACATTCTCCATTCAAAACTTGTTTGCTTCCTTTGTTGTATCGAAGTGAAAACGTGAATGTATCGCTTTGGAGGCACCACCACATGCCTAATATTTTTTCTGTGAAGCATTCTGGATTCATATTTAGGTCTTTTGGATCGTTGGGCGACTCTGGGTTGAGGATTTCCATGACGTTGGTGTTGTTCGACCTCCAATTTCGGATTTCAAAGCCAGCTCGTGAATGTATCTCCGTTATTTGTTTTGCCAGTTGTACAGCCTCTTGTTCGTTATCAACGCTGTCTAATAAATCATCTACATAATGATTTTTAACGATACTCTCAACTGCCCGAGGAAATTCTTCTGCGAACTGCAGCGCATTGTGGTTCTTGACGTACTGAGCACAACTGGGTGAGCAAGTTGCCCCAAACGTCATGACTTGCATCACGTACGTTTCGAACTGGGAATTAACATCTTCTCGCCATAAGAATCGGAGTACATGCTGGTCTTCTTGCGGTATTTTAACCTGGTGGTACATCTCTTTGATATCAGCGGACAGCCCAATCTTCCTTTCTCTGCTTCTCAACAGGACTCCAAGTAAAGATGAGTTCCAGTCTACACCTTTCATTAGAAGTGTATTTAAAGATACTCCGTCGACTGTGGCTGCTGCATCCCAAACAATGCGAATCTTGCTGGGTTTATTAGGGTTTCGAATCGGAAATATCGGTAAATACCAAAGCTTTTCTTGTTGCCTTTCACATTCTTCGTTGGTAAGTTTTCGTATATATCCTTTCTTTTCGTAATCTTTAATTTGTTGAATCATATTCTTCTTCAGTTCTTCATCTCCCTGCAGTCGCTTCTCAAGACATCTCATTCTGCTCATGGCCATTGGTTTCGAATCAGGTAGCTTAATATTTTCATAGCGCCACAGAAGACCAGACTCATAGCGGCCTTTTGATGGAATTGTTTTTTCATTTAGTAGACTTAATGCCTTTTCTTCTTCTTGGATTATTTTGGGATCCTTTTCACCCAATGTTCCCAAGCTATCTGTAGCGAAGAAATCTTTCACCAACTGATGAAGCTTATCATCTGGCTGGCATACACATTGATGGCAGTGATGCTCGGTTTCCGTTGTATCATTTCTTTCAGGTGTGACGGAGAACACAGTCCAGCCAAGCCGACATTTCACAGCGATGGGATCGATTTCGGTTGCTTCTCTCACTTTAAGTGGAACAGCTACGTGCCAATTCTTGAGACCTATTAGTATGCCTGGACTCACATTGGCATAGGATTCAACAGGCAGGCCTCTTAAATGATGAAATTCAGTAGCCATACGTTTGTAATCCAAAGATTGGCTTGGCAGGTTCAAGTTCTGTACAGTTCTCACATTAGAGAGGTTGAAGCGTGGAGCATTTTGATAATCACCGGCGATTGTCAACGAGGTTTTAAGTGATTGTTTCTCTTGACGAGAGATGGTTCCACTCCACTTTAAACACAAGGGCGCGGTTTCTCCTTCAAGTTGCAATTCTTTTGCTAGCCTTTCATTGAGCAAAGTACTGGATTCGTCCAAAAACGCAAAAGTTCGAACTTGCTTTTCATTGTTGAAAAGTACTACAGGCAATATTCTGAACTTCACAGAAACAGGAGTGATGTGATTCATGTTGCCTTCGTTTGATACCTCGTTGTGCTCTTGTTTGTGTAGTGCATTATGCAAAAGAGGATGATGTCGTCCGTGGCAGTTGTCTTGGGAGCACATCACTGGTGTTGTACATCTGTATGGGTGTCTTTTGAGACATTGACGACAAAGCTTTGCCTGCTTAACGAAGTCCCAACGTTGGTTCACGCTCCAGCCCATGAATTTCTCGCAAGATGAATTCGATTGGCAACCTCCTTGGCATACGCTGCATTTTATTTGAAAATTGGAGGTAGATGTTGCTTTGCTCCTTCGCGTATCCTTCTGATCATGGATGTTGACATGTTCATTCTTGAACTTTGTTTTGCTTGTGGAGTGAAACCAATTTTTTGATGGCATAACGTCACAAATGTCACCTGCCAGAGAATGCAACCAGTCGCCGAGAATACAGATGTTGCTGCAGTCTTCTTCTTCGCGTCTATGTGATGCCCAAGAAAGTTGGAGAGTAGGTGGTAGCTTCTCGACAAGAGTTCTCATTAGATTGGGATCACGCATGTGGGCTTGCAGATCAGCTTGCTCTAAAGTTGCACATAAGTTGGTGACAGCTACAGCGTAGTCCAATACAGTTTCCAATTTGTCTAATTTAGGCGACGTCATCTTCTTGATTCGATCGATGTAATGATCTAAGATTATTTCCGGTTGACCAAAATATCTTCTTAATGTTGATATAATTATGGGGACGCAGTTGGGAATGGTTAGCTGTGCTACGACGACTTCTCTTGCTTTCCCTTTTAAACAGCGTTGCAGTCGAAGGAGATTTTCAGTTTTTGTAAAGCCGCATGCCACTGTTGTCTGAGTGAATGTGCTTATGAACACTGGCCATTCTCCTGGGTGGCCCGTAAAAACAGGAAGATCTCGTGGAATAGCGTGCCTGGTTGCTATTTGTTGATCAGTGAGTTTCATACACTCGTCGAGAACGTTGGATTCGTATAATGGAGTTGGTTTCGCAGACACATGAAAATATTTCGGCTGAGGTAATTGAGTCAGGTATTTATTTAAAACAGACTTACCACACGGTTCGTCAAGCGCATTTTGCTTGACTTTATCCTGTTGGGCAGTGCTGTTCTTCCTTTCGGATTCCCCAGACGAATTACTGTCTGCATATTGATCAAGAAGCGCTTGGCGCTTTGAATTGAGGATTTGTCTTTCCTTAAGGATACGATCCTCCTCCTCCATTAATCGAAGCTTTTCTTGAATTCTCTTGGACTGACCAGACTTGTTTGACGATGCACCATTTTTGTCGGATGTCGGATGCGTTGTGCATATGGAACATTTCCAATCTTTGTCATTGGCAACTTCATCGCCAACATTAGCACACACATAATGGATCCATTTGCGGCATTTCGTGCACTCTACCATGTCAGTGTCTGTATATAGCTGATTGCACCGAGGGCATTTCTGCTCCACCATTGTCGTGTTGCCCGTAGACATGATTTAATTTAACTTTTATAAGAATTTTTGAGAAATGTTATAAAAAAACAAACTAGACTTTTTGTAGTACTTTAAATTTTATATTTTATTGACTCTAATATATTGTTGCAAAATTAAATGGAGTAAAACAGCAAAGCACTCAAAAATTCGTCTGGTTCTTTCGATGTCTACAGATAAAGTATCTAGATTGTCTCGGAATTTGTTTCATCAGACTAAATGTGCAGCTGCTCTCTTTCGGCGGGAATGTTGGTCTTTTAAATTTATGATGCGACATCTGAATTTGAATATATACAACTTTGGTGTTGCCAATGCATGTTTTTCGTAACAAGTTCATTGAAAATCCCACGAGTAGCGGATAAGGGGTGGTCCATCTGTACAGAGATCCGTGTATACAGATAAGGCTGGTTAATCCGGAGGTCGCCAGGTATCCGGATACTCCGTTCGCGACTGAGCTAGTTTTTTAATTGGGCCCTCAGCCTGGCTGATCATCGGCACGGGTCGTATAACACCTTAGATCCAGCCCAATTGGGAAGTTTGGGAAGTTTAAGGGAAGGATATGTTTTGAGAAAGGAGAGACGAACAGCAATTAAGCCATAAGCGTCCCAGGAAGGAAACTAGGCATGACAGACAGTTATACACCATACAGTCAGGGGATAAGGAGACATCAGCCAGCATAATAGCACAGAGCTGACGGAGGAGGGGGTAAAGGATTGGGAAGGGGAGGGGCGAGCGACCTTTGGTTTCAGGACTCTTCTGGAGAAATAATTCCCGAGAATCATTGTCCTTACTCAGCTTCTACAACTCGACAAGTTCGACGCTCGGGTAGAAGACAGAATATAATAAGAATGATAAAAAATGTTGTTTTAAAAGAAAAAAATAATATATGTTTTCAAACTTTTCCAAAAACAATATAAACTTTTCCAAATATGTTATTTTATTATATATCATGTAATGTAAAAGGATGAGAAGATAAGATTTGAGAAGAGTGGTTCCTGACATTGAGGAAGAAGCCGTAGTTCTGTGAGCCGAAAAATGAGCAAAACAAATTTAAAATATTCTAATATAATTTTCTATTGAACTTATTGCAGTCTATTTCTATGTAAAAGTTTTCTCCTTCGTTTTCAGGACATCAATTGACAATCATTCATCAACGAAGACATCTGAAAACCTCGGAAAAATGAAATGAAAATTTGTTGAAAGGACTTCCGAAGGCGCATCTCGCACCAACGAGTCTCTTTCATACATTGTTTTATAATTGAAGTGTGTGCTACTGTGCCCTGCTATTTGGATACCTGCTATGCAATTACCCAAAGACTCGGACTATCTAGCATCCACTTTGTCTATTGATTAAATGTACCATTGCACCTTCCGTATGGCAACGCGGTACCAAATGCCATACACTCAGTCACCGGGACTCACACGGAACGTGCAAACACATCAACCAACGGATGTCGAAAATGAATTTAAAAAAAATTTTATTGAAAGAGAAAAAAAAGTATTTAAAATTTTGTACACAAAAATGAATTGGCTCAATTAAAATCTGTAGCCTCACCATCTTACGATAGTGGGTTCCACGTTGGGCGCCATTTGTAACGACCTATTTGCCTCTTCCTGGTCCTGGCTGGCAATCTAATGAACCCTCAGCTCAGCGGTGGGTGTGGTTCTTGGACCCTTCAACGTCGCTACAAAAAAAATATCTTGCCAGACTGCATTCAGGTGTTGATAATGCGCAAGACATCGCCTCTACCCTCCCATCCATGGTTGGCTCCCTCGCTAGAGCAACCCCTTTGACTGGCTTCTTCCTCTCTCAAGCCATCACCCCTCTCATCATTAGCCTCTCATCCTTTATATCAAAAAAATTACTCCATAATTATGAAACTATAGTTCATAAATAAAAAGACTTGTAAGTTTTTAGTTCAACCATTTCGACAAATTTAATTAGAAATTTTCATTTTATAAAACTATATCATCTTCTAAAGTTATGTACTTTAATTGAAATTAAATTTTCAAATACAGATCTTATTAAATTAATTTATTGAATTTTAATTAAGCGAAATAGTAAAAAATTTTTTTAAACTCTGTTGGCAACGCGAAGCCCGAAATCTTAATATTTAATATCAAAAATATAGCCGCGTCTTCGGCTTATTACAACTATGGATTCTACTTCGTTTTTTTGCTTCCTTTTAATTTTCACCTATCTCAATATTCCCCTTAGTTACAACCCCCCCGTTAATTCGCGTAAATATATAAAAATTGGATATATATATATGTATATATAAAAAAAAGTAGGTTAAATAACCATCAGATAGAGGCAAATAGGTCGTTACAAATGGCGCCCAACGTGGGGCCGAAATTTTCGTATACTCAGGACTGCGGCAAGACATTCCTGCTCAGTAACCGTGTAGTTTTTCTGAGATTTATTTAGCTTCTTTGACATATACGCTATTGGTCTCTCGTTGTTGTCCTCATCCAACTGAAAAAGAACACCCCCTACTCCTTCCGAAGAGGCATCACATTGGATAGTAAACGCCTTGTTGAAATCAGGTTGCGACAATACAGGTGCCGAGGAAAGCGCAGTTTTCAACCTATTAAACCCATCCAAAGCTTCAGGTGTTAACTCAAATTTGTTTGACTTTTTAAGACAATCGGTAAGGGGTGCGGCTAGATCTGAATAGTTTTGAATAAACCTCCGGTACCAGCCAGTCAATCCAAGGAATCTCCTAACTTGTCTTATGGTCGTAGGAACGCGAAAATTAACCATTGCCTCGATTTTGTCAGGGTTGGTTTTCAGAGTGCCTTGGCCGACAATGTACCCGAGATACTTAATCTCCCGCATGCAGAACTTGCTTTTATCGAGGTTAATCGTAAGGTTTGCCCTGCGAAGGCAAGCAGCCACTTCGTTAAGGATTCTTATGTGCGACTCAAAATCAGCCGTACAAATGAGTAAATCATCCAAATAGACAAACACATTCTCACGAATCGAACTTGGCACGACTTGGTCGATGACTCTGCTCATGGTTTGGCCAGCATTGCTTAAGCCAAATGGCATGACCTTAAACTGGTAAAGCGGTCTATCAGGCACGGCAAAAGCAGTTTTCTCTCTCGATTTCTCATCTAGCGGTATTTGCCAATATGCATCCTTCAAGTCGATTCCTGTGATATAATGTGTGTCCTTGATCCGGCTTAGTAATCCCTCTATATGAGGCAAAGGGTATGCATCCTTAACGGTGACTGCATTAACCTTTCGGAAATCGAGGCACAGGCGAACCTTGCCTGGCTTTCGTACTAACACTACAGGGCAACTCCAAGGTGAATTACTAACCTCGATAACCCCAAGTTCTAACATGCGGTCCAACTCCTTATACACCTCTTCCTGCCGAACCGGAGACAATGGATAATGCCGGGATTTGATAGGGACAGCATTTCCTGTATCAATGACATGACAACCCAAAGTTGTCTTACCTAGCCCTAGCACGACAAAGTTAGGAAAAAGCCTCTTGACATTTTCAAGTTTTAGGTTTTGTTCGGGTGAAAGTTCTATCAGCTCAGCCTCATCCTTGACGTTACCTTCTCCCCCGCTACCATCGACGTTGGCCTGAATTTCGCTTATTTGAGGCGTCAAATTGAAATCTCGCCAAAAGTTCATCCCCAAATACAGTTTTTGAGTGAGGTTGGGAATCAAGTAAAAAGAAAGGGGTTTCGTGATACCATTGTACGTAGTTTGAATTTCGCAGTGACCAATTATTTCATGCGACTTACCATCTGCAGTTCGTACTTTATTTGTATATGGTTTCACGACGACTCCTATTCCTTTTACCAACTCCCAACACTCCCTGCCTAACACAGATATAGATGCTCCACTATCCAATAAGCCAAAAATTGACTCATTGTTTAGCAGGACATTCGCATACATCCTGCCGTCTGCATTTGAGGAGATGATAGTTTCTGATATATGTTTTCGAAATTTCTTTCGATTGCGAAACCGACGCCGGCACTTTTGAATGTGAACGCTGGCTAAACTATTATTTTTCCCGAAAATTCGAGAACGAACTTTATAATAATTTAGCTTGCGTTCATGAAGGGATTTCAGGTTAAGTGTATCACAAGGATGAGATTGAGTGACTTGAGGAATGAGAGGATCTGTTCGTTCCAAGATCTTAATAGGAATACTTTCTTGAGAAACTTCCGAACAGGCAATGACATTATTAAGGGTATTTACTTTCGATGGTTTTCGGGGAGATTTTTCGAGGAACGAATTTCCCCTTTCCTTTTTTCGTCCCTCGAAGAGTTTCCCGTATGCTTACCGCATTCAATAGTGGAGACACCCTTTGCACCACATAAGAAACAGAATAAATTTCTTACCCGAGAAGGGCAGAAATGATAAGCGTGACCTTTTTCATCACAGTTCCAACACACATAATCAGCCACCGAAGTTCGTTTTCGAGTTGAAGAGATAGCTGCTATTTCCTCGCCATCTTCAGCGACTTCTTCATTTTCAACATCGACTGCGATTTCGTGAACGCTCTTGTGAAAAGAAGTTCGCTTCGCCAGAAACCTCTCAGCCTCTCTTGCTTTATTCCTGAGCTCTTCAAGATTCTTTACATTCGACGACAACAGAATTTCCCCTAATTTGTCTCTCGAATTGTTTCGGATCACATATACAAGTTTTCTTTCGTCGAACGGCTCCTTTAAACGGTCGTTAAGACCTATAATAGAGTTGTAAAAATCATCGAACGACTCTTTCAAACCCTGCTTGCGAATCAACAATTTCATATAAATTTCTACATCGTCCTCTAAACGCCCAAATTCTTTCGTCATCGCCATCTTAAGATCGGATAACTTTGCTTTTGGGTTTTTTCGCAAATATCCCCACAACCACTTGTTCGCTCTTCCGCTCAACAAAATATGAAAATTAGCTGCAACTTGTTCATCGGAATACGATGACGATGCATGCAACAGGTCGACTTTTAAAAGAAAATCTGAAACATTATCAGTTCCATCATACTTAATGTTCCACCGATCAAGCCTACAAGATTCCATTGCACTATAATTTGATGGACTAGCGGAATTTCGGGATGCAGGTGAAGGTTGGAACGAATTATTGTTTGCTCCCTCATTAGATGTTCCTAAAGAGTTACTTGTAGCAGGAGTGTTTTGTCCTTGAGTGGGAAAGTTCAAAGTTTCCAGTTTCTTTATAACGTTCACCATGAAAACATCCATCTGCTGAAACAACCTTACTTGATTTTCGAGCATACCTTTCTCTATTCTCTTCGCTAACTCTTCCGTTGGATCTGCCCTTTGATCAACTACGGGATTTAAACTATCTATTATTACCCGCCTCATTGTCTTGAACTTCGTCACTGACAGCGGAATTATCATTGGACATGTTTGAGGTTGAGTTTGAAACGATTGAGTTTAAATTTTCAGAAAAAGAAAAGGAATTATCTAAATCGAAACGATCGATACTGTTTCGAAATCGTCGGTAAAATTCTTCAAACCTAGCTTCAGAGTGCGCCAAAATCACATTCAAATCGTCGTGAATTGAAACCCGACGACCTCTACTCATGCCGTTCTCAAAGACAAACTTCTGAAAATCTTGTTTTCTTCAGATGTCAAAAGAAAAATCCGTTGAAAAATTAAACCTTCAAAAAAAATATATCGAAAATTTCTTCCTAAAAACAAAATCAATGATCCTAAAAAAAATAATTCCGAACTCCAAATGTTCAGCTGGCTGCAAACCGTAAAATAAAAAAGGAAAATAAAAACAAACGAAAACGAAAGTCGCAAGTTTAAATTGCCTGCCTTAATTTGATTTCACAAAGAACTCAAAACAAAACTCCAAATTCAATTCTTTGAATCCCTGGTTCAAATACCACCAATACCAATTGTAAAAAAAATTAAAAAAAAATATGTACTGAAAATAAAAAATAAATAAATTCAAAAATATAATAAGAATGATAAAAAATGTTGTTTTAAAAGAAAAAATAATATATGTTTTCAAACTTTTCCAAAAACAATATAAACTTTTCCAAATATGTTATTTTATTATATATCATGTAATGTAAAAGGATGAGAAGATAAGATTTGAGAAGAGTGGTTCCTGACATTGAGGAAGAAGCCGTAGTTCTGTGAGCCGAAAAATGAGCAAAACAAATTTAAAATATTCTAATATAATTTTCTATTGAACTTATTGCAGTCTATTTCTATGTAAAAGTTTTCTCCTCCGTTTTCAGGAAATCAATTGACAATCATTCATCAACGAAGACATCTGAAAACCTCGGAAAAATGAAATGAAAATTTGTTGAAAGGACTTCCGAAGGCGCATCTCGCACCAACGAGTCTCTTTCATACATTGTTTTATAATTGAAGTGTGTGCTACTGTGCCCTGCTATTTGGATACCTGCTATGCAATTACCCAAAGACTCGGACTATCTAGCATCCACTTCGTCTATTGATTAAATGTACCATTGCACCTTCCGTATGGCAACGCGGTACCAAATGCCATACACTCAGTCACCGGGACTCACACGGAACGTGCAAACACATCAACCAACGGATGTCGAAAATGAATTTAAAAAAAATTTGATTGAAAGAGAAAAAAAAGTATTTAAAATTTTGTACACAAAAATGAATTGGCTCAATTAAAATCTGTAGCCTCACCATCTTACGATAGTGGGCTCCACGTTGGGCGCCATTAGTAACGACCTATATGCCTCTTCCTGGTCCTGGCTGGCAATCTAATGAACCCTCAGCTCAGCGGTGGGTGTGGTTCTTGGACCCTTCAACGTCGCTACAAAAAAAATATCTTGCCAGACTGCATTCAGGTGTTGATAATGCGCAAGACATCGCCTCTACCCTCCCATCCATGGTTGGCTCCCTCGCTAGAGCAACCCCTTTGACTGGCTTCTTCCTCTCTCAAGCCATCACCCCTCTCATCATTAGCCTCTCATCCTTTATATCAAAAAAATTACTCCATAATTATGAAACTATAATTCATAAATAAAAAGACTTGTAAGTTTTTAGTTCAACCATTTCGACAAATTTAATTAGAAATTTTCATTTTATAAAACTATATCATCTTCTAAAGTTATGTACTTTAATTGAAATTAAATTTTCAAATACAGATCTTATTAAATTAATTTATTGAATTTTAATTAAGCGAAATAGTAAAAAAAAATTTTTAAACTCTGTTGGCAACGCGAAGCCCGAAATCTTAATATTTAATATCAAAAATATAGCCGCGTCTTCGGCTTATTACAACTATGGATTCTACTTCCTTTTTTGCTTCCTTTTAATTTTCACCTATCTCAATATTCCCCTTAGTTACAACCCCCCCGTTAATTCGCGTAAATATAAAAAAATTGGATATATATATATGTATATATAAAAAAAAGTAGGTTAAATAACCATCAGGAAGAGGCAAATAGGTCGTTACAAATGGCGCCCAACGTGGGGCCGAAATTTTCGTATACTCAGGACTGCGGCAAGACATTCCTGCTCAGTAACCGTGTAGTTTTTCTGAGATTTGTTTAGCTTCTTTGACATATACGCTATTGGTCTCTCGTTGTTGTCCTCATCCAACTGAAAAAGAACACCCCCTACTCCTTCCGAAGAGGCATCACATTGGATAGTAAACGCCTTGTTGAAATCAGGTTGCGACAATACAGGTGCCGAGGAAAGCGCAGTTTTCAACCTATTAAACCCATCCAAAGCTTCAGGTGTTAACGCAAATTTTTTTGACTTTTTAAGACAATCGGTAAGGGGTGCGGCTAGATCTGAATAGTTTTGAATAAACCTCCGGTACCAGCCAGTCAATCCAAGGAATCTCCTAACTTGTCTTATGGTCGTAGGAACGCGAAAATTAACCATTGCCTCGATTTTGTCAGGGTTGGTTTTCAGAGTGCCTTGGCCGACAATGTACCCGAGATACTTAATCTCCCGCATGCAGAACTTGCTTTTATCGAGGTTAATCGTAAGGTTTGCCCTGCGAAGGCAAGCAGCCACTTCGTTAAGGATTCTAATGTGCGACTCAAAATCAGCCGTACAAATGAGTAAATCATCCAAATAGACAAACACATTCTCACGAATCGAACTTGGCACGACTTGGTCGATGACTCTGCTCATGGTTTGGCCAGCATTGCTTAAGCCAAATGGCATGACCTTAAACTGGTAAAGCGGTCTACCAGGCACGGCAAAAGCAGTTTTCTCTCTCGATTTCTCATCTAGCGGTATTTGCCAATATGCATCCTTCAAGTCGATTCCTGTGATATAATGTGTGTCCTTGATTGATAGGTTTTGTTCGGGTGAAAGTTCTATCAGCTCAGCCTCATCCTTGAAGTTACCTTCTCCTCCGCTACCATCGACGTTGGCCTGAATTTCGCTTATTTGAGGCGTCAAATTGAAATCTCGCCAAAAGTTCATCCCCAAATACAGTTTTTGAGTGAGGTTGGGAATCAAGTAAAAAGAAAGGGGTTTCGTGATACCATTGTACGTAGTTTGAATTTCGCAGTGACCAATTATTTCATGCGACTTACCATCTGCAGTTCGTACTTTATTTGTATATGGTTTCACGACGACTCCTATTCCTTTTACCAACTCCCAACACTCCCTGCCTAACACAGATATAGATGCTCCACTATCCAATAAGCCAAAAATTGACTCATTGTTTAGCAGGACATTCGCATACATCCTGCCGTCTGCATTTGAGGAGATGATAGTTTCTGATATATGTTTTCGAAATTTCTTTCGATTGCGAAACCGACGCCGGCACTTTTGAATGTGAACGCTGGCTAAACTATTATTTTTCCCGAAAATTCGAGAACGAACTTTATAATAATTTAGCTTGCGTTCATGAAGGGATTTCAGGTTAAGTGTCTCACAAGGATGAGACTGAGTGACTTGAGGAATGAGAGGATCTGTTCGTTCCAAGATCTTAATAGGAATACTTTCTTGAGAAACTTCCGAACAGGCAATGACATTATTAAGGGTATTTACTTTCGATGGTTTTCGGGGAGATTTTTCGAGGAACGAATTTCCCCTTTCCTTTTTTCGTCCCTCGAAGAGTTTCCCGTATGCTTACCGCATTCAATAGTGGAGACACCCTTTGCACCACATAAGAAACAGAATAAATTTCTTACCCGAGAAGGGCAGAAATGATAAGCGTGACCTTTTTCATCAACACACATAATCAGCCACCGAAGTTCGTTTTCGAGTTGAAGAGATAGCTGCTATTTCCTCGCCATCTTCAGCGACTTCTTCATTTTCAACATCGACTGCGATTTCGTGAACGCTCTTGTGAAAAGAAGTTCGCTTCGCCAGAAACCTCTCAGCCTCTCTTGCTTTATTCCTGAGCTCTTCAAGATTCTTTACATTCGACGACAACAGAATTTCCCCTAATTTGTCTCTCGAATTGTTTCGGATCACATATACAAGTTTTCTTTCGTCGAACGGCTCCTTTAAACGGTCGTTAAGATCTATAATAGAGTTGTAAAAATCATCGAACGACTCTTTCAAACCCTGCTTGCGAATCAACAATTTCATATAAATTTCTACATCGTCCTCTAAACGCCCAAATTCTTTCGTCATCGCCATCTTAAGATCGGATAACTTTGCTTTTGGGTTTTTTCGCAAATATCCCCACAACCACTTGTTCGCTCTTCCGCTCAACAAAATATGAAAATTAGCTGCAACTTGTTCATCGGAATACGATGACGATGCATGCAACAGGTCGACTTTTAAAAGAAAATCTGAAACATTATCAGTTCCATCATACTTTATGTTCCACCGATCAAGCCTACAAGATTCCATTGCACTATAATTTGATGGACTAGCGGAATTTCGGGATGCAGGTGAAGGTTGGAACGGATTATTGTTTGCTCCCTCATTAGATGTTCCTAAAGAGTTACTTGTAGCAGGAGTGTTTTGTCCTTGAGTGGGAAAGTTCAAAGTTTCCAGTTTCTTTATAACGTTCACCATGAAAACATCCATCTGCTGAAACAACCTTACTTGATTTTCGAGCATACCTTTCTCTATTCTCTTCGCTAACTCTTCCGTTGGATCTGCCCTTTGATCAACTACGGGACTTAAACTATCTATTATTACCCGCCTCATTGTCTTGAACTTCGTCACTGACAGCGGAATTATCATTGGACATGTTTGAGGTTGAGTTTGAAACGATTGAGTTTAAATTTTCAGAAAAAGAAAAGGAATTATCTAAATCGAAACGATCGATACTGTTTCGAAATCGTCGGTAAAATTCTTCAAACCTAGCTTCAGAGTGCGCCAAAATCACATTCAAATCGTCGTGAATTGAAACCCGACGACCTCTACTCATGCCGTTCTCAAAGACAAACTTCTGAAAATCTTGTTTTCCTCAGATGTCAAAAGAAAAATCCGTTGAAAAATTAAACCTTCAAAAAAAATATATCGAAAATTTCTTCCTAAAAATAAATTCAATTCTTTGAATCCCTGGTTCAAATACCACCAATACCAATTGTAAAAAAAATAAAAAAAAAATATGTATCTATTGAAAATAAAAAATAAATAAATTCAAAAATATAATAAGAATGATAAAAAATGTTGTTTTAAAAGAAAAAAATAATATATGTTTTCAAACTTTTCCAAAAACAATATAAACTTTTCCAAATATGTTATTTTATTATATATCATGTAATGTATGTAGTGGACACCTGTAAGGAAGAACAAGAAATTAGTTTGAACACAAAATATGTAGTTAATCCCACTTATCTTCTCACTATTGGGACGACACTCACGGCCATGGGATCCTTGGTGCATCCAGGTGTCATCCACTTGATTATACCTGTAATTTTATATTAATAAATATAAGAAAAGAAATGACTGAATTTATATTTGTTTATACTTACGATTGTTTACATTTCCACTGCTGCTGCTGCTGTTGGCACAGGCCTAGCAAATTGTTTTGGCTGTATAAAGTGAAGAAAAATGAATATTAGGTAGGAATTTTTTTTTGTTTAATATATTCACTCTATTGATTGTACTTACCAGAACTCTTTTTGCTGATGCTCCCTTTAAACTTTCGGGGGTGAAAATAATTAAAAATAAAACACATCGCCATGTTGATGGTTTTGGTAATTTGGTTTGACGTTTGACAAGTATTTTTTTTTCTTCTGTTGAATGTCTGTCTCGCGTTTATTTTGTATAGTTGCTCTCGTTTCGCAGAATAAATGAATGATGGCCGACACAAGGTATGTTTTAGTTTTCAAAAGTAGATGTCGCGGGAGTGTGTTCTAAATTTTGATGGGGTTCACTCACACAATAATTAGCGCTTACCTAAGTGTGTTGATGAGGGGGGTACGCTTTCAAATGTATGTTGCGGATATTTTTGATTGGTGTTTAAAATCAAACGATTAAGCCGTTGTTCAGATTTGCGGAACAAAAAGCTTTTAGAATTCTGTATTCCCCACTGATGGCGGCATAGCTGTGTTGTCTGTCGACTAAGCAAGACGCGAGGTTCAAACATTAAATTTTTATGAAATATTTATCTACGTGCGATTTGAAATCAAAAAATTACAAACAAAATTTAAAAAGAACAAATCAGTTCCTGTTATTAAACTTCGCACCGAAAGTTAGTGATCATCATTAAACAGGCAGTAACACAAAAAAAATAGGAGTACGTACCATAAAGCAAATATAAGTGGAAAAGCTATCAACCCTAAAATTTAATTGACATTAAACACATAAAGGAATTTTAATTGGTGAGTGATTAATTTTCATACAGGAGTATATAAAAAAAAAAAACAAAGGGGTGCTCAACCTTTTTATAAAACTAAATTAGTAATAAATTTTTTTATTAAAAAGTGAATAAACTAATTATTCGTTGGTAGGATATTTGGTGCAGAATTTGGCGATCAGGTACGGTCAAGCCTACAAAGTAGTCCTGATCGCCCGCCCCCTCTTTGAGACACGAGGTGTTCCACGCATATTTCTTTCTGTGCATGAGCGGTATCAAGGCGCCCAGAGCTGTACGGTTGCCGCAAATATATTTTTTTTATAATTTTCTTTGATATTCCTTAGTTAAGTTATAAAAAAAAATAAAAAAAAGGAAAATAAATTAAAGAGGTTAATGCATAGGTATATATATTTATATAAGTACCAGTATATCTACACTTATATACCTATATACATATAGATTATACATTGTTGATGACCTCGATAGATTATTTTCGGAGATTTTTTTTCGTCCAATCTAGTAACTTCGTTTTTTTTTTATGGTGCAACAATAATTATTTTTTTTTTTCATTCTCCAATTGTAACCCCTTTTGGGTATCGTCAATTGTTTGTAAAACTCCTCCAGTAATCGGGAATTTTCCGAGAATTTGTCTCGTGACTCGCGTGGAATAGTTGGTTTCCGTCGGCCGATTTTATATTTGGTTTTCTTTTTAATTGTGCCCAGAAAACGCTACCCTCCTTGAGCTCAAGACAGGTAGGGAAATCTGCATTTAGGCTTAAATCTTTGGGCGACTAAATTCCCACCCATAAACGTCGGCAACTAGGTAAATTCCATCCGATGCAAAATTCCCTGTTACGGACGATTTCCAAATTAGGGATTGAATAATACGTAAGTGTAGGTTTACGTCCATATCTTATCCATTTTTTTTTATATAATTACTTAAAAATTATTGTTTAGGGTTACCATCCTAATTTAATTTTTTTGAAATAATACTCAATGATTGTTTATTGTATTCCAAATATTTTTTCTGTATGTATCCTTGAAGAATAAAATAATTAATTTGTAAATTGCACCATTATGGTTGAATATTCTTGTTTCATTCAAGCTTACAGCTTGATGGCTATGTAAGATCTTTTTTCAGGGGATGCTGATGGCGACGAAATAACAACGGTACAGTAAAATGAACTGAGATAGATGATGGTAAGTGCAGAAAGGGTGAAGTGAAAGATTTAGTCGCTTGCTTCCAAGGTAGGGAGGGTAAGACTATCGCTGGTCACACCTCAGCGCCCTCCAATGGTAACGTCCGTCCGCTTTTTCAAAAGGTTGTAGTTTTTTTTTAAATTCCCTGTTGGCATGAATTAATATATATGTAATTGGTGAGATTGAGTTGTATGAGCAAGTTCCCACCCATTTCCGGCGAGCTCTAGCCGAGCACCCGCTAGCATGCCACACTCACTACACTCAAAAACATAAGTAAAAATTTTAAGTAAATCTTCTTCTCTACCATATTACAAAATGGCGCCCACAACGTTAGTCCTTGTTTTTTGTTTACCTTTTTCCGAATTTTAATTATCTTCTAATTATTTTTGTCATCACCATCGGTAACTCGTATGTCATGATTGAGGAAAGTTTCAAACATACCCCTTCATTTGCGACGAGCAAACAAGATGGTGATGGTGACTATAATTAACCCGTGTTTTTTGTTTTGTCTTTATACCCATCCCTTTTGTGTATTATAATTTTTACTTTTCTATCTATCTTTTTTTCAATTTTCACTCATTTGTCTCGTTTTTCCTACAAAGAATTGTGGCCGGTTAGATGATGTTATAACACAACCGTTGCACAATTTTCTTCTTCATTCTTTTCTCTACCTTTTATGTGTTGCTTATCTGACTTCATGTCTTCTAGCAAAAGTCTTAGGCTTGTTTAGAATTGCGGATGCAGATAGCAATGAGTTTTGTCCTTCGTCAAAATTATTTGTACCTATTTACCATTTAGAGGGAAAAATTCAAAAATTGTCCGTCCGATAGTCTAATAAAGTTCATAACAGTCAACACCTTTTCAGCTCAGTTCATACATCGACAAAAAACTAGATACACCGTTAAGTTGCCTGAAGCACCCCCGCCATGATACATGCACAAAACCACAACAAGAAAGAAAAAGAGTAATAAAATAAGATTTATAAATTTTCGAAAAATTTCAAATCTATGAAAATTTCCAAATTTATTTAAAAAAAAAAAAAAATTAAATCATAGCCTAATAATTGATAAATTCACTAATTTAATTATAAATAAAGCATACCTATAATATTAATAATATACAGTCATAATATATATAAAATAATATACACACATTAAAATTACAATATAAGAACTATAACATTTTTTTTTGTTCTTAGTAAAATTTGAAATCACTAAGTTTCTGTTTTTTTTTTTTAACATAAAAACAATTCAAATATATATATATATATATATATATTGAAATATTTGTTAAGTTTCAAAATAATAAATATCATACATCCTTAAGTTTTTTTTCAAATACATAATATATTCTTACATCTAAAATTCAAAACTTATAACTATTTCTTGCTTTTTCTAAAATTTTCAAACATTGAAAATCTGATATAAATTTTCAAAAATAAAATACAAAATTTACGAAATGGTTATAGAACGGGACGAAAACAACAAAGGTAATAAAACAGGTGCTACTAAAAAGAAAAGCACTAGATCATCGAACAGGTTGAATCCTAGCGAGCAAGATCGTTTGCTATACAGCTTGAGCCCCTTAGTTCGACATTCTCCACCTCAAAACAACGTTGAAACAGAAAATATGCAATCGACTTCTAACAGCTTCGTTCCGCAGCTTGATCGCCAATCGAATTTATCCCGACCTACAGAGGAAGGTTTGTCCGAAAACCCTGTTCACAGAGCAGCTTCGTTATTGAGTCAAGAAAACCAAAATCAAGCATTAAACAACGTTATGAATAACGTAAATTCCCAACAGCGCCCCCGCGTTGAACGCTCACCCATTCCAATCGTTCACCAAGAACAGATGCCCTTGTTTAATGTTTCAATGGGTGGTGAAACTGCAAATAATTCCACTGATTCAATAACGGCTCCATCTTTTAGTAGCCTTAGTAACTTAGGTGCTGCTTCTAATGACTTGAACAATAGTATCCTCACTATTCGTAATCAAGAAATTACCGAAAGCAGACAAATAACCGATAAGACTATAAACAACACAGAATCAGTACCAAATGACATAAAGGCTTATGTAAATTTAGCAATTGTTAATGCGTTGTCGTCATATGCCGAGTCTATGAAATCCGACATTTCTGAAAGTCTTAAGAAATCAATGAAAGACAATTTTGTTGAATTTTTAGGAGAAATCAACTCGGCAACTCGCCCATTGATAAGACAGGAAGACCCTATCCCGAAACCATCTGCGAATACGTCTTCTTTCCGAAAACCTTTGCCTCAAAGGCATCAAAAACAACAACAACAACCGCAAAAACAATTGCAACGACAGCAACACCCGTTACAATTGTCTAACCAACAACAACAAAATCAATTACAATTACCTAACCCTCAGCAACAACAACAACAGCAAAATTATTAACAACTACTATTCCAACCTTCTATTCAAAAACCGCAATCCAATCCATCCTTTCATTTACATCAACCCTTAAATAGTTTCAAACCTATCCAAAATAATAGTGAATCTAACAACTCTGGTTATCAACAGCCATTTCAATCTCCGCGTCAACCACCTGATTTTCGATACTCTGATGGTTACCAACAAATCCCATCGAACCCTTGCTATGATGGGAATGCAAATTTAGGGAGAAGTAATCGTGAGGTCATAAAATTGGACAGATGGGGCTTAAAATTTGACGGTAAGCCTGAAAATTTAACTGCCGAAAATTTTATTCTCCGTTTGGAAACTCTCCAAGACCAGTACCAGTGCCCCTGGCCTGAGATCTTAAAGCAGTTTCATCTTACTCTCTCAGGAACGGCACAGGATTGGTATTGGGAGTTTCAGAGATCTAACTACCGACCCGACTGGCCTACGTTACGTGAAGCATTATTGCTCCACTTCAGAAATTTTAAATCTGATCTTGAAATAACGCGTGAGCTGTCCGATCGTAAACAAAGTGCATTTGAGTCATGTGAGAATTTTTTCAATGCTATATCGAAAATTAAATCTCAACTAAAATCCCCGATACCCGAATTTGAACTCATAAAAATGTTAAAAAGAAACTTAAATGACAGAATAGGAAAGTTAGTTTACCCGATGGCAATATTCTCTTTAGACCAGCTACGCTTTGCTTGCAAGGAAGCTGAAAATGCATTTCCGTCTAAAGAAACTTATAATCAAGCCAGACAATATAGACAGCCAGCAAAATTAGTTACGAACGAGATTCAATACTATGAAGAAAATTCAAATCATTATGAAGATCAAGTTGCAGCAATGCAGTACATCAACAATAACAGGCCAAAACCTGCTAACAAAGTACTTAATTGCTGGAACTGCAAAATTGATGGACATTTGTATTGGGAGTGCCCATCTCCCAAACAAAATCTGTTTTGTTTCCGTTGCGGTGAAGCAAACGTAATCGTTTCTAATTGTCCGAAGTGCAAACCGGAAAACAGAAAGAAGAGCGCGACTTCAACGGGAGAGTCGCGTTCGACACAAATTCCCGAATCACTAAACCAAGACAAAATTTAGAAAAATTTATAGGAAGTGGAGATGAAGAAGCTCCAAAACAAATTTTGAAAAGAGAAATTAAAGTTGTAGGAGATAATCAGAATGTCAAGAAATATAGTTACAGAAAACCATTACACATAAGGATAGAAGAATATAACAAGGCCAAAGAAAGAATTTTCAATGGTAATGTTAGTAAAAATATTCTTAAAGCGAGAGAAAGGTATAAAAACAGAAAAGAAGTTAGATGTAACCTATTATCCACAATTATAGATATATCTGGTGATCTTAGGCCTTATGCCAAAATAAAATTAGCTGGTAAAGAAATGCTAGGCTTGCTCGATAGTGGGGCAAGCGTGAGCATTCTGGGAAAAGGATGTAGAAATTTAGTAGAGGAACTTAACGTGCAAATTCTCCCTTTTTCGTCTAACGTAAAGACTGCAGATGGAAATTGTCAGTCAATCATAGGAAAAATTAATATTGAAGTACAATATAAAAATATAAAAAATAAGCTTACTTTTTACCTTGTACCAAATCTTGATCAGGAACTTTATCTCGGCGTCGATTTCTGGAGAGCATTCAACCTTGCACCTGGAATAATCAGTGAAATTTCAATTCCGGATGTCAAGGATCCTTCAGATACTCACCAATTGTCTCTAGAGCAACAGACGCGATTGGACGCAGTCAGTCGAAAGTTCCGGTGTTACACTCAATACGGACTCGGAAAAACGACGCTTGTTGAGCATGTCATCGAGACCGGAGATGCGGTTCCGGTGAAGCAGCGTCACTATCCTGTCTCCCCAGCGATACAAGCCCTGATGTATGCCGAGATAGACAGAATGTTTAGCCTTGGAGTAATTGAAGAGAGCGAAAGCCCGTGGAGTTCGCCAGTGGTCCTGATACAGAAACCCGGCAAAAATCGTCTGTGTCTCGATTCACGTAAGCTGAACTCCCTCACGAAGAAAAATGCTTATCCTCTCCCAAATCTCGAAGGTATCTTCAGTCGTCTTCGTGATACTATTTTTATAAGTAGTATCGATCTCAAAGACGCATTTTGGCAAATACCGTTGGAGGAGCAGAGTAGAGAAAAAACTGCTTTCACAATACCGGGACGGCCCTTGTACCATTTTACGGTCATGCCTTTTGGTCTGTGTAATGCGGCCCAGAGGTTATGTCAGTTAATGGACAAGGTCATTCCCTCAAGGTTACGGGATCGCGTCTTCGTGTACCTCGATGATCTGCTTGTCATTGCGCACGATTTTGAGACACACATCGCTCTGCTGGACGAAGTTGCTGCGTGCCTCAACAAAGCTGGTCTCACCATCAACGTAACGAAGTCAAAATTTTGTTTCAAGGAATTGAAGTACTTGGGCTTCATCGTTGGTGGTGGGAACATCAAGACTGACCCAGCTAAAGTTGAGGCGATCGAGAAATTCCCGGTCCCAAAAACGGCAAAACAGGTTCGCAGGCTGCTTGGTCTAGCAGGGTGGTACCGTAGGTTTATACGGGAATTTTCGACCCTGACGGCTCCAATCACAGATACCCTGAAAAAGAGCAAGACAAAATTTAAAATGACGGAAGAAGCTCTGGAGGCATTTGAGAGTTTGAAGAAGGCTTTGGCAAGTGCTCCGGCGTTGACACATCCGGATTTTAGTAAACGGTTTTACATCCAATGCGATGCATCTGACACAGGTGTGGGGGCTGTGCTTTTCCAGAAAAACGACGCCGAGGAAGAAACACCCCTTTCATTCTTCTCTCAAAAATTAAATAAGTGCCAGAAAAATTACAGTGTCACAGAAAAAGAATGCCTGGCAGCGGTATTGGCGATCCAAAGATATAGGCCGTATGTTGAAGGAATGTTATTCACGGTTATAACTGACCATTCCAGTTTAAAATGGCTGATGAGTCTAAAAGACTTGAGTGGCAGACTCGCTCGATGGAGTCTGCAATTACAAGCCTTCTCCTTCGACATCGAACACAGGAAAGGTAGCTTAAATGTTGTCCCCGATGCCTTGTCTAGAGTATTTATGGAAGTAGAAAGTATCGACATAGAAAATATTGCACCGTTAATTGACCTCAACTCAGAAGAGTTTGATTCCGAAGAATATCTAAGTTTAATTAAAATAGTTAAAGAAAATCAAGACCGACTGCCTGACCTAAAAGTGGAAGAAAAATTTTTGTACAAACGATCCTTTACAACACATAATGACAATTTTATAACTATTGAGCACAGTTGGAGATTATGGGTGCCTTCAGGCCTCACGAACAAAATTATCGTTCGTGCCCATAATCCTTCACAAGTTGCTCACGGAGGAGTAGCTAAAACGTCACAAAGAATTCGCGAGTATTTCTACTGGCCGAATATGACCATACAAATACGCGAGTATATTTCCAAATGCGATACTTGTATTCAATGCAAACCGTCAAACCAAGTCTTACGTCCTCCTATGACAAGTACATATAGTGTTGATCGTCCATTCCAAAAATTGTATGTCGATTTTTTAGGTCCATATCCGCGTTCTAAGTCTGGTAATAGTTATGTCTTTGTTGTCCTCGATCACTTGTCAAAATTTGTCTTCTTAAAATCTTTAAAAAACGCAAACACTTCGAGTATAATTAAATATCTCCAGGAAAATATTTTCAATATGTTTGGAGTTCCTCAGGTGTTGCATTCGGATAATGGAAAACAGTTCCTATCCAAAGATTTTCAAAAGTTTTTACTAACGTACGGGATTCGACACTTTAAAACTGCAAATTACTCACCTCAGTCAAATGCGTCAGAAAGAGTTAATCGTACTCTCTTAGCCGCAATTCGTTCTTATGTCAAAGAAGACCAACGAGATTGGGACCTTCATTTAAGCGACATAGCCGCTGCACTTCGCAGTGCAGTTCACACTTCGACTGGTGTGTCACCATATTTCGCCTTATTCGGCTTAAATATGATGACTCACGGAAGTTGTTATGAGCTAGCTCAAAAACTTAATTCATTAGAAGATGACGAAATTATAACCCTTTCTCGACATACTCGACTGCAGTGCATGCGAGCTAAAATTAAAGACAGCATAGCTAAAGCCAGTGAAAAAAATGCTCAAAAATATAACACCCGTATTCGAAACATTCGTTTCCTACCAGGACAAGAGGTATTTCGAAGAAATTTTATCCTTAGCGATAGTTCAAAATACCTCAGTGCCAAATTATGTCCCAAATTTGTGAAATGTCGAGTTGCGAAATCCGTCGGCAAGAACCTATATGAATTGGAAAATTTATCCGGAAAAACCATAGGTGTTTATCATGCTAAAGATATTAAACAATGAAACTAATTAAAAATTGATTTTTTTTTCATAATTGTCATGGCAACATCTTGTTATTCAAGTATTTTATGTTTATCTGTATACCATTTCCCTATTTATTTCATTTCATATTTACTTTATTTCAAATATATTTATATTTCGTTGATTTTTTTTTGTCTCATAATTATTTATCCTTACGGTATTTGTATTATTTAAAAATTTATTGCCATTGAAATTTATTTTGTGTTAATTTATTAATTATTTATTAAATCAGTGAAGTCCTTCCGACCTGTGATATTTTCGTTGTGTCGAGTTTTCATTGAAACAATGAAATAAATCCCGCACTGTGATATTTTATTTATTTATTTATATTAGATTAAAATTTGCAATATTAGATTTAGTTATTATCAATTGTATTTATCTATTTATTTATTTATTTATTCATTACATCATTCCCTTGTTTGTTAATTTTTGTTAATTATTTATTTGTTAATTTATTATGCCATAAATAGTGTTACTATGTCGATTTCTTTGCTTATTTATGTTGATTGGTACTTAATTATTTATTTGGTCATTTATATTTACAGTTAAGTATTATTTCTATATTTCTTTTTTGATAACTTATTATTTAAATGTTATATATTCCTTGATTTGTATGTTTAAGTTATTTATTTTTTTTTTTTGTTCTTAATTTATTTATTTATTCTTCATAACCGTCTCCAGATTAGTTCTTTATTTATTTGAGTATTTATTTATTTGTTTCGTGTATTTAAACATTAACTCATTTTGATTTATTCGATTATTTCCTTACCATCACTTTATCTTAAACGTTCATATTTAAAACTCTTAAGCATGATAGCACCGGAGCTAATGCGATAACCCGACAAACAAATACAATGAAAAAATTTCACTCCGTACCGAGTTTTCAAACTAACCTAATTTAGTTGGCCAGACTGTTAAAAATCACTTAAAAGTAAAACAATAATCAAAAACATCTCACCCCCATCAATATCGATAGCCCGGCTTGTGAGGGTTCTTCACCACGTTGAGAAACACTTGCCACCACTACAACTTCCATGCAGGCATGATAATATAAAAAGAATACAAAACTCTAATATATAGATACCTATATGATAATATTCCCCAAACTAAAGCGAACGAAACCAAGAAAAATATACTTTCCCAATCAAAACAACCCCTAAACATAATCATATAAGTATGAAACTCTTCGCGATAGATGTAAATTGATCAGAATCTTTCTGCTCAGTGCAATACAAACAAAAACCAGTAGAACTGTTATAAGGATAAAACATATTTTTTTAAATTTATTGCACGGAAATACACCCCCTCATCACAGGTAATTAAAAACAAACGTATTATCCAGTAAAGTATCGTTTTCGTTTTTAACTTTTTCTATGTGCCCCTTCCACTGTCCTCGCTGTCGTAAGTCCTCCATCGTGTTCAGTGTTTTGTAGTGGACACCTGTAAGGAAGAACAAGAAATTAGTTTGAACACAAAATATGTAGTTAATCCCACTTATCTTCTCACTATTGGGACGACACTCACGGCCATGGGATCCTTGGTGCATCCAGGTGTCATCCACTTGATTATACCTGTAATTTTATATTAATAAATATAAGAAAAGAAATGACTGAATTTATAATTGTTTATACTTACGATTGTTTACATTTCCACTGCTGCTGCTGCTGTTGGCACAGGCCTAGCAAATTGTTTTGGCTGTATAAAGTGAAGAAAAATGAATATTAGGTAGGAATTTTTTTTTGTTTAATATATTCACTCTATTGATTGTACTTACCAGAACTCTTTTTGCTGATGCTCCCTTTAAACTTTCGGGGGTGAAAATAATTAAAAATAAAACACATCGCCATGTTGATGGTTTTGGTAATTTGGTTTGACGTTTGACAAGTATTTTTTTTTCTTCTGTTGAATGTCTGTCTCGCGTTTATTTTGTATAGTTGCTCTCGTTTCGCAGAATAAATGAATGATGGCCGACACAAGGTATGTTTTAGTTTTCAAAAGTAGATGTCGCGGGAGTGTGTTCTAAATTTTGATGGGGTTCACTCACACAATAATTAGCGCTTACCTAAGTGTGTTGATGAGGGGGGTACGCTTTCAAATGTATGTTGCGGATATTTTTGATTGGTGTTTAAAATCAAACGATTAAGCCGTTGTTCAGATTTGCGGAACAAAAAGCTTTTAGAATTCTGTATTCCCCACTGATGGCGGCATAGCTGTGTTGTCTGTCGACTAAGCAAGACGCGAGGTTCAAACATTAAATTTTTATGAAATATTTATCTACGTGCGATTTGAAATCAAAAAATTACAAACAAAATTTAAAAAGAACAAATCAGTTCCTGTTATTAAACTTCGCACCGAAAGTTAGTGATCATCATTAAACAGGCAGTAACACAAAAAAAATAGGAGTACGTACCATAAAGCAAATATAAGTGGAAAAGCTATCAACCCTAAAATTTAATTGACATTAAACACATAAAGGAATTTTAATTGGTGAGTGATTAATTTTCATACAGGAGTATATAAAAAAAAAAACAAAGGGGTGCTCAACCTTTTTATAAAACTAAATTAGTAATAAATTTTTTTATTAAAAAGTGAATAAACTAATTATTCGTTGGTAGGATATTTGGTGCAGAATTTGGCGATCAGGTACGGTCAAGCCTACAAAGTAGTCCTGATCGCCCGCCCCCTCTTTGAGACACGAGGTGTTCCACGCATATTTCTTTTTGTGCATGAGCGGTATCAAGGCGCCCAGAGCTGTACGGTTGCCGCAAATATATTTTTTTTATAATTTTCTTTGATATTCCTTAGTTAAGTTATAAAAAAAAAGGAAAATAAATTAAAGAGGTTAATGCATAGGTATATATATTTATATAAGTACCAGTATATCTACACTTATATACCTATATACATTGTTGATGACCTCGATAGATTATTTTCGGAGATTTTTTTTTGTCCAATCTAGTAACTTCGTTTTTTTTTATGGTGCAACAATAATTATTTTTTTTTCATTCTCCAATTGTAACCCCTTTTGGGTATCGTCAATTGTTTGTAAAACTCCTCCAGTAATCGGGAATTTTCCGAGAATTTGTCTCGTGACTCGCGTGGAATAGTTGGTTTCCGTCGGCCGATTTTATATTTGGTTTTCTTTTTAATTGTGCCCAGAAAACGCTACCCTCCTTGAGCTCAAGACAGGTAGGGAAATCTGCATTTAGGCTTAAATCTTTGGGCGACTAAATTCCCACCCATAAACGTCGGCAACTAGGTAAATTCCATCCGATGCAAAATTCCCTGTTACGGACGATTTCCAAATTAGGGATTGAATAATACGTAAGTGTAGGTTTACGTCCATTAGTCCAGTCAAGGAATGAGGTGTAGACTGCGTGAGCAGGTAACTAAGCGATTCCTTCAGAAACTTGTTTAGGGGGCTTAGGTTGTTAACATACCAAAAGTCCTGACTCCTAGGTGATGAGCGGGGGGGTGAGGAGGGGGGTAAAGGTACGAATTTTAGGTTTTTCGCTTATATCTCGAAAACGGTGCATCGGAGAGAAATATTTTTAGAGAATAAAATGGAGTTCTTAAAATTATCTAAAACTTTTATATTATATGTTTTTTTCTAATTCCTAACCGTTTTCGAGCTATACCCTCGGAAAAAGTTGAAATTTACAAAAAAAATCAATTTACGTCAAAATATTCATAAACATTGCACCATATTGTCTAAACCTATTCATAAACGAAAAGTATGAATAGGAAAGAAGTTGTAGATTTTTAAATTCCCTTTTAGAATATATATACATATGCTGATTAATGTCCAACCCGCCTAAAGTTACAGCTATTTTAAAACTTGTATAGCATTTTGCAATTTTCAGAAAATTAGTTTGTATATCATATTCTTGACCCACAACCTTTGTTCGTGTATTTTCATGAGATATGCACTTCGCTTGAACAGTTTTCTGGAGTCACATTCACTTCAAGTAAACAACACAAGGACATTGGACAGGCTCGCAAGATGCAGAAGACATTGTCAAACTCAATCAGTGGTTTGATTCTCATCCTCCCTTCCCAGAAACCTCTCAAATCATGTCAATTTCGAGTGGAGTTGTCGGAGATGCCACGATAACATGCTATGATGCTGTTCGAGTAGATAAAAGGGCTATGAATTCAGTAGTTGACTTGACATTTGCAGACGTAAAGTTATCGCGCAAGGATCGGGCATTGCCAATATCTTCTGTCAGCTCATCGATAAAAGTTCACGATAGGTAGTAGTTGACCCAACATTGCTCTTTTGAGTATGAGTTTGCCCCATTTCAAAAATCTTACTTATCGAGGGCAAGAGTGATATAGGCCTATAGTTACCCAGATCATTAGTTGCTCCTTTCTTGAAAAGTGGCAAGATATTGGCACATTTAAGAGCAACCGGAAATACTCCAGAAAAAATACTTTTGCTAAAGATATGTGCCAAAACATCAATTATAAAACATGCTACATTTTTCAAACAAACATTTGAAATACCATCATAACCAGAAGAGTTTGAAGTTTTTAAAGTGCCAATTAACTTCAGAATCTCTAAACTAGTTATAGGCTCAAACACAAAACTTTGGCTTTGAGAAGGTTCATTACTGAATGGACTACAAAGTGTACAAGATGGGTGACTAGAACTAGCTTGTAGATTAAGTGAAATCGTTGAAAAGTATTCATTGAATGCATTAGCAATTGCAATTTTATCTGAGACAGATGGTTGTTTTTTGCACTGCGATTTAATAAGTATACTATTCACTATTTTCCCTTCATTTCTAATATTTCCTTTAGCTAGATTGAATTTGTTTTTAACGACAAATAGGAATTTCCTTCTTTAATTCAACACAAATTTTTTTATATTTAGTTTTTAAAATCTGACTGCTGTTGCGTTTACAACACTTTTTTCTTAATTTGTTTTTATACTTCACTTTTTTAAGCAAACTATACGTAATCCACGGCTTTAAACGCTTATTAGACTTTTTCGGAACGATATCAAAAGAAGCATCAGAAATGTATCCATTCCATATCCAGAATGAATAGAAATGTAAGACGAGGTAACGTGATCGTCCGCTTGCTCGGAGCAATCTTCGTCTTTGCTAGAAGTAAGTTATTGTGGATATCTCCTTTGTTATCTAATACTCGCACATGAACCACTGCTCCATATGCTTTGGTTGAAGCATCGCAAAAGCCATGCAACTCGATTGGTTGATTTGATGGGCTCATTCGATTCCATCGCGGAATTCTCACCTTTTCTATGGTTGGGAGTTCTAGCTGAAATGCTTCCCAACTCTTTTTGATGTGGGCTGGAACTTCCTCGTCCCAATCACATCCAAGATTCCAGAGCTTCTGCATAAGATTGGGGGTGGAACCGTGAAGGAGACACCCTGGTGGCAATTACAATGGAAAATCTACCAGTACCAGAGGTTCTTCTGAAAACTATATTTTGCCGCTCCACCAAGGATTGTGTAATTGGAAAATGCGGCAGCCGAAAAGCGATGCTCACCTGTTCTGCAGCGTGCCTCCACTGTCAAGGGAAGTGCCTGAACAGTGTGCCTGTTGACGATGGGGACGATGAAGACGATGTAGAGCCCATTCAGCAAGAGCCACCCGCTACTGAGGAAGAAGATGCCATGGAAGAACAATCATTGCCTGGGCCCTTCCTTAAGTTCAAAGAGGATGAAAATTTGATTACTTTTAAAGTTGAGAGTAAAACATTAGGAATATATTGAGAACAATGGGGCTTACAATTATTATTATTGTATTGGTGTAACGAAACTATCTGTAGAATAAAGTGTGAAATTTGTCATCATCATTATTTTTCTACTTTATTTAATAACTTGCTTATAAGTGGCCATATATGTTATTAGATGAACGAACAAAGGTTGGGGGTTAAGAATATGATATACTCGTACAAACTTATTTTCTGAAAATTGCAAAATGCTATACAAGTTTTAAAATAGCTGTAACTTTAGGCAGGTTGGACATTAATCAGCATATGTATATATATTCTAAAAGGGAATTTAAAAATCTACAACTTCTTTCCTATTCATACTTTTCGTTTATGAATAGGTTTAGACAATATGATGCAATGTTTATGAATATTTTGACGTAAATTGATTTTTTTTGTAAATTTCAACTTTTTCCGAGGGTATAGCTCGAAAACGGTTAGGAATTAGAAAAAAACATATAATATAAAAGTTTTAGATAATTTTAAGAACTCCATTTTATTCTCTAAAAATATTTCTCTCCGATGCACCGTTTTCGAGATGTAAGCGAAAAACCTAAAATTCGTACCTTTACCCCCCTCCTCACCCCCCCGCTCATCACCTAGGAGTCAGGACTTTTGGTATGTTAACAACCTAAGCCCCCTAAACAAGTTTCTGAAGGAATCGCTTAGTTACCTGCTCACGCACTCTACACCTCATTTTGGGTCATTTATTGACTGGACTACATATCTTATCCATTTTTTTTTATATAATTACTTAAAAATTATTGTTTAGGGTTACCATCCTAATTTAATTTTTTTGAAATAATACTCAATGATTGTTTATTGTATTCCAAATATTTTTTCTGTATGTATCCTTGAAGAATAAAATAATTAATTGTAAATTGCACCATTATGGTTGAATATTCTTGTTTCATTCAAGCTTACAGCTTGATGGCTATGTAAGATCTTTTTTCAGGGGATGCTGATGGCGACGAAATAACAACGGTACAGTAAAATGAACTGAGATAGATGATGGTAAGTGCAGAAAGGGTGAAGTGAAAGATTTAGTCGCTTGCTTCCAAGGTAGGGAGGGTAAGACTATCGCTGGTCACACCTCAGCGCCCTCCAATGGTAACGTCCGTCCGCTTTTTCAAAAGGTTGTAGTTTTTTTTTAAATTCCCTGTTGGCATGAATTAATATATATGTAATTGGTGAGATTGAGTTGTATGAGCAAGTTCCCACCCATTTCCGGCGAGCTCTAGCCGAGCACCCGCTAGCATGCCACACTCACTACACTCAAAAACATAAGTAAAAATTTTAAGTAAATCTTCTTCTCTACCATATTACATGTAAAAGGATGAGAAGATAAGATTTGAGAAGAGTGGTTCCTGACATTGAGGAAGAAGCCGTAGTTCTGTGAGCCGAAAAATGAGCAAAACAAATTTAAAATATTCTAATATAATTTTCTATTGAACTTATTGCAGTCTATTTCTATGTAAAAGTTTTCTCCTCCGTTTTCAGGACATCAATTGACAATCATTCATCAACGAAGACATCTGAAAACCTCGGAAAAATGAAATGAAAATTTGTTGAAAGGACTTCCGAAGGCGCATCTCGCACCAACGAGTCTCTTTCATACATTGTTTTATAATTGAAGTGTGTGCTACTGTGCCCTGCTATTTGGATACCTGCTATGCAATTACCCAAAGACTCGTTGAAGGGTCCAAGAACCACACCCACCGCTGAGCTGAGGGTTCATTAGATTGCCAGCCAGGACCAGGAAGAGGCAAATAGGTCGTTACAAATATCTGAAAAAGGTACATTTCAGCAGCCGAATCGCTGCTTTACATTGAAAATTAAAGAGTATTGAATTTTGTAAATAAAAGTTATACTTCATTGAATAAAACTTTGAAAACAACTATTTGGTTTTAAACTTAATCTTAACTTTAAGCATTGGTATTATATCTAGCAGCATTTTAAATATAAAATGTTCTTTATGGGATCATATACATATATGTAGCTAAGTATGAAATTTATTAAAAATCTTATATATACCAAAAGAACAAAATTAATCATGCCCAAACGGCAATTATTTTTCTTGTTTGCATTTATCAATGAACAAAATATATCGTGTTTCTGAAATATAATTATTTTAAGGTTAAAAGTGTAGAACCTTTACCGCCGCCGTATCGAGAAAATTCGTACTACTAGTGGCCAAGAAAAGAATCATAGCTCAAGTCGCACTACGAGTGACAAAAAAGTATTACAGCTTCAGTTGTAAATTGAATACCGCCACAGAGTTTGAAACTTGAGGTACTCCGAATTTCATAATACTTTTTTTAAAAATGGTGCTATGCCATTTCTAGCAATCGGAATATGAATCTTCTACGGCGTGACCTAGGATAAAGCAATTCTTGTATTTGAAGGACATGAATTGTCATGTTGGTTATATTGTATCATCGTTGACATCAGGAACATTAATGCGTAGCAAGCTCATGGTCTGCATCTTTTATAACACTGTAACTTATACAAGAAAACTTAAAAAATAAGATCATCTAACGAACTTTAAATCAATGTTTTAAAAGTTTACATTTCATTTCTTAAATAAATTAATACATTCACTCTGATGATGGAATTTCTCTTAAATGTTCTGGGATTTCTTGTATTTCTTGTTTTGTTGCATGCAGAGCTACTCCCTCCGGCAGATTCCGTTCAACATACTCCAAAAATGTGTCCAGAGTTGAACCGGTCAATTTGTGAAAATTCAGATACCGAAAATGAGTTCGGATTTCGTATTGAACCCTGTGTTTCTTGTAAATATGAACAGACTTCAGTAGTGTTATCCTATCATGATGGGCTTTTCGTGGAGCCCAGCTAAAATAGAAAAAGATAATAACTTTCACACACATGATAATCACAAACTATTTCGTACCAATTGCCAATCTCGATACCCAAGTGATTTGCTGCTGTTGTTGCAAAACAGGAATAACTTTTCAAGACTGCAGGATCAATACCTCGTAACTCAAGTTCCAAGCGGGTGTACAATTTGTCTTTTTCTAGACTTTCGTTTGCAACGGCTTCATGAACCTTGGGAGTTTTTGTGACAGATGCAGCTTCTGTATCTGAAGATAGAGCCGAGTAGCGCGATATAGGGCTAATTCCATTCTTCAATGGAGTTGTGAAGCGTAGATTTCTTAAGGCCTTATTAAATAAATAAAATAGACAAAACAATAAATAGAACAATTTTTGTACTTATGTTTTTGTTTAATTTTACCGCGAGCATAATTGTCTGTCTGATACTAAATAAAGAACGTTATGCAAGAAGCAAAACTAAAACAAAAACACTCCATTACCAAGACCGGAATCTCAGACTGACATTTCGGTTTGCCTACAAGCTAGAAAGCACTAAATGTGAGAAAGTGTGCGTGAAATGATGCAAAAAACCAAACACATTCTCACATTTAGTGTTTCGGCCCATCAAAACGCTTCATTATAGTAATCAGCCCCATCTAAATGCTTCATTTTGAATGTTTCATGGCCTCGTTCAAAAACTAAACAATCCTAACCAACAGAATCTGGTGCTGACATGGTCTTAAATTGGAAGATTTGTATAGCTTTTTAATTTCCATCCAAATAAATGTTGTAAATGTCTATTAAATAAAATAAAATTGACCAAATACATAGGGGCATATTCATAGATGTTTGCTAAACTCTTGCTAAGTTGTTGCTAAGCAAGTCCAGAGTTTAGGCTATTTATAAATAAATTTAAACCTAAGTTTAGAGCTAAAACTGTGGTTTAACTATAAACATAGGAAATGCTGTGTTTATGTAGTTATTATCACAGCCAAATGTCATATTTGATTTTTGTTTCTGATTTGAAAAGCTAAAGGTAAATGATATCAAATAAATTGTACGTAAACTTGCTGGTGTAGCTCTTCTTTTTGACAAAATTAGCTACAAATTTCTTTGTCTGACTGCGATAAGTTTTCCTGCCGTTCACGTTTTATATTTTCCTTTGTTTTCATCTAAAATATTATTGAACTTTGTTGTTGTTTTTTTTTTGATTTTCTATTAAATAGTTTTGTTTTACTTACTTTTTTCGACATCCAATTCTAGGAATGACAGCACAAAATAAAGAGTTTGAAAATATAACAGTATTTTTTGGCTTTGACCTGTCATTTGAAGTATAATTGTAGTAGAATACAACCTTAAACTGGGGTTTTACTAAACACATCAGGAAAATTGACTATGAATAAGAGCTGTGTTTATTTAATCAACAAGCCTTAAACTATAGATCAAGAAATCACGACTTTAGTAATTCTCTATGAATGCGCGCCATATTATTTAATGATTTATTAGTTTATTATTATTTATTTTGTTTACTTAAATAATTTGCGAACGCAACATGCGCTGCAACCGGTTAAGTATAGTTATTGCAAATGGGCAAAAGTGTAAAGCACTATTCACATGAGCACGACCAACGACCAACGAATGGAAGAATATTCGTCGATTTTGACATTTCTTTCACATGAGAGTTTTTAATTCGTCGCGAATGAAGTTTGACATTCACCACTGAAACCAAAACAAGAACGATTTTTTTAGGTTAAGTACTCTATAGCTATCATTTTGTTAAGAATTTGTGTTTAAATATGTCTTCAAACGTATATAAACTAACATTTTGTAATTCATTCGTCGTTCGTTGGTCGCGCTCATGTGAATGCTGCTTAACTCAATACTTTGTAAAACAACAAAACAGACAATTTTTTCAGGTGTAGTTTGTTTAGAGCATTTTCTTGGCGACGTTAGAAGTTCAGGTGGAAACAATAGGCGGATGCCTCCGTATTTTTTGTACAGACAATGCTACGAGAAGCATACTTGTGAAGTTCCATTGCCAACTTTAGCTAGTTCAGATTCCTCAATTAGATTAGTATTTTCATCATTTAAGCAGTTCGGTAGTTACTTACTTACTTAAGGTGGCGCTACAGTCCGGGCGGACCTGGGCCTCAACCAACATGCGTCTCCAGCCAGCTCGGTCCCTAGCTAGCTGTCTCCAGTTTCGCACGCCAAGTTGGTTGAGGTCCTCACCCACCTGAGTGCGCCACCTGAGTCGCGGTCTTCCTCTACTGCGCCGTCCCTCGGGATTGGATTCGAAGACCTTCCGGGCTGGAGCGTTGATGTCCATTCGCTCTACATGACCCAGCCATCTAAGCCGTTGGACTTTTATTCTGCTAACTAGGTCAGTGTCGCTGTACAGCCCGTACAGTTCGTCGTTATATCTTCTCCTCCATTCTCCATCTATACGTACGGGACCAAAAATCACCCGAAGAATTTTTCTCTCGAAGCATCCTAAGACGTTCTCATCTTTCTTTGACAGGGTCCAGGCCTCAGCGCCATAAATGAGAACCGGGATGATGAGTGTCTTATAGATGGTGATTTTAGATGCTCGAGAGAGGACTTTACTTCTCAATTGCCTTCTAAGTCCAAAGAAGCAGCGATTTGCAAGAGTTATTCTTCGTTTGATTTCAGCGCTGGTGTCGTTGCCTGTGTTTATAGCGGTGCCTAGGTAGACAAAGTCCTTAACTGCCTCGACGTTATAGCTGTCCATGGTGACGTTTTGTCCAAGACGTCGTTGTTCAATGTCCTTTTTTGATGACAGTATATACTTGGTCTTGCCCTCATTGACCACTAAACCCATCTTCTTCGCTTCCGTCGCAATGCTCAAAAACGCTCCACTGACATCACGCTTTGATCTTCCAATTATGTCAATATCATCTGCGTATCCGAGTAATTGGATGGACCTTTGGAAGATTGTGCCTCTAGTGTTGACGGTTGAGTTTTGCACAATTCTTTCCAGAACGATGTTGAAGAAGTCGCATGACAGTGCATCACCTTGTCTAAAACCTTTTTTGACATCAAATGCATCGGTGAGATCTTTTCCGATCTTGATGGAGCAGCGTGCATTCTCCATCGTCATTCTGCACAAACGGATAAGTTTGACAGGGATGCCAAAACTAGACATTGCTCTGTAGAGCTCTTCCCTATGGATGCTGTCATACGCGGCTTTAAAATCGATAAAGAGATGGTGGGTATCGATTTGAAGCTCCTGGGTTTTTTCCAAGATCTGCCGTAATGTGAATATTTGGTCGATAGTGGACTTTCTTGGTCTGAAGCCACACTGATAAGGACCTATCAGGTTGTTGACGAACGGCTTCAGATGTTCACATAGTACGGCAGAAAGGATCTTATATGCAATGTTAAGGAGACTGATCCCTCTGTAGTTGGCGCAATTTAAAGGGTCTCCTTTTTTATGTATCGGACAAACTATGCTGAGATTCCACTCATCGGGCATGCTTTCTTCCGACCATATTTTGCAGATGAGTTGGTGCATGCTCCCTACCAAGTCATCGCCTGCTGCTTTAAATAGTTCGGCAGCTATGCCGTCAGCTCCAGCAGCTTTGTTTGACTTCAGTTTAGATATAGCTATCTTCACTTCGTCTAGGTCTGGTAGGCGGAATTGTTGATCTGCGTCGCCTAAGTTGAGTGGTTCTATCTCCCTTACAGCGGGATTCGGTTCGTCATCGCCGTTATATAATTTGGAGAAGTGGTCTTTCCATATTCTCAACATAGACTGCGGTTCTACTACGATGTTCCCCTGATCGTCTTTACAGGCTTCGGTTCGTGGCTGGTACCCTTGGGAGTTTTTTTTACCTTTTGGTAAAATTTACGAACCTCATTCCTGTTGTAACATCCCTCTATCTCCTCGATCGCGCGCTTCTCGTGCTCTCTTCGGTAGTTCGGTAGTTGCAAGACCAAATTTTAGTTTTGTTTGTTGCAGAAATATTCCTGAAAATTTCTTTTTAAGGGACTATGTTAGAGTTGGAATTTTGTTTGTAGTTAGATTTTGGAATAAAAATTTGAGGGAACCATGTTTTAAAAATAAGTTGCTTTGTGTAAAGCATCTTTAAGGAATAGAAATAGGCAATATGTTTACACACAATACCAACTAAATGAGTGCAATAAATAGATTTAAGTAACTTTTTTTATTCCAGTATGGGGAAACCGAACACCCAATAGAAAAAAACCGATATACGCGCCAAAATCCATACTTCTTGACTAAATAATGTTATCTTCTATGTTTACGCATAAAATTACGAATTTTGTAGCGTATGAACATTTCTAGACATTTTACAATCTGAAAAATTAATTATGCTATGAAATAATTGGCTGCTATTAATGCAAATTTTTTTTCTTAAAAGCTGATGAAGGTTAGCCGAAGCGGAAATTTCTTTAATGAACATATTTAAAATATTATTGGCTTTCTCAAAAATATTTTTCTACGCTAACCTCTGCTTTATATCTGAAAACTATTGTTTATGTACATTTTCTTCTTTGTTCTGCATTTATAAAATGTAATCTACGGTAGTATTTATTATATTACGAAAAACAAAAACATATACGTAAAACTCATTAACTTTTTTTTTTATTATTAGCAGCATTTTTACTAAACATACTTTTCAAACAATAATAAGTAAACTTGAACTTTGGTAACTAAACATTTTTAAGGAATGAATGAAAATTATATTTTGCGTTGAACTGTGGAAATTCACTAAAAAAAAACTTCTGTACGTCAACAATAAACATTTATGACGATTACATGTTCTATTGAATTAGTTTTGCATGAATTCAGAACGATTTTAAGACGTTTTCATTTTGTGATATATGTCAAAATTTACATTTTATTTGCTCTGCATTTATTCAACAGGTTCGCTATAATCGTTCTGATTACTTTTTTAAAACATTTGTGTTCCTTTGATGCATAGTTTTTTTTTTTGATAGCAAAAACATGTATGCTTCCATCAATCAAGAATGTTATGGATAAGATATATTTCGATTATAACTCTTTTTTTAAATATACAAACTATAAATATACTTGGATTAATTAAATTGATACAGATTTTAATTACTTGCAAACAAAATATTTGGGCCGTTCGTTAACGAAAATTTATTAGAATTCAATACAAAAATTGCACTCGCACCCTTAAATTGATGGTTCTTCGAACGCATCTTTGATACAAAAGTTCGGGGATTATTATGAAATTTAAAGAATTTCGTAGTGATTACTGTAAATTAGTGAATTAATTATAATAAACTGATGTTGAACATGCTTTTTTCAAGACAAAAAGGTACATTGGTTCACTATCCACAAAATGCCTGCAAAATTAAAACTTAAAACTGACTTTTTCATCGAAAAAAGTAAAAAGAAAAACCTGAAAAAAACTTATTAACCCCTCCATTTTGTTTTTGCTTTGCAAAGTGCCGCTCATAGAGGAAATATATTATCTAGAGTCCCGACCGGTACCCGTCCTACCTGAAACACCCTCAAATTTTATTCGAGGTGAACTCTCTCAAATTCGAGGTGAACTCTCTCAAATTCGCTATCGGTGAATACATGTGAGTGGGGAAAAAAAAAACAAAATGAAGGATTGGGCTAAAATAGAAACTTATGGAATTTTTGTGACCTGTCAAAAATGACAATCAATTTTGCAAAACAAAACAATGGATTTCGGATTTGAAGAGTAAGTTTTTGTTAATTGTTTTGATATTTAATATAATTTGATATTTTTCAGACCAAAATTCCTTATAATGAAGAAAGTATATACAAGTTCAGTTCATTGAATAAAAAGTAAGTCAAATTGCAGTGAAGGAGGTGCAACAATAATCGATTTATTTTATAGTTTGTGTTTTCATTTTAGATACTGCCAATAATATACCACAATGCAGGAAGCAATTTCCCTGGAGAAATCTGGAAGACAAAGCAAACAAGGTGTTGATTTGCAGGCAAGTTTTAATATATTATATTTCTCTTAAGAAAATATAATCAATGTTTTTAACGACAGATACTGCCCATTGTGTTTGTATGCGTTGACGGTGGAGGTGTCACCATCTCTACCAATGGTCAAACGCATTCAATGCAACAAAACTAGCAGCAACAACGCCACCAAGTCAATGATGCAAGTGGAAGTTTTGCCATGCAATATTCGACCGCTAACGCCCTTCTCCCAGCAGCTGAGTGTTGGTGTTGGAACGACATACATAATAGCAGCAACTGCCAACTCGGCCTATTCATCAGCTGCCAAGAAATAAAATGCAAGCGGCTCAAAAAACGACACAAAAGCGCGCGGAGATAAATTGTGTAAGTACGAATCGAAACATTCATATCGTAGTCAACTCGCTTAATCTTCATCTTCTAGGTGTAAAGAGTACTACTAGTCGGTAGTTCTGCAAGAGAAGCAAGAAAAAGAAGACAACAATCGCAGGAAGACTCCAAAAAATTTCCAACCTTGACTGTAAATTAGGTGAATTCAAATATTAAATCTAAAACTAATCCATTCATTTTGCTCCTAAGGATCGCACTGGCTTAACGGTGGCAATCATTCGGAGGCAAATGAGCTGGCCCGACAAGAATCCCCAAAAGGCCAAACAGATTCAGATCAGTCCCTCGGCAGCTACTGACGATGTCGGCGAGTTGAATCCATCGATTTTCACACAGAAAATCAACATCAAAAACAGTAAGTCAACTTCCATTTGAGATTTCCTTATATAATGAAAATTAATTTCTTTATAGTCACAACAATTCAGTGTGAACAACCTCTATCCGCAGCGGAAGTGTTTGTGGGTCAAGCGATCTCTGCGTTGTCGACAATGCGAACACAATGCCATCAAGCCGGAGTACCATTCAGGGTCAATCAAGTATCGCATTCAATTGTTCGCTAACTATCATGTGCCCGACGTTCTGCTTGTGCGTTGTGAAAAGCCACTGAAGCCTGGCACGTCCACTCAATCGATCCTCAAGCTAACTAACCCAACTATGCACGATATGACCACAACCATTATGGAGTTCCATGAAGTTGGAGTTGGCCCAGTACCGTGAGGTCGCTGCCTTCGCCCAGTTCGGTTCAGATTTGGATGCTGCCGCCCAACAATTGTTGAACCGTGGTGTTCGTCTTACTCAACTGTTGAAGCAAGGACAATATGTGCCAATGTCCATTGAAGATCAAGTGCGTTTTAATACATTTTTATTTGGAGTATCTTTTAAAATGTCTGATTTCTCCTTTCACAGGTTGCTGTCATCTACTGTGGTGTCCGTGGTCATTTGGACAAAATGGACCCCGCCAAGATCACCAAGTTCGAGAAGGAATTCTTGCAACACATCAAGACCAGCGAACAGAGCCTGCTCAACCAAATCGCCACTGAAGGTCAAATCTCCCCAACTGTCGATGGAAAACTCAAGGAAATCGTATCGAAATTCTTGTCCACCTTCCAGGCTTAAAGTGTAATTGTAAATTTTCCACCATAGCGTATTAGTATCCCAATTAACATCTTCAAAGAGAAACTAAATGCAGCCTCACCTTAAAACCATCAATATGTGAGAGATTAATGAAAAAAGAAATTTAATTAATAAGAGTACGATATAAAAGTTAAAACAAAAAAATAGAAAACAAACAAATAAAACAAAAACAAAAACTGTAATCGATATGTACGAACCATTTAAAGAAAAACAAAATAACCCTAGGTATGCGCTTAAACTTTTTACTCTGTTCTGAATAACCAAACGAAAACAAAACACACGTGCATTTTTAAAATTTTATTTTAGAAAGCGTGCTTTTTGAAATGATTAAAAATTAAGATCGAGCGAGTCACTTTTGAAGAGCATTTCTTTCTTAAGTAAGATTACATAAGAAAACTCAAAAACTGAAAAAAGAACTAGCAAACAATAAAAGAGAATAAAGTAAATCTTAAAAAAAACTACTAATACTACTTTTTGTTGTAATTTGGAATTCAATCAAAAACTGTCGGGAATAAAATTATTATGCTATTAAAAGAAAGGCCTTGTATAGGGTTGGGTAGAGGGCGGAATGAACAGCAAAAGGTAACAAACACTTCTGCGTCGTAGCTTTGTCTTCTTACGATCCTCTTTCGAATTCATCAGCCGATTACCGATTTTCAGAAGAGGTATTCCACAGTCTACAGTGTCAATAAGCGGCTTGGAAGTTAGGAAGGCCGGTTGATAAACCAAAATAAAACCGCCACGACAGACGTCGCAGTGCGCCATTTGGTTCCATTGTAGATTATGTTAGGTTAAAGTGGCTGTCCGTGATGGAATAGGACACACTTAGGCCAGTTTAATGGCCCATTGTGATACCACATGAATCTTGAGGCTTCCTCCTAAGCTTAATGAAACCAGTTTGAGTCCCTTACGAAACGTGAAAGACTGATTATGTCAATATGATTGAGATCGTTATAGAAGAATTCTCCTAGGTAATTCTTGCGTTTTTGAGCTAGAGCAGGGCATGTACAGTACAGAGAAGGTGAAAAACTGTTTCCTCCTCTTCCATTGTAAGTCGAGCATAATTTTGTTGATACCTTTCAATTAAATGGAAATTGGTTTGCAAGTGATTGTTATTTGACAATATTTAGTCAGTTTGATTTGAATTCGGATAGAGGAAACAAGCGAAAAATGAAGCTCAAATAATGTTTGTATTAGACTTGATTCGTGGAACGTTGCAGCTTTAACTTTTATTTTAGGCAACGGATAAATGACTTAAAATAATTTTTCAGCGCACCAAATTTTTTCTGAAATTTAATGTTCTTTTAAAAACATTTAAGACACGTTCAAAAGCTTTCGACTGTGCTTCGGTTCATAGCAACATCAAATCTTCCTAATTCGATTTTTGAAAATTGTCTTCCACTAAGAAACACAAAACTGCAGCTTTCTGTAATGCCAACAACAAGAATAGCGAATCCAGGGGTGGTGGTGGTGTCGTAAGGGTCTTGACCTCACACTGGGAGATAATTGTTGGTTATCGTATTGAGTTATTAAATATGACCCCTTGTATTTCAAATTATTTATTTATTATATATAAAAACTAAATTGTATTTTAGCGGTTTCGGTTTCCACTTTGTGGCTTAACAAACTGAAAACATGAAACTCGTCTTTAATCTCATCTTATTTTTTTGACGCACATACATAAAAGTGTGTTAAGTGTTTATTTCTTTTTAAATTGATTATCTATGAAATACGAAAACTTTTTAGATCTATACCAGATCTTTATGATTGAAGAAATCTACTTTTTAAGGTGAAATTGCTTTGGATGCTCTAGAACTAAGATTTACATATGAATTTCAAGAGAATGAATCTCGCAAAAACAGTAAAAGTGACAATTTCGTTAAACTAATGCCTCTTATTGATCATATATATTAATTTAATATGAAAACTTAGGTTGTGAACTTTCAAGATAAATACAAGACGAGGCTACGATTTACGTCGTTTATTCGATCAGTCCAACTAGTAACTACTTTTTCCATTAAATTTTACCGTATGTCGTCAATGGTGGCTTGAATTTTGACTTCCAATGCTTCAAGAGTTGCTGGTTTCTTGGCTTACACCAATGGCCTAACATAATCCCATTCAAAGTAACCAGGAGTAGTTAAATCGCACTTCTGAAAATAAAGTTGTCATCAAATTGAGTCGAAATAAAAGATTTTTGGAAAGATGTCTGAGCGTGCGGGTGTACGTACGTTCGCGACGTTTTTTTCGTCGTCCATAGCTCAAGAACCAGAGGAGATATCGACTTCAAATAAATTTTGTTATACAAATAATAGTGCAGAAATATGCAGAAAGGGCTCTCAAGAAAATTGCGTGGGTGGTTTTTTTTACCATAGCAGTTTAAAAAAAAGGTGAACATTTTGGTTAACCCTAAATATCTCATGAATCAATAACGCTAGACACTTCAATTAAATTTTATGTTATACATATGTATATTGTGAAGTGATACTAAACAAATATATTTTTGGACAAAAATCCAATTAATCCAATAACAAAAATCCAATTAAAAATAGTTTTATCTCCAAAACAATTTTGTGCATCGAAGAATAACATTTTTGATATCAGGTACAATTATGAGAAAAATCGAATTGACAGGATTCAAATTAATTTTATTTTATAAAAAATATTGTTTTCAACATTCAGTAATTTTTGTTTATAAAAATCTAACAGTCAGTTACCATTGATGGAGTAATTTTCGAGTCGGGTTTGAATTGAAGATGTTGACGGAATCGACAGCAATATATCATGAATTGGGAGGCATTTTATTAAAATTCAAGAGACCTTCAATTAAAAAGAGACAAATTTAGGATGGTTCTTATTTTATTATTTATACAAATATCCTTACCAGCTACATCACAGAATTCTGCAAAACATTTACAAGAAAGATACTCATCTGCAATTTTCTCGCAAATTGTATCGCTTGCGAATATATTGAAACAGAACGATTGGCCAATTCTCGGTGGATTGCAGATTAAATCATGAGGAATGGCTTGTACACATTGCAATTCTTGGCCTGTCGGCTTGTTTTTTCGACAGTTTAATGGCCTCCTGTGTTTCTCCCTCAGATTAAAGAATCCCTGCCATCGCTGATACGGCCGGAAAGTAGAACTGGTCTAAAGCCCGATTAAGGAAAGTCTTTGCTTGGCGTTTTGTAACGGTATTCGAAGAGTACAAAAGTGTACTGGCAAGCAGCTGTTTATATTTCATTGAAATTCATAGTAAGTTAAGGTAAAATGCAAATGAAAAATAACAACAAATTCTTACCACATAGCTCCTGGGGCAGTTCCTGAAATAGCGTGCAGCCAATGTACATATTGTCTGTGCATCTTTTAAGCACTTAAGTCCGATGTAACAACCCGCAAGACCTTTGTATATCTCAAAACGATAGTTAGCCAAACTCTGAACTGCCCTGTAATAATGAATTGCTTTCTTATATCGTTTCAATTGAAGAAATATCTTCCCACGCAAAAGATACGCTTCAACGTTTGTTGAATCAACTGAAATTGCTTTGTGGGTAACATAGGAAGCCTTTTCCATTTGCCGATAGACTCTCAGCTTTTCCAATTCTGCTAGATTATTATTCTGTTCTGTGCTATATGGACTTATCATGTGTGCTGTTTCTAGATACTGCTGCGCCTGAGCATGGTGCCCATTGTAGTAGAGAGCTTTTCCAATTAACGTTAGAATATGTATAATCGTTTTGATGAAGTTTTGTGTTGTCGTTAATAGATTGGAATGTTTTTGACGCATCCAGATGTTTATGAACGTACATTTGAGCATGGCCTTTTATACACGAACTTAACCACTCAACATTCTTTGGAGCTGAACTCACTATAAAATTATAAAAGAAGCTTAAAACACACAAAATATTTAAAATCATTGCTTGCTTACCATTCACCAACGAATTGACTTCAATTCCATCGACGCCGACTTGCAAGAGTGAACTTATAGCCTACATGGCCTTTGGCACGCAGTACATCTTTGTAAGAGGCAATAACCTCCAATGGATTTCTTGACTGTCGATGTTGTATCTTTGCTAGAAGCATGTTTATCTTTGGAAGTCTAGACTTACTCGGAATCGATTGCAATGTCGAAATAGCCAAATTGGAGTCATTCAGCTCACGATAGCAGATAGCCATACGATATTTGATTAAAAATGAGGATATAAGAATCCATCGGATTAGAGCGATGTAATTTTAACTAAAAAAACAAAATGATATTCATATAATTTGAGTTTAAAATTAACGTAATAAAAACACCTTGAATTTGTACCTCTTCACTCCAGAATAAATATGTACGTCGGCGTTGCTGGCTTCCTTTCGGGAGATTCCACTTTTCCTGTTGCAACATTCTCCTTGGTTTCTTCTTTATCTGAGGATTAAATTAGGTGCAAATTTATTATATATTTTTATTTCAATAAATAAATATTTTGTATTTAAATTGTTTTACCTTCATTTGTATTTTTGGGAATTAATTTTGTTTACATTTTCGTAGAACTGTCAAAATACTCACCTTGCTGTTAATCTGTCAAAACTGGGTTAAACTCAAATTAGGCCACGTTCGCATTGTAGTTCTATGGTGCGCCTATACTTTCTGCATGATTTTTTCTGTTTTTATCATAAATTTTCATAAAAATCATAGAATTTGTTTGCCAAAAGCAGTCAAATATTATTTTTAGTACAGTTTTCACTGAAAGGAAGTTGCAAAATTATTTTTTCTTTAAATATTGCATTAATTTTTCAATTTTTGAATTCAACGGATCTCTTTTTTGAACGGCTGAGTTCACCTCACAGTTTTTTCTCCCACGGCTGAGCAATATGGGCACAAATTCCATACAACTACATTCATAATGGCTTTTTCCCATAAGAAATGCACGGGACAACTAACACATTCTTATCCTTATGGACAAAATCCTCTCAATTTAGCTTGTAGGCCGAAAGAGAGCAAACCCATTAAGTCGGGACTCTAGATAATATATTTCCTCTATGGTGCCGCTAGCCAACGGCATCGTTTTTTTTTTTTTGTTTGTGCTCACATCTATTCATGGACTAATTGTCCAAATTACAAATACAACAATGTAAACAAACGGGTTTTGGAGAGTGAAACGTACGAAAGATTCCGGTCTTGGTAATAGAGTGTTTTTGACTAAAACCAAAAACACTCTATTACCAAGACCGGAATCTCAGACTGACATTTCGGTTTGCCTACAAGCTAAAAAGCACTAAATGTGAGAAAGTGTGCGTGAAATGATGCAAAAAACCAAACACATTCTCACAATTAGTGCTTTGGCCCATCAAAATGCTTCATTATAGTAATCAGCCCCATCTAAATGCTTCATTTTGAATGTTTCATGGCCTCGTTCAAAAACTAAACAATCCTTACCAACAGAATCTGAAGTGCTGACATGGTCTTAAATTGGAAGATTTGTATAGCTTTTTAATTTCAATCCAAATAAATGTTGTAAATGTATATTAAATAAAATAAAATTGTCCAAATACATATTATTTAATGATTTATTAGTTTATTATTATTTATTTTGTTTACTTAAATTATTTGCGAACGCAACATGCGCTGCAACTGGTTAAGTATAATTATTGCAAATGGACAAAAGTGTAACTCAATACTTTGTAAAATAACAAAACAGACAGCTGTAGTTTGCTTAGAGCATTTTTTTGGCGACGTTAGAAGTTCAGGTGGAAACAATAGGCGGGTGCCTCCGTATTTTGTTTGTACAGACAATGCTACGAGAAGCACACTTGTGAAGTTCCATTGCCAACTTTAGCTAGTTCAGATTCCTCAATTAGATTAGTATTTTCATCATTTAAGCAGTTCGGTAGTTGCAAGACCAAATTTTAGTTTTGTTTGTTGCAGAAATATTCCTGAAAGTTTCTTTTTAAGGGACTATGTTAGAGTTAGAATTTTGTTTGTAGTTAGATTTTGGAATACAAATTTGAGGGAACCATGTTTTAAAAATAAGTTGCTTTGTGTAAAGCATCTTTAAGGAATAGAAATAGGCAATATGTTTACACACAATACCAACTAAATGAGTGCAATAAATTGATTTAAGTAACTTTTTTTATTCCAATATGGGGAAACCGAACACCCAATAGAAAAAAACTGATATACGCGCCAAAATCCATACTTCTTGACTAAATAATGTTATCTTCTATGTTTACGCATAAAATTACGAATTTTGTAGCGTATGAACATTTCTAGACATTTTACAATCTGAAAAATTAATTATGCTATGAAATAATTGGCTGCTATTAATGTTTTTTTTTTTTTTTAAAAAGTTGATGAAGGTTAGCCGAAGCGAAAATTTCTTTAATGGACATATTTAAAATATTATTGGCTTTCTCAAAAATATTTTTCTACACTAACCTCTGCTTTATACCTGAAAACTACTGTTTATGTATATTTTCTTCTATGTTCTGCATTTATAAAATGTAATCTATAGAAGTATTTACTATATTAAGAAAAACATGTACGTAAAACTCATTAATTTGTTTCATTTTTAGCAGCACTTTTACTAAACATACCCTTTAAACAATAATAAGTAAACTTGAACTTTGGTAACTAAACATTTTTAAGGAATGAATGAAAATTATATTTTTCGTTAAACTGTGGGAATTCACTAAAAAAACTTCTGTACTTCAACAATAAACATTAATGTCGATTACTTGATCTATTAAATGAGTTGTGCATGAATTCAGAACGATTTTAAAACGTTTTCATTTTGTGATACATGTCAAAATTTTCATTTTATTTGCTCTGCATTTATTCAACAGGTTCGCTATAATCGTTCTGATTATTTTTTTAAAACATTGGTGTTCCTTTGATGCATAGTTTTTTTTATAGCAAATACATCCATGTTTCCATCAATCAAGAATATTATGGATAAGGTATTTTTAGATTATAACTCTTTTTTTAAATTTAATATTTATTAATTTAAATGGAATTGAAAAATAGTTGCAAGCTTAAATCATAAAAAACAAACTAAAAATATACTTGGATTGGTTAAATTTATACAGATTTTAATTACTTGCAAAAAAATATTTGGGCCGTTCATTAACGAAAATTTATTAGAATTCAATAAAAAAATTGGGCTCGGACCCTTAACTTGATGGTTCTTCGAACGCAACTTTGATACAATAATTCAAGGTTAATTATGAAATTTAAAGAATTTCGTAGTGATTACTGTAAATTAGTGAATTAATTATAATAAACTGATGTTGAACATGCTTTTTTCAAGACAAAAAGGTACATTGGTTCACTATCCACAAAATGCCTGCAAAATTAAAACTTAAAACTGACTTTTTCATCGAAAAAAGTAAAAAGAAAAACTTGAAAAAAAATTATTAACCCCTCCATTTTGTTTTTGCTTTGCAAAGTGCCGCTAGCCCACGGCATCGTTTTTTTTTTGTTTGGCTCACATCTATTCATGGACTAATTGTCAAAATTACAAATACAACAATGTAAACAAACGGGTTTTGGAGAGTGAAACGTACGAAAGATTCCGGTCTTGGTAATGGAGTGTTTTTGATATAAATCCTCGGTAGCCATATTGGTTTGCCTACAAACTAAACCGGAAACTGGCCTCATAAAGTATTTCTTAGTGTGCGTGTAATTTCTCCTCTAGTTTATGAAATTTCCCCTAAAAACTCAGTAATTGTGTCTATGGATGCGTGAAAACACGTCAATTTTACTCGTTGAATTCTTCCACATTACAAATACAACAATGTAAACAAATGGGTTTTTGATACGTACGAAGGATTTACATCAAAAACACTCTATATGAAGATATAAATCCTTCGTACGTCACCCTTCAAAACCCATTTGTTAACATTGTTGTATTTGTAATGTGGAAGAATTCAACGAGTAAAATTTACGTGTTTTCACGCATCCATAGACACATTTACTGAGTTTTTAGAGGAAATTTCATAAATTAGAGGAGAAATTACACGCACACTAAGAAATACTTTATGAGGCCAGTTTCCGGTTTAGCTTGTAGGCAAACCAATATGGCTACCGAGGATTTATATCTTTACTAGAGTGTTTTTGATTTATATCTTCATTCTTCATATAGAGTGTTTTTGCTAAATTGACATTGACAAGTAGCAGAAATTTATGAAACTGTCAAAATGAAAAACAGCCATATGTGTTCTTTCAAAGGCCGAACACAATATACGCGCAGCTCAATCTCTATGAAGAAAAATGAAAAATTCTAAGTGACTATATTGCACATATTTGCATTTAATTTCGCTTAAATAAAGATGATGTAAAATAAAAAATGCATATTTTTATATAAAGAGACAGTAGACCAATTCACAAAAGATATTGGAAATTCCTCAAATGCAGAAGTCACGATTATTGCATCAGTGTTACCATAATGTTTTCACGAATTTCATTTCCTTTTAATTGTGAGATTCATGCAACTAATAACAATATTTTTGTTACATTAGTGAGATACTTTTCTGAATTACAATGCGTTTTTAATATATTGTAATATTCGGCTTGGTCCGACAATTAAAACTTATTCACACTTGTAAATAAAACACTATTTTTTTTTAAATTGTTCCAAACTTATTTATTGAACACTTTCAATTATTACTTTTCAAACACAGTCTTTACTTTCAATTATTACTTTTTAAACACAGTCTTTACTTTATCGCAGTTCACAACCAATAATGAACCGCTTCGCTTCCGAGCGCCTATTTATATACCCCAAATCGGTTCTAGGTTGTTCTCGATGCTTACCGAAGCGAGTTCTCCTCTTTATCACTAGATGCTTAACGAAGCTAGTTCTCCTCTTAGCCACTAGAATGTTTCTCGATGCTTAACGAAGCGAGTTCTCCTCTTTCTCACTAGATGTTGCCCTTATTCTACTATAACACGACATTAAAAGAGAAAAAGAGTGTATACACATTACATTGCCCCTCCTTAGGATTGATCGTCCCGAACAAATCCATCGTTCTCATCACCACTGTAGCGATGTAGCCGGTCGCGATGTACAACTTTAGGTTTTCCTCTGACTCCCTTTTGTATCCGGTACACGACATCGTTGATTTTTGTAATGACTGTATATGGACCTTCCCAGTCCCGTTGAAGTTTCGGTGACAACGCTTTTTGTCGATGGGGATTGTAAAGCCACGCCCGATCTCCTGCTTGGAACTCTGTTGTTGTCGCTCGTATATCGTAGCGTGTCTTCATTCGGTCACTGAACATCTTTATTTTCAACCTGGTATTGTCGTGGATCTGAAGGAGTCTTTCTCTGAGGTCATCAATGTAGTCATCCTCGGCTTGCGGTTCCGATGTGGGGCATCCAAATTTTATTTCGCTCGGCAGTCTGATGTTCCTTCCCATCAAAATCTCAGACGGTGTATGGCCAGCTGAGCTATGTCTTGCACTTCGATACGCCATCAAAAACAGTGGAATGTGTCGATCCCAATCTCGCTGGTTGTCGTCCACAACTTTGCAAAGATGTTCCTTCAGGGTTCGGTTGAATCGTTCGACCATGCCATCAGATTGTGGGTGAAGTGGTGTTGTTCTTGTCTTGATGTCAAGAAGCCCACAAACTTCCTGAAATATGTAAACTTTTCGGACTTACCGCGATTATAAATAACAAATCAAATTTGTATTTGATAAAATATCCCGACGTTTCGATCAGATTTCACTGATTGTGGTCACGGGTTGACTGATGGCTTGTGGGTGGATGTTGTTTTGTCATTGTTTGTTCTTGTTCGTAGGTTATACCGTTTCGGTTGTTCTTGCATTTCAGATGGTACATTATGCTGCAACTGCACTGGATGTTGTTGTTGTGAGCTTATGTACTCTTGTGAGCATGCAAAACTAATTGCATCAGTTAGCTGGTTGTTTTGATTTGTGTGTTTGTTGTCATCATTAGCTTTGATTTTATTAAGCTTTAATATGTTAATCAGAGGATCCCATGACGACGAAAGATTAAAAATTTGGTCTCTGTTGAAGTTTGAGTGCATTTTTATTTCGATTGCTTCTCTCACCAACCTAGGGACATAAAATCTTTCGGTGGAAATAGATTTAGCCTGATGGAAACGTATAAAATGATCTTCATTATACGCTAAATGCTCACATATTGCCGATTTTGTCACTTCGTTCTTTTGTATGGCTTTAATATGTTCCTTTAGTCTTGTTGATATTGCTCGTTTAGTCTCACCTATATAAGATGAGCCACAACTACATGGAACCGAGTAGACTCCTGGATTTTGAAAGGGAATTTTATCTTTTGGAGATCTTAATAATTGGCGGATTTTTTCTGGTGGCTTAAATATTGATTTTATGCCCTGCTTTAATAAGATTCGTCCTATTGCTTCAGAAACGCCTTTTCTATAGGGCAAAAAGCCCTTTTTTCCTGTTCTTCGTCTTTTTCTTGAATTGGGTTTTCTGAGACTGTTTTTTCTTTCTTTCTTTAATCATGTGACCAGTGAAATATATAAATGTCATTTAATGTTGGCTAATAGCATGAGTGCTGAAGTTTATGATTTGTGTGACAAGCTGATACATAGTCAGATTGAGAGAATTGCGGAAAATTGTAGCAATCGACATGTTAAGAAATATGAAAAGCTCATAGCAAAGGTAAGGGATACAACAACTAAAGATCAATACGCGGTTGACACTGTGAGAAATCTATCTAGTAAAGAACTTGATGACAATACTGTGTCTATACTCTCAAAAGGAATGAATTTTGCACCGACACCACTAAATATTCCTACTGAGGCAATAATAGGATGTGTAGAAGAGGGTCTGCGTAGGAATAAAATTGAAAAATTGACGTCTGAAACAATTAGGCAAGATGTTTCAGTTTTAATTCGCAGAGCAAAACCGATAAAACAAAACATCACCTTCAGTGAGAGAGCTGCCCTCAAAAAACTAAGAGCAGACAAAGAGTTGATTGTCCTCCCTGCAGATAAGGGTAACTGCACTGTAGTTCTAGATACAGTGGATTATTGTTCTAAAATAGAAATTCTTCTTAGTGATAGGGATACATATAAAGAAGTGAATTATGATCCAACAGCAAGGGTGACAAGAAAAGTGAGGCAAAAATTGGCCGAATATAAATCACTTATTAATAAAAAGAATTGTATACCTTCATGTATTCAACCGCCAAGACTGTATGGTCTGCCTAAGGTTCATAAAGAAAATATCCCCTTGAGGCCTATTGTTAGCCAAATTGATTCCCCTACTTACCTTGTTGCTAAAGAACTAGCTATGCTACTAAAGCCGATGGTACATAATTGCTCTTCATCTGTAAGAAACTCTTTGCATTTCATATCAATAATTAAAGATTTACACGTAAATGAAAATGAAATCATGGTGAGTTTCGATGTCACATCATTGTTCACGAATGTTCCTGTCTTGGAGTGCCTCGATGTAATACGTACTAATTTGTCTTCTTCCGATGATGACTCAAAATTAGTAGAACTTCTTCATTTGTGCCTTACATCCGGATATTTTCTTTATAATGAAAAATTTTACTTACAAGTTGACGGAGTAGCTATGGGTTCCCCGCTTGCCCTGTTATTGCAGATATTTGGATGAAGCATTTTGAGGAAAAGGCTATAGAGACATCTCCAGTTAAACCGCTTATTTGGAAAAGATATGTTGATGACACATTTTGTATTCTCAACAAAAATGATGTTGGTACTTTTCTTAACCACATAAATTCGGTGCATCCAAAAATCAAATTCACAATGGAAGTTGAAGAAGACAATTCGTTGGCATTCTTAGACGTAAAACTTATTAAAAAACAAGATGGAACTATTGGACACACGGTATACAGGAAGCCCACCCACACCGACAGATATTTGAATGCGACTTCACATCACCACCCATCAAATTTTACATCCGTTGTGTCAGCTCTCGTTAATAGAGCATTTGCTTTGTGTGACAATGACCACCGTGAAGAGGAATTAAAACACGTTGACGCAGCTCTTTTGAAAAATGGTTATAATTCCAAACAACGCTCGTGGAAACCGAAAGAAAAAACAGTCTCAGAAAACCCAATTCAAGAAAAAGACGAAGAACAGGAAAAAAGGGCTTTTTTGCCCTATAGAAAAGGCGTTTCTGAAGCAATAGGACGAATCTTATTAAAGCAGGGCATAAAATCAATATTTAAGCCACCAGAAAAAATCCGCCAATTATTAAGATCTCCAAAAGATAAAATTCCCTTTCAAAATCCAGGAGTCTAATCGGTTCCATGTAGTTGTGGCTCATCTTATATAGGTGAGACTAAACGAGCAATATCAACAAGACTAAAGGAACATATTAAAGCCATACAAAAGAACGAAGTGACAAAATCGGCAATATGTGAGCATTTAGCGTATAATGAAGATCATTTTATACGTTTCCATCAGGCTAAATCTATTTCCACCGAAAGATTTTATGTCCCTAGATTGGTGAGAGAAGCAATCGAAATAAAAATGCACTCAAACTTCAACAGAGACCAAAGTTTTAATCTTTCGTCGTCATGGGATCCTCTGATTAACATATTAAAGCTTAATAAAATCAAAGCTAATGATGACAACAAACACACAAATCAAAACAACCAGCTAACTGATGCAATTAGTTTTGCATGCTCACAAGAGTACATAAGCTCACAACAACAACATCCAGTGCAGTTGCAGCATAATGTACCATCTGAAATGCAAGAACAACCGAAACGGTATAACCTACGAACAAGAACAAACAATGACAAAACAACATCCACCCACAAGCCATCAGTCAACCCGTGACCACGATCAGTGAAATCTGATCGAAACGTCGGGATATTTTATCAAATACAAATTTGATTTGTTATTTATAATCGCGGTAAGTCCGAAAAGTTTATATTTTTACAATGTCGCAGTACCACGAAAAACGTTTAAAATTTACTATTCCTGAAATATGTTTGATTCAAAATTCCTTCCCTGGTCAGAATGCAGTTCTAATGGAACGCCGAATCTGCTCACCCAGTTGAAGACAATTTGGTCTGCGACTGTTTTGGCTTCTTGATTTGGAATGGCGTATGCTTCAGGCCACTTGATGAAGTAATCCATGACGACCAGAATATAACGATTTCCATTATTTGTTTCCGGAAATGGACCCACCACGTCTACTGCAATCCTTTCGAAGGGTGCTCCGACATTATACTGCTGCATTTGGCTGTGGTTCTTTTTGTTCGGGCCTTTGGTGGCAGCACAGGTATCGCATTTTCGGCACCACTTCTCGACATCTTCCCTTGCATGTAACCAGTAAAATCGTTGTCTAACTTTTTCTAGCGTCTTGTTCACTCCTAGATGGCCTCCCGAAATTCCACCATGCATGTCTCGCAGAACGTCCATAACCTTCGATCTCGGTAAGACTAGCTGCATTACATAAGACTTTCCATCTGCTGATTCCCATTTACGTGGAAGGACACCCTCTTGGACATGAAACGAGTCCCACTGTGCCCAATAGGCCTTCAGAGTCGAACTTCTATCGGAGATATCAGCCCATTCTGGTTTTTCCTGGTGTTCCTTCCAAGCGAGGATGGGTTCGATATCTGAGTCTTCTTGTTGAGCCTTCCTCAACTCGTTGTTGCTCCAGCCATAAATGGGATCGGCTCTGGTTCGTTGGACAGTAACCACCTCTTTTTCTTCTTGTCGTCTGCAATGCTTACAGTCTTGCTTGCATGGTCTCCGAGACAGTGCATCTGCATTTGAGTGAAGCTTCCCCTTCCGATGTTGAATTTCGTAATCGTACGTCTGCAGCCTCTCAATTACCTTGCCACTTGACCTTTTGGATTCTTGAAATTTAAAAGCCAGTTAAGTGCTCCATGGTCAGTTCGGAGAAGAAACTTCTGTCCATAGAGATACTTATGGAAGTGCTTTGTTGCCAAAATCAGTGCAAGAAGTTCTCTTTTGGTCACACAATAATTTCTTTCCGACTTCGAGAGTACCTTGATGTAATAGGCAATCACCTTTTCTTCGCCATTATGCACCTGCGAAAGTACAGCACCTATCCCGACATTGCTGGCATCAGGATCAATTATGAACGGTTTTCCTGGAGTTGGGTAGGTCAGTACTGGTGCATTACACAAGCGTTGCTTGAGCTCTTGAAAGCTGCGCTCGCACTCACCTGACCATTTAAACTGCTTTCCCTTTTCCGTAAGCTGATATGGACTCTTGGCGATTCCAGCAAAGTCCTTCGCAAAGCGCCTATAGTAGGTGGCTAGACCCGGAAAGCTTCGGAGTTGGTGTTTGTCCTGTGGTGTTGGCCAATTCTTCATGGTGTCAACCTTATCAGGATCCGTTTTTACTCCTTGGGATGAGATGATATGTCTCAGACATTTCACTTTGGTTTTGAAGAGTGAACACTTTTCTGGGTTAAGCTTGAGGTGGGCTTCTCGAAGTTTTTGAAACACGGCTCTCAGATTTGTACAGTGTTCGTCAAATGTTTTCCCGTATACTATGACGTCATCCAAATAGACCAGGCAAGATTTCCATATGAGTCCTTGCAGGACGCATTCCATTAGGCGCTCAAAATTCGCTGGAGCATTGCAAAGTCCAAAAGGCATCACTTTGAACTGCCACAATCCGTTTCCTGTTGAGAATGCTGTCTTTTCTTTGTCTTCAGGATGGATTTCGACTTGCCAGTAACCACTTTTCAAGTCCAAAGTTGAGAACCATTGTGCTCCTTCCATTGCGTCCAGAGTATCACTGATCTTAGGCAGAGGGTAGCTATCCTTTTTGGTCACATCATTCAACCTTCGATTGCGCACGCAAAAGCGGGTTGATCCGTCTTTCTTCTTTACCAGGACCACTGGAGACGCCCAAGGGCTTTTAGAGTTTTCGATCAGACCTTCTTCCTTCATGGTGGTTATCAGTTCTTCAACCTCACCTTGTTTGGCTAGTGGAAGGCGTCTTGCAGGTTGTCGAATCGGCTTGCATCCCCGGTATTGATTTGATGTTGCACCAGTTGCGTTCTGCCATATTTCCCTTTCGATGACGAAAAGATGTCTGCAAATTCTTCGAGGAGACCTTCTGCAGTTCTTCGTTGTTGGTGGCCAAGATTAGATGACTTGAGAATGTTCGTCTTTATGGAGTTCAGCTCTTCGGACTTCAAGGATTGCCTTGACTCTTCTTCGTTGATCCTTGTTATCGCTGATACAGATTCACATTGTCCGACAATCTCACCTTTTCGAAGCTTAACTTCATACGGCTTGATGTTCAGTATTCGTACCGGAACCATGTTCTTTAAAGGTCTCACAAGAGTCTTCCCAATGGTGACGTTTTGGGAGGACTTTAAAGATGCTGGTTCGACCATGAGGTATCGATGGCTGCCAGGCTTACCCTTCAATTTCGTCCACACGAATACTTCTGAAGAAGCAGGCAAAGTGAAATCTTCTTTGATGACGGTTTTATTTATTCAATTACGTTAAATACTAACGCTAGGTTTACAAACAAAACTTATATCTAAAAAAAAAAAAAATTATATAAGATAAATATATTCTATACATTAAAATATACTTTAAACATTACTAATAATAATATGACACATAAAGCTAAGAATTATTTAAATAGTGAGAGAAAAAATGTATTTTTAAGCTATCTGATTTGATATTTTGATTAATAGAATTTAAAAGAAAATTATTTTCATTATATATGCTTATTAACTGGTTAATTGGACTAAGCTTTGCTAATCGGCTAAGATTTGCTCGAATTGGCACTCGATTTCTGAAGTAATTTCGGCTTACATTAAAGTGGAATCGACACAAAACTGATGGAGATGAAATGGATCCATTCAGAATTCCAACAATAAAGCAAAGTTGCAAATACTTACGGTGACTAGTAAGCGATGGAAGACCTATAAGTTGTTGCCTAACGGAATAGGAAGGCAAAGCTAATTCATGTGTCTGTGGGAGAAATCGTAAAATAAATCTTAGGAATCTTCTTTGAACACCTTCAAGTCTATGGATATGATTCGAGTAATAAGGGGCCCAAACTATACAACCGTATTCAAGGACTGATCTGACAAACGATACATACAGAGTTTTAAGGACATAAGGATCTCGGAATTCCCTGCCAAATCTTTTTATAAAGCCTAGTGTCTTATTAGCTTTTTTCACAATGTGGTTGAAATGGTCAGTAAAAGACAGTTTTGTGTCCAAAATGATACCTAAGTCTGAGAAGTGAGTCAATTTTTCGAGGTTTGAAGAATTTAACCTATAGTTATAGTCAAAAATACTGTGTTTACGTGTAAAACTCATCGTTTTACACTTATCAATGTTTAACAATAAACGATTTGTATTGCACCATTCCCATAGACAAAGTAGGTCATCTTGTAATAGTTCGCAGTCCGTTAAGGAATTAATTTTTCGAAATATTTTCACGTCATCAGCGTATATTAGCGTCATAGAATTTCTTAAGATAGATGGGAGATCATTTATAAACAGAACAAATAACAATGGACCAAGGTGGCTACCCTGAGGTACACCAGAATTGACAATAAACGGATTGGAATAGTCGTTTTTGAACACAACACAATAATATCTGTTTGTTAGGTAAGAAGATATCCATGCTATTAGTTTATCATTTAGTCCAATTTTTTCTAATTTCCCTAAAAGTACTTTATGGCTAAGTTTGTCAAATGCTTTGCTAAAGTCTGTAAATACACAGTCAACTTGTTGTTTAATTTCGAAAGTGTCAATACAATATGTTGTAAATTCGAGTAGATTTGTAACGGTCGATTTTTTTTTCACAAAACCATGTTGATTGTCACAAAAAACAGTTAAAGGAAAGAATATCACAAACAATGGCTTCAAACAATTTTGGTATAACAGACAGCTTAGCTATAGGACGATAGTTGCATATAAGATGCTTGGGACCCTTCTTATACGTTGGTTTTAGAAATGCATATTTCCATAAGAGTGGAAAATGGGAACAATTAAATGATTGGTTAAACAGAATACACAATGGGTGCGAAAGATATTTAACGCACTTTCTTAGCATAAATGAAGGCAGTCCGTCAGGGCCTGGACTAAGACTTTCGTCAAGTTTTAGAATTTTGTCTTGTATAGTAGATTCCGAGATTGTTAGATTTATCCGAGCCAAGTGAGGAAACTGAGAAGTATTTGTTAAATCTATTGAGCTGTGATTTGTAGAAAAAGAATCTTCATACGCACTTTTAAAAAAATTTGCAAACATATTCGAAAGTTCTAGAGGATCATGGCTTGTTTTGTCTCTATATGTCATGTTTGGAGGGTACCCGTCAAGTTTTCGCTTACAGTCAACATATTTCCAAACATTTCGTGAATTCGTCTTAAGTTCCCGTTCAGTATTTGCAACAAACTCGTTATAAAGACAATTTGAATAGTTAACAAAATCATTTCTGATTTCTTGGTAGATACCATAATCAACATCAGTATGTGATTCGTTATATTTTATCCACGCCTTATTCCTTTTATTTTTTAAGCATTTAAGATGCCGATCAAACCATGGCGGATTATTATCTTTGGCTTTAATTTTACGAAGAGGTACGCTCTCTAGAAAGCAATTAAATAATATTTTATAGAATTTCAATACCATATCATCTAAGTTCAAATTTATAAATATTGAATCCCAGTCCAAATGATTTAAGTCGGTAAAAAGTTGATTGAAATCACATTTTTTGAAGTCAAATTCAATTTGCTTATCACAAGAGGTATCAAGATTACAAATATTTAAATTTAAGGATATTGTCAACGCAGGATGATGTCGGTCTTCTTTTAAAAGTCTTATGTCGCTTTGAATAACAGCAGTGTCAGCATTTACGATGTCAGAAATATAAATAAGGTCCAGTATTTTGTTATTGTGGTTTTTGATTGAGTTCAGCTGAATGAGTCCTAGAGAGGCCATTGTGTCGACTGTGCAAAATTCGATATCAGTAGATGGGTTGGTCGGAAAATATTCTTCGTTATTGTCATTCTTTAGGTAAATTGAAGTCACCTAATACGCAGATTTCATCTTCAGCATTTATATTTTCAAATAAGTTTTCCAAATTGTCATAGATTTGTTTGTAGATATATATTGTAGTTGGAAGTTGGTGGTGTATAGACAGCAACTATATATAGGCTACCGAAATCCATTTTTATTTTTATGCTCATCATTTCGAAGTCAAATTGTTGGAAATCATTTACCAACGAACTTATAAAAGAGTTTTTAGCAGCTATTAATAATCCTCCTCCAACTCTTGTAGATTCGTCAATTGAATATCGATCACGCCGAAAAACTTGAAAGTTCTTGTCAAAGAGTTCTGTGTCAGCAATTGAGTTACATAGCCAGGTTTCAGTTAACACAATTACGTCGTGAGGTAAGTTGTTTACATTTATATAGAACTGATTAGTTTTAGTTCGTAGTCCGTTTACATTCTGATAATAAATCATCAGTTTTTGCTGTTGTTGAAGGGTAGGCATACTTTGTCAGTGGTTGTGGAAAATGGCGTGATTGTTTTTTGGAATTTCTGTTCTCAAACTCATGCATAATAATTCCGGTGGGCCAAAAAGAAATAGAACTAAGTAGATGAAAGACAGAATCCGGACATCTAACCTTAAATGACGAGTATTTAGAATAATTTCTGTGGAACATTTTTTCCACAAGTACATGATCCAATGTACCAATTTTGGCTTTGATAAAGTTCTTGATATCTAAAGCATTTGTTGCAGGATCAAGCTTAGAAATAAAAATAATTTTTTGACCTTCAACTACTTTAAGACCTGATACAATAGGTGATACATTATAGTGTTGAGTGTGTGTGGTTCGAGATGATGGAAATATGGAACTAGAAGATGATGACTCAGAAGAAGATGTTGTAGTTTCTGTTGGTAAAATCGATGACGACAATGATAATGATGTTGATGTTGTTGATGATGATGATGATAATGACGATGATGACGATGAGGAAGCAGTAGGAGGAATGACTTGGAGTGTTACAGAGTCAGTTTCAATTTGTGGTGAATTTAGTGTTTCAGTATTCACTGGAGTTTCTGAAGGGGATTTATTTGCATCAGCAGAGTCCATTAGGCTTAGTACATTTTGTACCTCTGTCTCTGAGTTTATCTTTTTTGAAGGATGAGCCAATGTCATGTCCAACTCATTACTCTTACGTTTGCCTGCATTCGACGTAACGCTCCTTGTTTGTTTACGCTGTACAAGCGAATAATTTGAAAAATCGTCTACTTTATCAATAAGTTGATTCAACTGCTTTTGTAGGTTCTGTATCATCGTTGTGTTGGATAAAAGGTCACGGGTAATATTTTTATCAGCGAATGGATCGCAATCGTCGCAAAAATAATAAAATCCTTTATTTTTGTTAAAAACTTTGATTGAACTAAAGTTGGCATTTGTGCAATGGACATGAAAAGTTCTGTGACAATTGCCATAGCACATTATCGAGTCAATCATATAATCACATAATTGAAGGCATTTTCCGCAGTCAGACATTTTGTTTAATTTATTTGAAAATTTTATTTATTTTCAATTTTAGTTTAAAAAATTTCGATTCTTAGTGTACTCAGAAATTGAAGTTTACCTTTTAGTGTGTACACAAACCAATAATATAATATAGTGTCGTCGGTAAGGTAGTCGTTGAATGATATTTGTTTTTGTTGTCAAAAATATTAATGAGATGTTGTTGTTGTTGTACTTATCAAAACAACGCTGTCACTGTCACAATCATCTGGAAACTTATCCAATTAATGCAATCGGCAGCCGGCACATCAAAATCAATAGCACAGGTGGAAAATATTGGATTCAACATGAAACGACATCAAAATTGTACGGCTTCGGGTATAATGCAGTCTCACATGCTTCAACGCAGAACATATACAAAAATGTCACTCACCAGGAAAGAGGTTTAGTCGATACTTTTGACGATGCCAAAATAAAATTACTGAAAGCAGCAACTGTGTTGAATGCACTATGTAGGCAAGAAGATCACTTTGACTTTGATTGTTATCGGCTCAGTTTATAAGTTATTTGTTTGAACACTTCGTTAATTAATCAATAAATGAGTCAATTATAATGTCAAGTTTAGAAAAAAAACACAATTTATAATTAATTTGTATGGCAAAAACAATTAAAAATAATAATCAAAATAAGAGCGAAATAAAAAACGACTACAGCACACTTAATGAATCCGTTTTCACAGATGACGAGGTCTCATACGAGTTAGTGCCAAAGATCATCGGAATCTCGATGTTTCGATATTTCAGGACTTGGTTCGCGATGTCCAATATCACTCCGTGGTCTTTCATGAAATCGACGCCAACAATGCATTCGTCGCATATATCTGCTACCAGGAACAGGTGAGAGAATTCCAACTCTGCCATCCGGATCTTAAGACGTACCTCACCATAAACTTTTGCGGCCTCTCCAGTTGCAGTCCTTAGACGATAGCTGTTGGTGTTGTGGAGCCATGCCTTCTTAACGAGGTCTTGCCGTATGATGGACACCGTGGCACCGGTGTCAATGGTAGTCACACATTTGTTGTCGTTTATACTTGCTTCCAAGGTCAGGCTCTTGTTGTCACGTTTCGTTTGAGAAACCTGGATGTTGTTTCTGGGGCCATCGATACCAGAAACCAGCTTCTGCCACTCGAAGTTGGTTCTTATTCGTTTCCCGGGGGGGAAACAACTTCGGAAGCAACGTTGTTGGTGTTGCTTTGACCGGTTGAATTACTTCTATTTCCACAGTGTTGACATGCGGTTCCTCTTCGCGGTAATCTGCATTGTCGCTGTAGATGCCCAGTCTTATTGCAGTTCCAGCATCGTCCGTCTCGCTGACTCCTTTCCACAGTAGCCTTCTGACAAGAACATTCTTGGACTTTTATTTCTTTTACGCGATGCACGTTTTGGGAAGCTTGTTCTGCAGCTTCCATCGTCAGAGCCAATGCTTCTGGTAGTGTTCGCTTTCCGGCAGTGCGGATAGCCCTTTTGGCGATTTATATCACCCACAGCTCTTACAAAGGCTTCAACAGCAAGTTGATTTATTATCTCGTTACCAGCTGTTGGATATGCCAGGTGAACCAATCGCTCGATATCTGCCTGAAGCTGCTGCAGAGTTTCACCTCTTTTCTGTGTCCTATTGTTAAGCTGAACTCGGAAGACTTCTGTCATGTGGCTATCCCCAAACCGCTGTTCGGTTGCGTTTACAAGAACTGTGAAGTCACCACTCTTCTCTGCTGGGATGGTTTGTAGCAGTTCAGCAGCAGACCCTCTTAAAGAAAGCGTAAGAGCAATGTATTTTTCGTGATTGTCCCAGACGTTTGTTAACGTTGCTGCTTCAAACTGTTTCTTGTAGATTGACCACGGAATCTGCCCATCAAAGCTTGGAGGATTCACTTCTCTCTTCCTTGAGCACTCACCAGAAGGTTCTCGACCTTTCATCTTTCGCACTTTTTCTAGTTCATTTGTGATGGTTTCAATTTGTTCGTCAATTTTCTCGAAATGTATTTGTATTTGTATTTATTTATTATCATTAAGCATTTTAAAACATAGAGTCTTATTTTTAATACTTATTATGTTCAGATTTAAATTTAATCAAATTAAAAGAGGAATCAAATTAGTATGCTAAATTTACAATTTGCTTGAAGTTAAGAGAAAAGTTGTTTTTAGAAATGTGCATTTTGTTTTTCGACGCGCTCGTCGACAGTTTTGATTTTCTCTTCGAAGTCCGCAAACCTGCCTTCTAAAAGGTTTCTCTGTTCGTCGAATCGCTCTAGATTATTCTGCTGTTCTTGCTTTTGGTCGCTTCTTTGGGCTTCTAGTTGTTTCAGGACATTCTGCTGTTCTTGCTTTTGGTCATTCCTTTGAGTTTCTAGTTTAGTACCCGTGGCATGATGGTTAGTGCGTTGGACTGTCATGCGAGAGGTCTTGGGTTCAATCCCTGCCTGTGCCACCTTAATTAAAAAAAAAAGAGTTTTCACGGGTACTGCCTCTTGCGAGGAATTGACAAATTCTCCAAGAGTAATTCTTGTCATGAAAAAGTGCTTTCCCAAAATTAGCCGTTCGGATTCGGCATATAAACTGTAGGTCCCCTCCATCCCTGACAACATTACTCGCACACAGGAATGGTTGAGAGTTGTAGGTCACTAGGCCCTGGTTCTCTACGGACTGTTGCGCCACCTAATTTATTTATTTTTATTTTTGAGTTTCTAGTTGTTTCAGGACATTCAAATTTGGCTAAAAGAACTAACATCATGTTAGATAAGGCATTATTTGCATTTACCTCTTACACTTTTGCTTCTAATTCCAAAGCAAACGTATCTGGGTCTTCATTTTGCTGCTCCAGATATTCTTGCAGCCACGTTTGCTTAGTTCGGCCTTTAGCTCAGGGACAGTTAAGTCTTTCAAAACTTTACTCATTTTTTTTTTTAACTTCACTACTTTACACAAAATAGTTCAATAACTGCTCACTGATTTTATTCTCAATAAGTTTTAATCCCTTATTCTGACACCAATTTAATATTCGGCTTGGTCCGACAATTAAAACTTATTCACACTTGTAAATAAAACACAATTTTATTTTTTTTAAATTGCTCCAAACTTATTTATTGAACACTTTTAATTATTGTTATTATTTTTATTGTACTATTCGTACTAGAATGTCAGCTTGTTAGACTTGACCATTCCTTTTAATTTCATTGAATGTTTTTGAACAACAACAACAACTTAAAGGTGCTACCACTCATTGTTTTTAGCTGGAGATATAGCTATTTCGTGCTTTGCCACTTTTGCACTCATCAGTCTCCTTTTTTTTGTAATGCTGAGCTTTAATCCAGTTTTATTTGAAAAACTTTTTATGCACAACATAGGATTCGAACCCACGCATATCAGATTTGCTCAGTCTTAGAAGTCGTGTGCACTTCGCACTCCACTACTTTAGACCACTGACGTCACAGGTCGAGATGGGCTAATTGTTTATCAAATGCATTTGAAGCATCAACCTTTTTATAAGCTCCTTTAAGTATGCTGTTTTGTTCCGCCTCCATTTTTCTCCATACCACAAAAAAAGGAGACTGATGAGTGCAAAAGTGGCAAAGCACGAAATAGCTATATCTCCAGCCAAAAACAATGAGTGGTAGCACCTTTAAGTTGTTGTTGTTGTTCAAAAACATTCAATGAAATTAAAAGGAATGGTCAAGTCTAACAAGATGACATTCTAGTACGAATAGTACAATAAAAATAATAACAATAATAACTTAATAGTCTGGTTCGTTACCGATCTTCCAACCTCTCCCCCTTTGATACGTACTACGAGTTGTAAGTCTATCAAATAAGGTATGGAGAAAAATGGAGGCGGAACAAAACAGCATACTTAAAGGAGCTTATAAAAAGGTTGATGCTTCAAATGCATTTGATAAACAATTAGCCCATCTCGACCTGTGACGTCAGTGGTCTAAAGTAGTGGAGTGCGTAGTGCACACGACTTCTAAGACTGAGCAAATCTGATATGCGTGGGTTCGAATCCTATGTTGTGCATAAAAAGTTTTTCAAATAAAATTGGATTAAAGCTCAGCACCACAAAAACGAAATTTCCCTTACAAAAATGACATGACGAAATCATAAACGAAAAATTTCGCTGTGCTTTTCGTTTTTCAGTACCCTGCTGAACGACGAAATGTGTCATTTTAGTGGATAGCTGTACTAGATTTCTTAGTACAATTCTCCACACTTTTCGTTTTCAATTTAATTGCCCGGTATATTAATTGCTTGCGAAATTTTGACGTTTAATTTATTTATTGAAAAAAAATTATATTTCCTCTATGAGCGTACTGAAAAACGAAAAGCAAAGCGAAATTTTTCGTTTATGATTTCGTCATGTCATTTTTGAAATGGAATTTTCTTTTCGCATCAGCAGCGTACTAGGCTTTAAAATTGAAAAAAAATTGTTTACTCGTGACTTTCGGTGTTTTGATTTGGATTTATCTTTGATTTAAAATTTAAAATAAAATGGATTTTTCTAATGTGTTCCAACATTGCATTTCTGAATCGGAAACTCAGGATGTTATTGGTGATGTGCAAGAAGTGATGAAGACAAGCAGTAAACTTCAACTTCCAGACAGAACTCTCCACAAATATTTTTCCGCTGTGGTTTTCGTTTTCATTTCGCTCAGGACTTAGAGACCGCCGAAAAAATTCGTTTCACTTCAGCTGCGTACTAGGCTTTAAGAGGAAATTATGGTTTACATAATCGTCCAACTACGGAAGCAATTTGAAAAATTGTGAAGAAATTTAAAGAGAATGGATTGGTTACAGATATTGTAAGGCCTGTGCATCATCGTTTCGCTCGTACGACTGAAAATATCGCTGCTGTAAGTGAAAGTGTTGCCCAAGACCCGAATGTGTCAATTCCTTGTCCATCTCAGGGCTGTCTTACGGCAAATTATGGCGTAGCTCACACAAAAACTGAAGTCAACTGACTATTCACAATGTCGAAGATACGTCGAATGGGTACTTAAACAACAGGCGTTGGACGGTGATTTTTTGAACAAAATTTTCTTTAGCGACGAATCACATGTCTCAATCGGTGGGTATGTTAATAAAAATATAACATATGTCCTATTTAGGGTTCTGAGAATCCTCAAGTAATTTCTCGTCGTAGCGATATGAACTAGCCACCAAGATCATGCGATTTGACACCGCTGGACTTTTTTTGTGTGTCTACGCAAAAGAGCGTGCTTACGCAGATAAACCTTTAACTCTTGAGCACTTAAAAACCAACTTTTGTCAAGTTATGGCTGAGATACCACCGAATATGTGTCAAAAAGTGGTCGAAAATTACCTCAAAAGAATCGATGCTTGCAACAATGGTGGTCATTTAATTCTGTATGTGTTTTATTTACGTTTACTTTTGAAACGGCAAAATTGATAACCTTTTACAATAAACCAATGTTTGTGTTAAAGCCTCTCTTTGCTTCTTTTCATTTCGTTGAAAAAATTAAAATATTTGATTCAGGATATGCTTGAAAACTTACATTGTTCATCTCATCAATTTATATTTATTTCTTTAGCAATTTGAAAGTTGCTTCAATTTTTCTTTCGATATTCATTTTGCAATTCAAGGTTATACAAACATTTTGTATTATTTTTTAATAATGTTAGTTTGACAGATCAACAATTTCCAACAATTGTCGTTCTCAAATGATTTTAAAAAATTTTAACAATAGTTGTGTTCACTGAGGTTTTGTCTAGATCAGAACAGCACAGGACAGCACAGTTTCGTGAGAAACGTCAGATCAAGTTAGAACAGTCAGTTAAACGTCAGTTGTCAAAAAAAAAAACAAAAACAAAACAAATTGCAAATTGTGTGAATTTTTCGTTTCTCGCTTATTTTTTTTTTTTTCATTTTTTGTGTTTTTACTGTGAAAAATATTATTAAAAATTATTGAAATGGAAAATGAAGTGATTGACAAGATAATACTAAATAAAAATGTTAGTGGTTCAGACAACTGATAGTGATTTTTCGTCGAATTCCTCTTCAGATGATTGGAATGAAAGTGTGACGAATGTTATTACCTTTTCTTTGATGAAATGTAAAAGAAATTGCATTGAAAGTTATTATATTATATTTTATAATTATTTAATTAAAAAAATAAACAAATTGGCAAAATAACTTTAATTTAATTTTTTTAAATCACGAGAAAAAAAACACAAAGCACAGCCAAATCAAAACGTAAACAAAAAAAATGTCAACTTCGATTTTGACATTTCTCACGAGTCTGTTCTAACCTGATCTGACTCAAAAGCAAGAACAGAAAATCCTGTTCTAAACTGTTCTAGGTTTGTCAATGAACAGGAAAGTAGAACAGTTCAGCACAGAAAAAACCTCAATGAACAGCAAAAAGCTGTACTTTTCTGTCTAGAACAGTCCAGCACAGCGTCACTGAACACACTTAATTTGTATCAATGACACATGAGCAATTTCGTTTGACATAACAATAGTTATAAATTTGTTCAAAAAAGAACAGAGCTTAGAGCCAGGGTTGCAATTTTGTGAATTGAAAAATCATTAAGTCATAAGCAAGTTAGTGACTTATGAATTAAAAAAAAAATTTAATTCAGAAGTCACCAACTGACTTATGAGTTAAAAAATTTTAATTCAGAAGTCACCAACTGACTTATGAATTAAAAAAATTCAATTCACAAATCATCAACTGACTTATGAATTAAATAAATTCAATTCACAAATCACCAACTGACTTATGAATTAAATAAATTCAATTCACAAATCACCAACTGACTTATGAATTAAATAAATTCAATTCGCAAATCACCAACTGACTTATGAATTAAATAAATTCAATTCACAAATCATCAACTGACTTATGAATTAAAAAGAATTAAATCGCCAGCCACCAACTGACTTATGAATTAAAAAGAATTAATTCACAAATCATCTACCTACTGATTTATGAATTAAAAAAGGAGGTTGCCTATTTTTGTATGGAGCGTGCAATTAGTGCGTTCAATAATGAAAGTGGTATCAAATAAAAGGTGAGATTTAGCACGTTATGTTTGTCAAATATTACCAACATAGTTGGTGGCGTTTTTTAGATATTTGGGTTTGAAGTTGATTTAAACAGAAAGAGAATGTTACTTCTTTTTTGTTTAAACTGCTGAAGGAATATACATAACTGTGCTATCAAACGAAATCTTTCAAATAAAATCAATATTATTTTTCTAACAATAAAATATACTTAAATATTTAGTATTAAGTTCTTGGAAATCAAGTGTTTTTAACTTACCCTTTAACCATCGATATTTCAGAAATATCATTGATGACATATGTACATACATTTTCTTTGTATTATAAATAAATTAAAAAAAATATATATACACCTTGGCGTTTCTAAGAAATAGTTCATAAAAAAAACTTAACAATTTACACTTTTAAATAAAATTAGTTAACCCAAGGTACTTATAAAATAAAATATGCACATAAGTCAGTTGGTGGCTTGCAATTTAATCCTTTTTAATTCATAAGTCAGTTGGTGGCTTGCGATTTAATTCATAAGTAAGTTGGTGGCTTGCGATTTAATTCTTTTTAATTCATAAGTCAGTTGGTGGCTTGCGATTTAATTCTTTTTAATTCATAAGTCAGTTGATGATTTGTGAATTCAATTTTTTCAATTCATAAGTCAGTTGGTGATTTGTGAATTGAATTTATTTAATTCATAAGTCAGTTGATGATTTGTGAATTGAATTTATTTAATTCATAAGTCAGTTGATGGCTTGCGATTTAAATTTTTTTAATTCATAAGTCAGTTGGTGATTTGTGAATTGAATTTATTTAATTCATAAGTCAGTTGGTGACTTCTGAATTAAATTTTGTTTAATTCATAAGTCAGTTGGTGAACTGTGAATTAAAGCCATGAGTTAAGCTAAAATTGAATTTAAACTTTTGCAACGCTGCTCAGAGCACAGCATTTAAACGCAACACAATCGCCGCTGTACAGACAAAACATTTTGAAGCTGTCAGGTACCAATTAAAAAACAAAACTCAAACTCGAACTGCCACAACAGAAAAAAGCGGCGGATTATGAAATAAAATTTCCACACAAATAACTCCATTTAATATTTTATATTCATTTATAAAGTTTTGATAAGAAAAAAATTAAATCATATTTATTTTATATTCATGAAATGTCTGTGAACATAACTGTGAATGGAAAGTATATCAGAAATTGCTCAAGACACGATTTGCTCATTGATTCTGATCGAGCTAAAAAAGAGGTCGAAAATGAATGTAGAAAGATGCGTATACAACAGGTAGGAATTTGTTTATATGTATATACATATTTAATTAATTCATTATCATAATGTTACTTACCAATTTTGTCAGGTTCGGGATATGGCCAAAAACATTGCCAAAAAGGTGAGAACGGATGTTGAATTGGAAAAACAAAACCAACTTAAGAAAATAAAAGAGATTAAGGCTCAAGAAATAAAAATGTGGCGCCAGCATGTCCTTGCCCAAAAAGAAAAGGATTTTAGGTCGTCAATTTTCGAAGTTGGTACAGCACACCGAGCTGCCGATAAAGAAAATAAAGGACAATTGGAAAAAATGAAAGAATCAAAAAATAAGGCCAGAAAGCCACAAAAATCATCACAGAAAGTGGTGTCAATGTCTAAGAAACAAGTTGAAAAGGAAAATATACGTAGAAATGCAAATGTTCAAACTGATATATCGGGTAATTGTTACGCACAACAAAACGTAACTTTTAAGGATATGAACAAAAACAATACTGCCGAAAAAACGAAAAAATCAAATGAAATGTCTTCGGAATGGGGAAATGATTCTTCAGATCTCTCGTCTTTCTCTTCACAAAACAGTTCGCTGTCACCATCGGATTCTGAAAATATTTCCAAAAATGAACCATTAAATCGAAAAAAATCAGTAAATAAGAAGCAAGTAATTAAAACTGGTCAAGTTTTGTTGGAAGTTGTTCCAAATGAAAATGATTTAATTCCAAAACAACCTCAACAACATTTTAAACCACAAAAATCTTTAGCAATGGACAAACAAGAAATAAAGTCATCTGCTGAAGAAGTCTTAACAGTTCCTTCGACTTCAACTGCTGCAAAATTACATTTTACCCAAATAAGCGATATAATTCGTCGGCAAAAGATTTTGGATGACACAGAACAGCTAACATTGAGAGAACAACATCAAAAAACACCCTCCAAAATAAAGCCTCCATTGTCGCGTTTGCAGAGATCTCTAAAAGAATACTCATTAAAATCTTCGGGCAATTCTCGACCAGTTAGTACCCACACAGGATCTAAAACCAGTTCAAGTCGAAGTACCAACACGCGGGTACAGTTTTACGACTACAACAATAAGTTTCATAAGCAATACGATCAGCCAACTTCGGCAGTTGAACCGGTCAGCAATAAAGAGGCAGAAATGAACGCCATAGAATTGGCAGCATTGGAAAATAAATCTCGAGAAGCCAAAGAAATTGAAATGAACAAAATCAGGTAAAATAGACTTTTGCACTTCAGCTGTTAAAAAATGGGCATTTTTAGACAACATAAGAGAATTTAAAGTAAGCTAACTTTTAATCAAGTATCTGATCGGCCAGCTGCCTTCCAATTAAGGCCACTTTTTTTTTGAAAATTAATTGGAAAATTACTCAAGAAAAATCTCCCTTACAATTAGTCAAAAGGCCAGCTGATCATACTTTTTCATTCAATTCAAATCTGAGCTTTATTACTCTATAATTTATTTATTTTCTGCAGAATTCTATTTAATTTTTGTGTAAATTGGTTCCCTGTGAAGTTGGAAAAGAAATAAGTAACATTTCCTTATAATACAAAATTCAAGTCGTAATGGACTCGTAGCTTGCCTAAGAAGTGTTTTGTAGAAAACAATGACTTTGGCACGATCAACTGAAGATAGAGGTTAGTGAAGTAAAGTCCCGAGTTTGAAATTTATGACACGTTTGTATATAAAACCTCTAGTACTACCATCGTGGGTTTTTAATGGGGCGGCACCTAGTGGCTACGGCGACCTTAGCTATTTCAGTTTTTTTTAACTTAAGTTTTGTATACAAAACTTCTAACTCCACTTTGTGGCTATGGCAAACGTAACAAAAACAGCCCCATGATAATACTATAGATTTTATATACAAAGTTGACGCTTGAATGCAATTGACTGCAAATGAAGTCCCTTATGTTCTTTAAACCTGTCCAATGTGCTAGATGTCTTTTAAGAAAAAAACATTAAATCCATCAAAACAAAGTTTTAAAAGTGATTTTGCATATTCAATATTTTTACATAATTGCTTTAAATATAGGACCTGGGCTACCTAATTCCTGGCACGAGTACGATAACTTTGGCGCCAAGATATAATAACGGTTTTTGGTAGAGGGTCTTAATACAAGCATTTTTTTACTATGGGAGGGGGGTCTATCTCCCCCCGTTTAGGCGGGAGGGACAATTTAAAAAAGTTATTATTTAAAATGGAAAAAAATAATTAAAAAATAACGGTGATACTTAAAATTAAGTTGTATACATTTTTTTAAAGCCAACATTCTGTTTTATTAGCCAGTTTTTAAATCAAGAAAAATTTAATTTTAAACTCAAAATTTGAGTAAAAAAAGTTAAAAAAAGGATTAAAGCAATATTCACATGAGCACGACCAACGACCAACGAATGAACGAATATTCGTCGATTTTGACATTTCTTTCACATGAGAGTTTTTAATTCGTCGCGAATGAAGTTTGATATTCACCACCGAAACCAAAACAAGGACGATTTTTTTTAGGTTAAGTACGCGCGATTTTTTTATTCGTTGCGAGTGTGGATAATGTGGAACGCGAATAAAGTTTGACAGTTCGTATCAACTATAATTTTTTTCGCGACGAATAAATTTGTTTTCTTAAATTTATTAATATATGATATTGAAAAGTAAAAGTATGCATCATAAATCAAATAGAAACTATATTGCTATCGTTTTGTTAAGAATTTGTGTAGAAATATGTCTTCAAACGTATATAAACTCACATTTTGTAATTCATTCGTCGTTCGTTGGTCGCGCTCATGTGAATGATGCTTAAAGTGTAACTTTTTCAATACTTCAAGATTATCTACCATTGTTTTTATTTCAGAATTTATTGCTCTTATTTGTTTTTGATCAAAAACTGAAAACTAGATGATTGTATGTCTTTTAGTTTTTGAGAAAATTGAAAATAACCACAACTACTATTTTAATTTAATTCTTTTTTTTTGCTTGAGTGGTCTTATTTTGATAGTAATAATAGTATTTGCGTATGCGTAATGCGTGTTTGGGTGTATGCAACAGTAAGGTGTGTACGAGTTTGGGTGTATGCAACAGTGACATCTGTAAGGAGGCATGCTGCCCCCCTGAAACCCCCCTGCTTGGGCACACTATAGGATTTGGGCTGGGTGCAAGTTGGAGTGCGTGCAAGGTGGGGAGGGTGCAAGGTGCGGTGGGTGCTAGATGGGGTGCATGCAAAGTTTCTTTTGCATTTAAATAAGCTGGATTTAAGAAAAATTAATTTACCCTAGGTATATCTTATCCATTATTACTATCAAAATAAGACTACGTTAATACTTAAGCAAGGAAAAAGTAATTTAATTAAAATATTTTGTTTTGGTAATTTTCAATTTTCTCAAGAACTAGAAGACATCAAGTCATCTAGTTTTCAGTTTTTGATCAAAAAAAAATAAGAGCAATGAATTATAAAAAAAAAACAGTAGATAATCTGAAAGTTTTGAAAAATTACACTTTAAACCTTTTTTTTAACTTTTTTTTGCACAAATTTTGACTTTAAAACAATTTTTTTCAAAAACTATGCATAGTTTTGACTTGATTTAAAAACAAGCTAATAGACAAAAGTGTTGGCTTTAAAAAATGCTATAATACTTAATTATAAGTATTACCGTTATATTTTAATTATTTTTTTTCCATTTAATGTACATATTTTTTTAAACTGCCCCTACCGCCTAAACGGGGGGAGATAGACCCCCCTCTCATAGTAAAAAATGCTTGTTTTTAACTGTTCTATACAAATCCGTCATTAAACTTTGTCGCCAAAGTTATCGTACTCTCCCTCTAATTCCTAGAAGTGAGTTTACCAACGTACGAATATTTTGTATATCCTAAAGCCTTAACAATGAGAGAGAGAGTTTAAATGAGCTTCCAAAAACTAAGAAGACACTTTGAAAATTCCAATAAACAAACAAGAAATGTTTTATAATTTAAAGTGAATGTTTCATCAAGAACTAAATTGTTCCTATTGTCCTCAGCTAGGGGTATGAATACTTGGATATTCTTTATCTTATTGTTGATGCAATAAGTACAAATGATCGTACCTCTTACTACGACATCTTGCACCAACTGAACACTAAAATTATGTTTTAAAAATGTAAATACTATAAAGTAAATGATCGATGGTAAATTGTTTTATTGTATACACTTTGAAATGGTTGAAATAAACTACTAAAAAAACTCGCTAAGCTAAGTAAACAAATAGAGTTTTATAATGTTAAAAAAATCATTTATGCAATACACTGTTTATACCCCAAGGCTTAGAATTCAAAATAATGCTCTTGGACTGAGCTTTCCAACGTTGCATATCTCAGTTGTTGGCATTAGACACACAATTATTCCCGTTTATTTTATTTACTTTTAAATTTTTACCTACCATAAAGTTATTTTCTATTTTTGGTAATTAGTACAAAAGTTAATTTGTACTCAATTCATCGAAATTGACCAATACTGTCATTTTAATAGCACAGTATTGCAATTGCAGCTGTTAAAAAATGGGCAGTTTTAGACAACATAAGAGAATTTAAAGTAAGCTAACTTTTAATCAAGTATCTGATCGGCCAGCTGCCTTCCAATTAAGGCCACTTTTTTTGAACATTGATTGGAAAGTTAGTCAAGAAAAATCTCCCTTACAATTAGTCAAAAAGCCAGCTGATCATACTTTTTCATTCAATTCAAATCTGAGCTTTATTACTCTATAATTTATTAATTTTCTGCAAAATTCTATTTAATTTTTGTGTAAATTGGTTCCCTGTGAAGTTGGAAAAAAAATAAGTAACATTTCCTTATAATACAAAATTCAAGTCGTAATGGACTCGTAGCTTGCCTAAGAAGTGTTTTGTAGAAAACAATGACTTTGGCACGATCAACTGAAGATAGAGGTTAGTGAAGTAAAGTCCCGAGTTTGAAATTTATGACACGTTTGTATATAAAACCTCTAGTACTACCATCGTGGGTTTTTAATGGGGCGGCACCTAGTGGCTACGGCGACCTTAGCTATTTCAGTTTTTTTTAACTTAAGTTTTGTATACAAAACTTCTAACTCCACTTTGTGGCTACGGCCAACGTAACAAAAACAGCCCCATCATGACTATAATTTATTTATTTTCTGCAGAATTCTATTTAATTTTTGTGTAAATTGGTTCCCTGTGAAGTTGGAAAAGAAATAAGTAACATTTCCTTATAATACAAAATTCAAGTCGTAATGGACTCGTAGCTTGCCTAAGAAGTGTTTTGTAGAAAACAATGACTTTGGCACGATCAACTGAAGATAGAGGTTAGTGAAGTAAAGTCCCGAGTTTGAAATTTATGACACGTTTGTATATAAAACCTCTAGTACTACCATCGTGGGTTTTTAATGGGGCGGCACCTAGTGGCTACGGCGACCTTAGCTATTTCAGTTTTTTTTAACTTAAGTTTTGTATACAAAACTTCTAACTCCACTTTGTGGCTACGGCAAACTAACAAAAACAGCCCCATGATAATACTATAGATTTTATAGTTATTATTTGTATTGTACTATTCGTACTAGAATGTCAGCTTGTTAGAGTTGACCATTCCTTTTAATTTCATTGAATGTTTTTGAACAACAACAACAACTTAAAGCTGCTACCACTCATTGTTTTTGGCTGGAGATATAGCTATTTCGTGCTTTGCCACTTTTGCACTCATCAGTCTCCTTTTTTGTGGTGCTGAGCTTTAATCCAATTTTATTTGAAAAACTTTTTATGCACAACATAGGATTCGAACCCACGCATATCAGATTTTGCTTAGTCTTAGAAGTCGTGTGCACTACGCACTCCACTACTTTAGACCACTGACGTCACAGGTCGAGATGTGCTAATTGTTTATCAAATGCATTTGAAGCATCAACCTTTTTATAAGCTCCTTTAAGTATGCTGTTTTGTTCCGCCTCCATTTTTCTCCATATCTTATTTGATAGACTTACAATTCGTAGTACGTATCAAAGGGGGAGAGGTTGGAAGATCGGTAACGAACCAGACTATTAAGTTATTATTGTTATTATTTGTATTGTACTATTCGTACTAGAATGTCAGCTTGTTAGACTTGACCATTCCTTTTAATTTCATTGAATGTTTTTGAACAACAACAACAACTTAAAGGTGCTACCACTCATTGTTTTTGGCTGGAGATATAGCTATTTCGTGCTTTGCCACTTTTGCAATCATCAGTCTCCTTTTTTGTGGTGCTGAGCTTTAATCCAATTTTATTTGAAAAACTTTTTATGCACAACATAGGATTCGAACCCACGCATATCAGATTTTGCTCAGTTTTAGAAGTCGTGTGCACTACGCACTCCACTACTTTAGACCACTGACGTCACAGGTCGAGATGTGCTAATTGTTTATCAAATGCATTTGAAGCATCAACCTTTTTATAAGCTCCTTTAAGTATGCTGTTTTGTTCCGCCTCCATTTTTCTCCATACCTTATTTGATAGACTTACAATTCGTAGTACGTATCAAAGGGGGAGAGGTTGGAAGATCGGTAACGAACCAGACTATTAAGTTATTATTGTTATTATTTGTATTGTACTATTCGTACTAGAATGTCAGCTTGTTAGACTTGACCATTCCTTTTAATTTCATTGAATGTTTTTGAACAACAACAACAACTTAAAGGTGCTACCACTCATTGTTTTTGGCTGGAGATATAGCTATTTCGTGCTTTGCCACTTTTGCACTCATCAGTCTCCTTTTTTGTGGTGCTGAGCTTTAATCCAATTTTATTTGAAAAACTTTATATGCACAACATAGGATTCGAACCCACGCATATCAGATTTTGCTCAGTCTTAGAAGTCGTGTGCACTACGCACTCTTCTACTTTAGACCACTGACGTCACAGGTCGAGATGTGCTAATTGTTTATCAAATGCATTTGAAGCATCAGCCTTTTTATAAGCTCCTTTAAGTATGCTGTTTTGTTCCGCCTCCATTTTTCTCCATACCTTATTTGATAGACTTACAATTCGTAGTACGTATCAAAGGGGGAGAGGTTGGAAGATCGGTAACGAACCAGACTATTAAGTTATTATTGTTATTATTTGTATTGTACTATTCGTACTAGAATGTCAGCTTGTTAGACTTGACCATTCCTTTTAATTTCATTGAATGTTTTTGAACAACAACAACAACTTAAAGGTGCTACCACTCATTGTTTTTGGCTGGAGATATAGCTATTTCGTGCTTTGCCACTTTTGCACTCATCAGTCTCCTTTTTTGTGGTGCTGAGCTTTAATCCAATTTTATTTGAAAAACTTTTTATGCACAACATAGGATTCGAACCCACGCATATCAGATTTTGCTCAGTCTTAGAAGTCGTGTGCACTACGCACTCCACTACTTTAGACCACTGACGTTGACGTCACAGGTCGGGATGTGCTAATTGTTTATCAAATGCATTTGAAGCATCAACCTTTTTATAAGCTCCTTTAAGTATGCTGTTTTGTTCCGCCTCCATTTTTCTCCATACCTTATTTGATAGACTTACAATTCGTAGTACCTTTGTATATGAAAACTATAATACTCTCATGGGAAGAATTTTTTTGGTGAAGCTGATGCCGTCGTTGGCAGTAGAATCGAAATTGGAGAGACTTCGGGGGAGCGAGAGAAAAATATTATTTCCATTCCCATAAGCAGCCAGCAGAATAAGGAGCTCAGTTAATTTAGCAACCAAAAAGTCGACACAATTTCCTTCATTATATTTGAGTTTATCCTTGTATATGTTTTCATATACTAAGCTTCCATATGAAGGGCGATGAATTTGTTTTTGTAATTTCTTTATATCAATGCATTTTTATATGAAAAACGTCAATGGCTCAATATTGTGTCTAATAAGGGGATGAATGAAGTTTTTGTATGCTTACATCAGCTGTTCAGTATTTTGTACGGATTTTTGTTTTTATTTACATTCATAAGTCTGTTTCTCCTTGCGTACGATCTTTGTATATGAAAAATGGTTTGTATTATGTATACAAAGCTACGATGGGATTTTTGTCGTGCAGATCTTTGTGATGAAGAAGAATATGAAGGTAGTTATACGTTTGGTTATAGTTATGTATATTTTGGCTGGTGGGTAGGTATTTTGCTTTTATTTGGCATTAAGTTTTTCTTCAATAGTTGAAGATTAGATTTGTTTGAGCCTTAAAGATTTTTTTTTGGTAGATAGATATCAATTGGTAGGTGATTTTTTTTTGGTAGATAGATATCAATTGGTAGGTGATTTTTTTTTTCAGGTTGTATGTGGGTTTGATTTTAAATTCAAATTTTAAATATAAAAGGTATTGGTAGGTAGGCAGGTATTTCATGAAATACCATAGGGAATTCATGCTAGTATCAGGACACTGATAATATCCGTACACTTTGCACTTTGTTTGAGATTAGTTGATAGGTATGTAAGTACAGTATTTATAAATATGTACATAGTTTTAAATAGGTACAAAGAAAAATGCATTCTTTATGTTGGTCCAGATAATTTAAATAGTTTGATAATTGAAATTTGTGTCTTTTATTTATGTTCCAATCCTACTTTTATTGTATCCCTTATAATAAATAAGTGTTAACTATACACCTTAGCGGGCACATTACAGGACACACAAATGTAGTTTATATTTAGGTAGGTAGGTACCTATGTACCTACATATATACGTTGTTTGTTGTTGTAGGTACCTTTAATACAATTTTGTCAGCTCGTCTATTTTAAGATGTGTGACTTTTAGGAAAATCCAATTGAAAGTTTTTTTTAACTTATTAACTATTAGCACAGATAAGGAACTATATAAACTTAACTATAGTTTCTTATCTGTGCTATTAGTAAGTAGGTATAGTTTCGTAAATGTAGTGTCGAAGTAGGTATTTTTTGTATTGATTTGAAATTTTCTTTTATACGATTTTGAAGTTTTTTTGTGCCACTCACCAACCAATAATTTGTTAACATTAAACGCAAAATTATGCCAATGATAATTACTCATGTTATTTCACAACCTTGGTGTTATAACCTTGTTAAGATGAAGGATTCTTCAGATATTTAAAGTCAATTTAAGACTTAATTTCACAATTTAGAAAATCATGGTCTGAAATTATTTTTTTTACTTGCGTCATATTATGTAGGTAGGCAAGTTTTGCATTCGTAAACAATTTCGAACTCAAGATTTTAATCAAAAATGACATTTCGATGGTAGAAAAGTGGAAGTCCCCTGATTCCGTCCTGGCCCGTACCTTCACCCCAAGGCATTAGGTTTATCGACCTAAAATTTGGAAATTAAGGGTAAGAGCCGATTCGCGTTAAGCGTTCTTAAATTCCCATAGGAAGTTATTGTAATCGGTCCGATTTCTCGACGTTTCAAGGTAGGTACCTAGAGTCGAAATAAAAGATTTTTAGAGAGATGTCTGTGCGTGCGTGTGTTTTTTTCGTCGTCCATATCGACTTCAAATAAATTTTGTTATACAGATAATAATGCAGAAAGATGCAAAAAGGACTCTAAAAGAAATTGAGTGGGTGGTAAAATTTTTAGAAAAATTGAATTGACAGTTTTTTTTACAAAAAATTAAAAACCCAAAAAAAAAATAATAAAAGTTGTTAAAAATTGGTTTTCGACCTTAATATCTTTTCAAAACTTTAAGATATTGGCTTTAAACTAATTTTATCTTTTAAAAAATATTTTTGTCAACATTCAGGTTAATTTTAATAATAAATAAATAATAATTAATAATAAATAAAAATTGATTTTTGACTTAAATATCTTTTTAAAACTTTGAGATATTGAGATCATAGATGTTTGCTAAACTCTTGCTAACTTGTTATTAAGCAAGTCCAGAGTTTAGGCCATTTATAAATAAACTTAAACCTAAGTTTAGGGCTAAACCTGTGGTCTAACTTTAAACATAGGAAATGCTGTGTGTAAGTATTTATTATCACAGCCAAATGTCATATTTGATTTTTGTTTGTAAATTGAAAAAACGAAAAATTAAATAATAACAAATACAGATCTATCTCTGACTGCGACCAGTTTTCCAGCCGTTCACGTTCTATATTTTCTTTGATGAACATCTAAAATATAGAACGTTGTTAGTTACTTTTTTTGATTTTGTATTAAAAAGTTTTGTTGTATACTTACTTTTTTCGACATCCAATTTGAGGAATGACAGCAAAAAATAAAAATATTGAAAATATAACAGTATTTTTTTGCTTTGACCTGTCATTTGAAGTATATTGTAGTAGAATACAACCTTAAACCTTAACCTGGGGTTTTACTAAACAAAGCAGAACAATTGACTATGAATAAGAGCTGTGTTTATTTAACCAACAAGCCTTAAACTATAGATCAAGAAATCACGACTTTAGTTATTCTCTATGAATACGCCCCATTGTCTTTAATCTAATTTTATCTTTTAAATAATATTGTTGTAAACATTCAATAAAATTTTGAGAAAAATTGACAGTTTTTTTTACAAAAAATAAAAACCTAAAAAAAAACAATAATACTTAAACTTGGTATACATTTATTTTCGACTCAAACATCTTTTCAAAAATTAAAAATATTGGCTTCAAAGTTATTTTATCTCACAGAAAATATTGTTTTCGATACTCAGTAATTTTTTTAAAAGAATCCAATAGTCCGTTTTTTTCATAAAAAAAATAAAATCTACAAAAAATAGTACGCAAATTTGGTAAAAATTGATGTTCGTTTCTCGATTTATCGTGAACAATAGAAGATATTGACTTCAAATTAATTTAATTCATCCAATTTGTATTTTTTTATATAAGAAATAAAAACTATTTTAGAAATGCTGCTAAAATTGGTAAAAATTGGTTTTCGACTAAAGCAAATTTAACAAATTAATGTGGACAACAAAGCTCGGACCTTAAAGAGGGCATAAACAACATTGCATTATATGTAAATATGGTTTATATTTAGGCAGTCATCTATGTGTTGCTTAAGCCGATAGATTTTTGTATTGCTCCAGAAGGGTACCCCACGTTATTTTGTTTTTAAGTTTTCTCAAGAAAAATCAACTGATTTCAATTGTTTTTTTCTTCACAAGCTCTTATATTGGCTTTATTTTTGGATTTTTTAATTTTTTGATAGGAAGGTCCTTCTTTTAATAAATACCTAAATAGGTATATCATAAGAACTTACAGGCAAAAGCATGTTTCAAAATTTGTCCTTGAAACACTTTTTTGACCGGAAGTTATAACTATGTACCTACTTTATAAACTGAAAAATAGGTAGGTACCTATGTGTTAATTTTAAAAACAAAAAAATTTAAAAGTTCCTCATCCCATTTAAAAAATTCACTACCATTAAAAAACGTCAAAAAATTAAATATCCATCTTTTCATAATACCTATGTTGTCAACAATTTTGTAACCAGCTTTTAAATAATTGTATTAGGTACAATTAACAAATTTATTTATTAAAAAAATCATCTTTCTAAGACTTTGAAAATTTAAACTTCTTTATGCTCGATATGAAAACAAATTGTAAGAAAGGTTTAGGTGATCAAATTTTTTAAATTTATTTAGCTAGCTATGTATCTATTATTGGATAAGAATACAATACCTACATATTTACTTGCCTATAAAAGTTCAAATTATAATTCCCTTAAACAATCCTCAAATCAAATCATCAAAAATATAAAATCTCAACCAAGAATATAAAATTCCTACACGAAATCGCAATTCACCTGCTTTTGTCTTATCATCTTTGTATAGAAAGACTACCGTTTTGCGTAAACCTTTGTATATGAAAAAGTTTTCATATACAAAGATGTAACCAAAAAATATAACCACACCAAAATACAAACACAAAGAAACAAATGTGTTTTCCTCCTCACTCAGACTTTCGTTAATTCTCTATAGTCTTTCTCTATTTCAAATTATAATATTTTTAAATCTCCAAAGTCTCCCGACTGCAAATCCATTTCTCCATGAATGTCTTGACTAGACGTTCCACAAAAAATATCTAGATGCCGCCCTATTCGACTTCCACCATGAGAGTACTATAGTTTTCATATACAAAGGTAGTACGTATCAAAGGGGGAGAGGTTGGAAGATCGGTAACGAACCAGACTATAAAGTTATTATTGTTATTATTTGTATTGTACTATTCGTACTAGAATGTCTTTTCTATTCCCGTTTATTTTATTTACTTTTAAATTTTTACCTACCATAAAGTTATTTTCTATTTTTGGTAATTAGTACAAAAGTTAATTTGTACTCAATTCATCAAAATTGACCAATACTGTCATTTTAATAGCACAGTATTGCAATTGCAGCTGTTAAAAAATGGTCATTTTTAGACAACATAAGAAAATTTAAAGTAAGCTAACTTTTAATCAAGTATCTGATCGGCCAGCTGCCTTCCAATTAAGGCCACTTTTTTTGAAAATTGATTGGAAAGTTAGTCAAGAAAAATCTCCCTTACAATTAGTCAAAAAGCCAGCTTATCATACTTTTTCATTCAGTTCAAATCTGAGCTTTATTACTCTATAATTTATTTATTTTCTGCAGAATTCTATTTAATTTGTGTGTAAATTGGTTCCCTGTGAAGTTGGAAAAGAAATAAGTAACATTTCCTTATAATACAAAATTCAAGTCGTAATGGACTCGTAGCTTGCCTAAGAAGTGTTTTGTAGAAAACAATGACTTTGGCACGATCAACTGAAGATAGTGGTTAGTGAAGTAAAGTCCCGAGTTTGAAATTTATGACACGTTTGTATATAAAACCTCTAGTACTACCATCGTGGGTTTTTAATGGGGCGGCACCTAGTGGCTACGGCGACCTTAGCTATTTCAGTTTTTTTTAACTTAAGTTTTGTATACAAAACTTCTAACTCCACTTTGTGGCTACGGCCAACGTAACAAAAACAGCCCCATGATAATACTATAGATTTTATAGTTATTATTTGTATTGTACTATTCGTACTAGAATGTCAGCTTGTTAGAGTTGACCATTCCTTTTAATTTCATTGAATGTTTTTGAACAACAACAACAACTTAAAGCTGCTACCACTCATTGTTTTTGGCTGGAGATATAGCTATTTCGTGCTTTGCCACTTTTGCACTCATCAGTCTCCTTTTTTGTGGTGCTGAGCTTTAATCCAATTTTATTTGAAAAACTTTTTATGCACAACATAGGATTCGAACCCACGCATATCAGATTTTGCTCAGTCTTAGAAGTCGTGTGCACTACGCACTCCACTACTTTAGACCACTGACGTCACAGGTCGAGATGTGCTAATTGTTTATCAAATGCATTTGAAGCATCAACCTTTTTATAAGCTCCTTTAAGTATGCTGTTTTGTTCCGCCTCCATTTTTCTCCATATCTTATTTGATAGACTTACAATTCGTAGTACGTATCAAAGGGGGAGAGGTTGGAAGATCGGTAACGAACCAGACTATTAAGTTATTATTGTTATTATTTGTATTGTACTATTCGTACTAGAATGTCAGCTTGTTAGACTTGACCATTCCTTTTAATTTAATTGAATGTTTTTGAACAACAACAACAACTTAAAGGTGCTACCACTCATTGTTTTTGGCTGGAGATATAGCTATTTCGTGCTTTGCCACTTTTGCACTCATCAGTCTCCTTTTTTGTGGTGCTGAGCTTTAATCCAATTTTATTTGAAAAACTTTTTATGCACAACATAGGATTCGAACCCACGCATATCAGATTTTGCTCAGTTTTAGAAGTCGTGTGCACTACGCACTCCACTACTTTAGACCACTGACGTCACAGGTCGAGATGTGCTAATTGTTTATCAAATGCATTTGAAGCATCAACCTTTTTATAAGCTCCTTTAAGTATGCTGTTTTGTTCCGCCTCCATTTTTCTCCATACCTTATTTGATAGACTTACAATTCGTAGTACGTATCAAAGGGGGAGAGGTTGGAAGATCGGTAACGAACCAGACTATTAAGTCATTATTGTTATTATTTGTATTGTACTATTCGTACTAGAATGTCAGCTTGTTAGACTTGACCATTCCTTTTAATTTCATTGAATGTTTTTGAACAACAACAACAACTTAAAGGTGCTACCACTCATTGTTTTTGGCTGGAGATATAGCTATTTCGTGCTTTGCCACTTTTGCACTCATCAGTCTCCTTTTTTGTGGTGCTGAGCTTTAATCCAATTTTATTTGAAAAACTTTTTATGCACAACATAGGATTCGAACCCACGCATATCAGATTTTGCTCAGTCTTAGAAGTCGTGTGCACTACGCACTCCACTACTTTAGACCACTGACGTCACAGGTCGAGATGTGCTAATTGTTTATCAAATGCATTTGAAGCATCAGCCTTTTTATAAGCTCCTTTAAGTATGCTGTTTTGTTCCGCCTCCATTTTTCTCCATACCTTATTTGATAGACTTACAATTCGTAGTACGTATCAAAGGGGGAGAGGTTGGAAGATCGGTAACGAACCAGACTATTAAGTTATTATTGTTATTGTTTGTATTGTACTATTCGTACTAGAATGTCAGCTTGTTAGACTTGACCATTCCTTTTAATTTCATTGAATGTTTTTGAACAACAACAACAACTTAAAGGTGCTACCACTCATTGTTTTTGGCTGGAGATATAGCTATTTCGTGCTTTGCCACTTTTGCACTCATCAGTCTCCTTTTTTGTGGTGCTGAGCTTTAATCCAATTTTATTTGAAAAACTTTTTATGCACAACATAGGATTCGAACCCACGCATATCAGATTTTGCTCAGTCTTAGAAGTCGTGTGCACTACGCACTCCACTACTTTAGACCACTGACGTCACATGTCGAGATGTGCTAATTGTTTATCAAATGCATTTGAAGCATCAACCTTTTTATAAGCTCCTTTAAGTATGCTGTTTTGTTCCGCCTCCATTTTTCTCCATACCTTATTTGATAGACTTACAATTCGTAGTACGTATCAAAGGGGGAGAGGTTGGAAGATCGGTAACGAACCAGACTAAAGTTATTATTGTTATTATTTGTATTGTACTATTCGTACTAGCATGTCTTTTCTATTCCCGTTTATTTTATTTACTTTTAAATTTTTACCTACCATAAAGTTATTTTCTATTTTTGGTAATTAGTACAAAAGTTATTTTGTACTCAATTCATCAAAATTGACCAATACTGTCATTTTAATAGCACAGTATTGCAATTGCAGCTGTTAAAAAATGGGCATTTTTAGACAACATAAGAGAATTTAAAGTAAGCTAACTTTTAATCAAGTATCTGATCGGCCAGCTGCCTTCCAATTAAGGCCACTTTTTTTGAAAATTGATTGGAAAGTTAGTCAAGAAAAATCTCCCTTACAATTAGTCAAAAAGCCAGCTTATCATACTTTTTCATTCAGTTCAAATCTGAGCTTTATTACTCTATAATTTATTTATTTTCTGCAGAATTCTATTTAATTTTTGTGTAAATTGGTTCCCTGTGAAGTTGGAAAAGAAATAAGTAACATTTCCTTATAATACAAAATTCAAGTCGTAATGGACTCGTAGCTTGCCTACGAAGTGTTTTGTAGAAAACAATGACTTTGGCACGATCAACTGAAGATAGAGGTTAGTGAAGTAAAGTCCCGAGTTTGAAATTTATGACACGTTTGTATATAAAACTTCTAGTACTACCATCGTGGGTTTTTAATGGGGCGGCACCTAGTGGCTACGGCGACCTTAGCTATTTCAGTTTTTTTTTTAACTTAAGTTTTGTATACAAAACTTCTAACTCCACTTTGTGGCTACGGCAAACTAACAAAAACGGCCCCATAATAATACTATAGATTTTATATACAAAGTTGACGCTTGAATGCAATTGACTGCAAATGAAGTCCCTTATGTTCTTTAAACCTGTCCAATGTGCTAGATGTCTTTTAAGAAAAAAACATGAAATCCATCAAAACAAAGTTTTAAAAATAATTTTGCATATTCAATATCTTTACATAATTGCTTAAAATATGGGACCTGGGCTACCTAATTCCTAGAAGCGAGTTTACCAACGTACGAATATTTTGTATATCCTAAAGCCTTAACAATGAGAGAGAGCCTCCAAAAACTAAGAAGACACTTTGAAAATTCCAATAAACAAACAAGAAATGTTTTATAATTTAAAGTGAATGTTTCATCAAGAACTAAATTGTTCCTATTGTCCTCAGCTAGGGGTATGAATACTTGGATATTCTTTATCTTATTGTTGATGCAATAAGTACAAATGATCGTACCTCTTACTACGACATCTTGCACCAACTTAACAATACAATTATGTTTTAAAAATGTAAATACTATAAAGTAAATGATCGATGGTAAATTGTTTTATTGTATACACTTTAAAATGGTTGAAATAAACTACTAAAAAAAAACTCGCTAAGCTAAGTAAACAAATAGAGTTTTATAATGTTAAAAAAATCATTTATGCAATACACTGTTTAAACCCCAAGGCTTAGAATTCAAAATAATGCTCTTGGACTGAGCTTTCCAACGTTGCATATCTCAGTTGTTGGCATTAGACACACAATTATTCCCGTTTATTTTATTCACTTTTAAATTTTTACCTACCATAAAGTTATTTTCTATTTTTGGTAATTAGTACAAAAGTTAATTTGTACTCAATTCATCGAAATTAACCAATACTGTCATTTTAATAGCACAGTATTGCAATTGCAGCTGTTAAAAAATGGGCATTTTTAGACAACATAAGAGAATTTAAAGTAAGCTAACTTTTAATCAAGTATCTGATCGGCCAGCTGCCTTCCAATTAAGGCCACTTTTTTTTGAAAATTGATTGGAAAGTTAGTCAAGAAAAATCTCCCTTACAATTAGTCAAAAAGCCAGCTGATCATACTTTTTCATTCAATTCAAATCTGAGCTTTATTACTCTATAATTTATTAATTTTCTGCAAAATTCTATTTAATTTTTGTGTAAATTGGTTCCCTGTGAAGTTGGAAAAGAAATAAGTAACATTTCCTTATAATACAAAATTCAAGTCGTAATGGACTCGTAGCTTGCCTAAGAAGTGTTTTGTAGAAAACAATGACTTTGGCACGATCAACTGAAGATAGAGGTTAGTGAAGTAAAGTCCCGAGTTTGAAATTTATGACACGTTTGTATATAAAGCTTCTAGTACTACCATCGTGGGTTTTTAATGGGGCGGCACCTAGTGGCTACGGCGACCTTAGCTATTTCAGTTTTTTTTAACTTAAGTTTTGTATACAAAACTTCTAACTCCACTTTGTGGCTACGGCAAACTAACAAAAACAGCCCCATGATAATACTATAGATTTTATAGTTATTATTTGTATTGTACTATTCGTACTAGAATGTCAGCTTGTTAGAGTTGACCATTCCTTTTAATTTCATTGAATGTTTTTGAACAACAACAACAACTTAAAGCTGCTACCACTCATTGTTTTTGGCTGGAGATATAGCTATTTCGTGCTTTGCCACTTTTGCACTCATCAGTCTCCTTTTTTGTGGTGCTGAGCTTTAATCCAATTTTATTTGAAAAACTTTTTATGCACAACATAGGATTCGAACCCACGCATATCAGATTTTGCTTAGTCTTAGAAGTCGTGTGCACTACGCACTCCACTACTTTAGACCACTGACGTCACAGGTCGAGATGTGCTAATTGTTTATCAAATGCATTTGAAGCATCAACCTTTTTATAAGCTCCTTTAAGTATGCTGTTTTGTTCCGCCTCCATTTTTCTCCATATCTTATTTGATAGACTTACAATTCGTAGTACGTATCAAAGGGGGAGAGGTTGGAAGATCGGTAACGAACCAGACTATTAAGTTATTATTGTTATTATTTGTATTGTACTATTCGTACTAGAATGTCAGCTTGTTAGACTTGACCATTCCTTTTAATTTCATTGAATGTTTTTGAACAACAACAACAACTTAAAGGTGCTACCACTCATTGTTTTTGGCTGGAGATATAGCTATTTCGTGCTTTGCCACTTTTGCAATCATCAGTCTCCTTTTTTGTGGTGCTGAGCTTTAATCCAATTTTATTTGAAAAACTTTTTATGCACAACATAGGATTCGAACCCACGCATATCAGATTTTGCTCAGTCTTAGAAGTCGTGTGCACTACGCACTCCACTACTTTAGACCACTGACGTCACATGTCGAGATGTGCTAATTGTTTATCAAATGCATTTGAAGCATCAACCTTTTTATAAGCTCCTTTAAGTATGCTGTTTTGTTCCGCCTCCATTTTTCTCCATACCTTATTTGATAGACTTACAATTCGTAGTACGTATCAAAGGGGGAGAGGTTGGAAGATCGGTAACGAACCAGACTAAAGTTATTATTGTTATTATTTGTATTGTACTATTCGTACTAGAATGTCAGCTTGTTAGACTTGACCATTCCTTTTAATTTCATTGAATGTTTTTGAACAACAACAACAACTTAAAGGTGCTACCACTCATTGTTTTTGGCTGGAGATATAGCTATTTCGTGCTTTGCCACTTTTGCACTCATCAGTCTCCTTTTTTGTGGTGCTGAGCTTTAATCCAATTTTATTTGAAAAACTTTTTATGCACAACATAGGATTCGAACCCACGCATATCAGATTTTGCTCAGTCTTAGAAGTCGTGTGCACTACGCACTCCACTACTTTAGACCACTGACGTCACAGGTCGAGATGTGCTAATTGTTTATCAAATGCATTTGAAGCATCAACCTTTTTATAAGCTCCTTTAAGTATGCTGTTTTGTTCCGCCTCCATTTTTCTCCATATCTTATTTGATAGACTTACAATTCGTAGTACGTATCAAAGGGGGAGAGGTTGGAAGATCGGTAACGAACCAGACTATTAAGTTATTATTGTTATTATTTGTATTGTACTATTCGTACTAGAATGTCAGCTTGTTAGACTTGACCATTCCTTTTAATTTCATTGAATGTTTTTGAACAACAACAACAACTTAAAGGTGCTACCACTCATTGTTTTTGGCTGGAGATATAGCTATTTCGTGCTTTGCCACTTTTGCACTCATCAGTCTCCTTTTTTGTGGTGCTGAGCTTTAATCCAATTTTATTTGAAAAACTTTTTATGCACAACATAGGATTCGAACCCACGCATATCAGATTTTGCTCAGTTTTAGAAGTCGTGTGCACTACGCACTCCACTACTTTAGACCACTGACGTCACAGGTCGAGATGTGCTAATTGTTTATCAAATGCATTTGAAGCATCAACCTTTTTATAAGCTCCTTTAAGTATGCTGTTTTGTTCCGCCTCCATTTTTCTCCATACCTTATTTGATAGACTTACAATTCGTAGTACGTATCAAAGGGGGAGAGGTTGGAAGATCGGTAACGAACCAGACTATTAAGTCATTATTGTTATTATTTGTATTGTACTATTCGTACTAGAATGTCAGCTTGTTAGACTTGACCATTCCTTTTAATTTCATTGAATGTTTTTGAACAACAACAACAACTTAAAGGTGCTACCACTCATTGTTTTTGGCTGGAGATATAGCTATTTCGTGCTTTGCCACTTTTGCACTCATCAGTCTCCTTTTTTGTGGTGCTGAGCTTTAATCCAATTTTATTTGAAAAACTTTTTATGCACAACATAGGATTCGAACCCACGCATATCAGATTTTGCTCAGTCTTAGAAGTCGTGTGCACTACGCACTCCACTACTTTAGACCACTGACGTCACAGGTCGAGATGTGCTAATTGTTTATCAAATGCATTTGAAGCATCAGCCTTTTTATAAGCTCCTTTAAGTATGCTGTTTTGTTCCGCCTCCATTTTTCTCCATACCTTATTTGATAGACTTACAATTCGTAGTACGTATCAAAGGGGGAGAGGTTGGAAGATCGGTAACGAACCAGACTATTAAGTTATTATTGTTATTGTTTGTATTGTACTATTCGTACTAGAATGTCAGCTTGTTAGACTTGACCATTCCTTTTAATTTCATTGAATGTTTTTGAACAACAACAACAACTTAAAGGTGCTACCACTCATTGTTTTTGGCTGGAGATATAGCTATTTCGTGCTTTGCCACTTTTGCACTCATCAGTCTCCTTTTTTGTGGTGCTGAGCTTTAATCCAATTTTATTTGAAAAACTTTTTATGCACAACATAGGATTCGAACCCACGCATATCAGATTTTGCTCAGTCTTAGAAGTCGTGTGCACTACGCACTCCACTACTTTAGACCACTGACGTCACATGTCGAGATGTGCTAATTGTTTATCAAATGCATTTGAAGCATCAACCTTTTTATAAGCTCCTTTAAGTATGCTGTTTTGTTCCGCCTCCATTTTTCTCCATACCTTATTTGATAGACTTACAATTCGTAGTACGTATCAAAGGGGGAGAGGTTGGAAGATCGGTAACGAACCAGACTAAAGTTATTATTGTTATTATTTGTATTGTACTATTCGTACTAGCATGTCTTTTCTATTCCCGTTTATTTTATTTACTTTTAAATTTTTACCTACCATAAAGTTATTTTCTATTTTTGGTAATTAGTACAAAAGTTATTTTGTACTCAATTCATCAAAATTGACCAATACTGTCATTTTAATAGCACAGTATTGCAATTGCAGCTGTTAAAAAATGGGCATTTTTAGACAACATAAGAGAATTTAAAGTAAGCTAACTTTTAATCAAGTATCTGATCGGCCAGCTGCCTTCCAATTAAGGCCACTTTTTTTGAAAATTGATTGGAAAGTTAGTCAAGAAAAATCTCCCTTACAATTAGTCAAAAAGCCAGCTTATCATACTTTTTCATTCAGTTCAAATCTGAGCTTTATTACTCTATAATTTATTTATTTTCTGCAGAATTCTATTTAATTTTTGTGTAAATTGGTTCCCTGTGAAGTTGGAAAAGAAATAAGTAACATTTCCTTATAATACAAAATTCAAGTCGTAATGGACTCGTAGCTTGCCTAAGAAGTGTTTTGTAGAAAACAATGACTTTGGCACGATCAACTGAAGATAGAGGTTAGTGAAGTAAAGTCCCGAGTTTGAAATTTATGACACGTTTGTATATAAAACTTCTAGTACTACCATCGTGGGTTTTTAATGGGGCGGCACCTAGTGGCTACGGCGACCTTAGCTATTTCAGTTTTTTTTTTAACTTAAGTTTTGTATACAAAACTTCTAACTCCACTTTGTGGCTACGGCAAACTAACAAAAACGGCCCCATAATAATACTATAGATTTTATATACAAAGTTGACGCTTGAATGCAATTGACTGCAAATGAAGTCCCTTATGTTCTTTAAACCTGTCCAATGTGCTAGATGTCTTTTAAGAAAAAAACATGAAATCCATCAAAACAAAGTTTTAAAAATAATTTTGCATATTCAATATTTTTACATAATTGCTTTAAATATGGGACCTGGGCTACCTAATTCATAGAAGCGAGTTTACCAACGTACGAATATTTTGTATATCCTAAAGCCTTAACAATGAGAGAGAGTTTAAATGAGCTTCCAAAAACTAAGAAGACACTTTGAAAATTCCAATAAACAAACAAGAAATGTTTTATAATTTAAAGTGAATGTTTCATCAAGAACTAAATTGTTCCTATTGTCCTCAGCTAGGGGTATGAATACTTGGATATTCTTTATCTTATTGTTGATGCAATAAGTACAAATGATCGTACCTCTTACTACGACATCTTGCACCAACTGAACACTAAAATTATGTTTTAAAAATGTAAATACTATAAAGTAAATGATCGATGGTAAATTGTTTTATTGTATACACTTTGAAGTGGTTGAAATAAACTACTAAAAAAACTCGCTAAGCTAAGTAAACAAATAGAGTTTTATAATGTTAAAAAAATCATTTATGCAATACACTGTTTAAACCCCAAGGCTTAGAATTCAAAATAATGCTCTTGGACTGAGCTTTCCAACGTTGCATATCTCAGTTGTTGGCATTAGACACACAATTATTCCCGTTTATTTTATTCACTTTTAAATTTTTACCTACCATAAAGTTATTTTCTATTTTTGGTAATTAGTACAAAAGTTAATTTGTACTCAATTCATCGAAATTGACCAATACTGTCATTTTAATAGCACAGTATTGCAATTGCAGCTGTTAAAAAATAGGCAGTTTTAGACAACATAAGAGAATTTAAAGTAAGCTAACTTTTAATCAAGTATCTGATCGGCCAGCTGCCTTCCAATTAAGGCCACTTTTTTTGAACATTGATTGGAAAGTTAGTCAAGAAAAATCTCCCTTACAATTAGTCAAAAAGCCAGCTGATCATACTTTTTCATTCAATTCAAATCTGAGCTTTATTACTCTATAATTTATTTATTTTCTGCAGAATTCTATTTAATTTTTGTGTAAATTGGTTCCCTGTGAAGTTGGAAAAGAAATAAGTAACATTTCCTTATAATACAAAATTCAAGTCGTAATGGACTCGTAGCTTGCCTAAGAAGTGTTTTGTAGAAAACAATGACTTTGGCACGATCAACTGAAGATAGAGGTTAGTGAAGTAAAGTCCCGAGTTTGAAATTTATGACACGTTTGTATATAAAGCTTCTAGTACTACCATCGTGGGTTTTTAATGGGGCGGCACCTAGTGGCTACGGCGACCTTAGCTATTTCAGTTTTTTTTTTAACTTAAGTTTTGTATACAAAACTTCTAACTCCACTTTGTGGCTACGGCAAACTAACAAAAACAGCCCCATGATAATACTATAGATTTTATATACAAAGTTGACGCTTGAATGCAATTGACTGCAAATGAAGTCCCTTTTGTTCTTTAAACCTGTCCAATGTGCTAGATGTCTTTTAAGAAAAAAACATGAAATCCATCAAAACAAAGTTTTAAAAATGATTTTGCATATTCAATATTTTTACATAATTGCTTAAAATATGGGACCTGGGCTACCTAATTCCTAGAAGCGAGTTTACCAACGTACGAATATTTTGTATATCCTAAAGCCTTAACAATGAGAGAGAGTTTAAATGAGCTTCCAAAAACTAAGAAGACACTTTGAAAATTCCAATAAACAAACAAGAAATGTTTTATAATTTAAAGTGAATGTTTCATCAAGAACTAAATTGTTCCTATTGTCCTCAGCTAGGGGTATGAATACTTGGATATTCTTTATCTTATTGTTGATGCAATAAGTACAAATGATCGTACCTCTTCCTACGACATCTTGCACCAACTGAACACTAAAATTATGTTTTAAAAATGTAAATACTATAAAGTAAATGATCGATGGTAAATTGTTTTATTGTATACACTTTGAAATGGTTGAAATAAACTACTAAAAAAACTCGCTAAGCTAAGTAAACAAATAGAGTTTTTTAATGTTAAAAAAATCATTTATGCAATACACTGTTTATACCCCAAGGCTTAGAATTCAAAATAATGCTCTCGGACTGAGCTTTCCAACGTTGCATATCTCAGTTGTTGGCATTAGACACACAATTATTCCCGTTTATTTTATTCACTTTTAAATTTTTACCTACCATAAAGTTATTTTCTATTTTTGGTAATTAGTACAAAAGTTAATTTGTACTCAATTCATCGAAATTGACCAATACTGTCATTTTAATAGCACAGTATTGCAATTGCAGCTGTTAAAAAATGGGCATTTTTAGACAACATAAGAGAATTTAAAGTAAGCTAACCTTTAATCAAGTATCTGATCGGCCAGCTGCCTTCCAATTAAGGCCACTTTTTTTGAAAATTGATTGGAAAGTTAGTCAAGAAAAATCTCCCTTACTTTTTTTGAAAATTCATTGGAAAGTTAGTCAAGAAAAATCTCCCTTTAAAGTCAAAAAGCCAGCTGATCATACTTTTTCATTCAATTCAAATCTGAGCTTTATTACTCTATAATTTATTTATTTTCTGCAGAATTCTATTTAATTTTTGTGTAAATTGGTTCCCTGTGAAGTTGGAAAAGAAACAAGTAACATTTCCTTATAATACAAAATTCAAGTCGTAATGGACTCGTAGCTTGCCTAAGAAGTGTTTTGTAGAAAACAATGACTTTGGCACGATCAACTGAAGATAGAGGTTAGTGAACTAAAGTCCCGAGTTTGAAATTTATGACACGTTTGTATATAAAGCTTCTAGTACTACCATCGTGGGTTTTTAATGGGGCGGCACCTAGTGGCTACGGCGACCTTAGCTATTTCAGTTTTTTTTTTAACTTAAGTTTTGTATACAAAACTTCTAACTCCACTTTGTGGCTACGGCAAACGTAACAAAAACAGCCCCATGATAATACTATAGATTTTATATACAAAGTTGACGCTTGAATGCAATTGACTGCAAATGAAGTCCCTTATGTTCTTTAAAACTGTCCAATGTGCTAGATGTCTTTTAAGAAAAAAACATGATATCCATCAAAACAAAGTTTTAAAAATGATTTTGCATATTCAATATTTTTACATAATTGCTTTAAATATGGGACCTGGGCTACCTAATTCATAGAAGCGAGTTTACCAACGTACGAATATTTTGTATATCCTAAAGCCTTAACAATGAGAGAGAGTTTAAATGAGCTTCCAAAAACTAAGAAGACACTTTGAAAATTCCAATAAACAAACAAGAAATGTTTTATAATTTAAAGTGAATGTTTCATCAAGAACTAAATTGTTCCTATTGTCCTCAGCTAGGGGTATGAATACTTTGCAATGTTTGTACCCCTGATAGTGAGTAGTTTCCGTAGAGCAGACTTGATCCGGCGAGTAGCCAAGTATACCTTAACCCAAAAGCGGATAGCTCTGTAGGGCGTCTGAACTACTGAATTAAAACTCAATCGAAACCTCCAGCGAGTTGCTAAATAAAAGAGTCGATCTAGTTGACTTCAGAGTTTGAAGTGATTGAATATACTTTTATCATTCCCTTTTATACACAAAATTATTAAACTTCGTATACACCCAACCATACTTCGACAATCGATAACGTTCTATCGATATTCTCACAATATGCACAATCAGCATTTGACCTTACCATGCATTTGTTTCAAAAATCAACGACACTTGAAATAGGAAATACAAAAATACTCGTGCACTAAAAGTGTCATATGAGTATTTTTGTTTATATTGTATTTCTCCTATAGTTCGTGCACTGAAGGTGCCGATTGAACTATATGGGTATATTATAAACAAAGTGTGCCAATAGAAATATGAATACTTTTGTTTATTACGATTCGGCTCTATAGCTATAGCTATAGCCAACGCGGTGACCGACGCGACGGGACAAAGTATGTGCGATGGATATGGATGGGAAACCGAGTATCAAGTATCGAAGCAGGTTGAATGTATTCTTAATTGTTTGGCGGCAATTAGTTAAGTGGTCGCTGGTGCGATCCCTTCACACCACCCTTCCAGGGAGAAAAAGGAGAAATCATGGCATATTATGATTTCTTCTTTTTATGCGACACTTGTACAATGGGGATTTTGATTTTGTATTTTGTTTATGATTTTCAACTTTGAATATTGTATGTTTTTGTTTTGTTTTTTTTTTTTTTTTGTTTCAAATTGCTTATCAATATGTAATTATGTTTAAATTATTTTATTTAATTTTGTTTCCAATTGCTTATCATTATATAGTTATGTTTAAATTATTTTAGCTTTTTACATTTTAAAGATTTAGTACCTATGTATATCAAATTGCTTATCAATAGTTATGTTTAAATTATTTTAGCTTCTTACATTTTAAAGATTTAGTACTTATATCAAATTGCTTATCAATATTTATGTTTAAATTATTTTAGCATTTTACATTTTAAAGATATAGTACCTATTATATATATTCTTTCTCTAGGTTTATTGTTTTTTTTTTTTTCTAGGTGCACCTAAGTTTATGTTAATCTATATTTACAAGTTTATCTATACATGATATCATATTAATATTATTTTTTCTTTTTGGTTCGTACATTTTGGTATTTACGGCGGACCTTCCTCGCCCCTTTTTTTTTTTTTTTTATACAATCGTGTTTACAAGTTTTTATAAGTTTTTTGTTTTTATTATTAGTTAATGGAATTCATCTGAGTCTAGAGAGTTTCTTGTCAACTTTTAAGAGTTAAATATACATGAAAGGGCTTTAGTCTATTTTTATGAACTGTTATCCTTTTGTTTTCATATTTTATATCACAATTCACACCTTTTTGGGACAAAACTTCGTATGGACCTATGTAGATTGGATCAAGTTTCTTTCTATTTTCGTTTCTAAGTAAAACTAAACTTCCTATTTCAAAATTTGAGCTTTTTGTTCGCTCCTCTAGATCAAATCTATTTTTTCTTGCTGTCTTTTTGCCTATCAGAGTTTCTCGAGCATCTTTATGAGCGATTTGTAATTTATGTTTTAACTCAATCACATAATCGTCATAGTTATACACAGGGTCTACCTGCTTAACCAAATTTGATGGTAAGTTACACTGTCTTCCGAATATTAGTTCGAAAGGTGTATATCCGGTTTCTGAGTGTACTGATGTATTATAACAGAAAACGTAGTATGGTAGCCATGTGCTCCAATCGGTATGCTTTTCTGAAACGTAGCTTCTCAGATATGCTCCTAAGACTTTATGGGAGTTCTCTAAGGCTCCTATGCTTTCATGGTGATATGCTGTGGATTGCAACTGTTCTATTTTTAATAATTTACATATGTTTTGGAAAACCTGGTTCAGAAATTCAGTTCCCTGATCGGAGGCTACTGTGTGAGGTACTCCGTATCTTAAAATAAAACCTTCTACTAGAGCTTTTGCCACTGTACTTGCTTCTTTGTTTGAAATGGGTACTGCTTCCGTGAATTTGGTTAGTTCATCTTGTATAGTTAAGATATACTTGAATCCATCTTCTGATTCTTCTAATGGTCCTACGAGATCTAAAAATAGTTTGTCAAAACCCGATTCGGCTGTTGATGTGATAGTCATTGGTTGTTTTTTTGGCTGAATATATTTATTTCGTTGACAAATTTGGCAATGCTTTACGAATGTCGTCACATCGTTTTGCATACCTGTCCAAAAGTATTTTTTCTTTATATTTTGTAGCATGCGGTTTATTCCTGCATGTCCACTGGTTGGAAGAATATGGTAGTCATTAAGTATTAATTTCTTTTTACAAGGATCAGTTATTTCAATATTTTTTTCTATAATGTGCACTTTAATGTTACTTTCTTTAAATATTTCTCCTAATAATTTTTTTAATTCATTAATATTGCTCTCTTTGCGGCCGCATACGAGCTTCTTCATTTCATTTTTAGTAATATATATCTTTTTAATACAGTTCAATCCGCAGAGTTTCTGCACATCCCTCGACAATATTTTGCCAAATACTGTCGATTGGGTTGTAGTGCTGTCCTTGGACTTCTTTAGGAGTAAACAATTTTCTTTTGGGATATACGCCAAAACCTTGTTGGGACCAATGATAATGTCCGTATCCTTGAAATTAACTAAATCTTCCTCGAAGTTGTCAACAATCTTCAGCTCTATGACTTTAAGTCCATTTTCTGGTAATTTAAGCAGTTCGGTTATGAGTTGTTCGTCAGTTTTCGTATCCCTTACATCTATTTGTTTTTGTTCATGATTTTTATTGATTAAAATTTGTGAAGTGTTCAATGAAAATATTCCACAATTTCAAAATTTCTTTTAATTTTTTGTTTGCCCCTTCGAGTTTTCTTTTGCGATTTGGGGATTTTTTTAGGTTTAGATAACAGTTTTTTAGTGTGCCTAAAGCTTCTTCTAAAGTCGAGAAATCCATTAACCAATAAAAATTTTAAGAAAAATTTGTGGGTTTAATTTTTATTAAAAAAAAAAATTATACAGACATTCTTCTGGTTGTATTATTTTGGACGATTTCTTTTCTAATTGCCTTATTAAATTTCCTTATGATTAGATTTCTAATATATTTGGCGAGAAAAATAATAATAATTATAATTATGATAGACGCTACATCTATTCCATATTCATAATTATCATTAGACTTATTAATTTGAGGCCCGTTATTGTTAACTATGACCTCTTCTACTTTAGACTGGGATTTACCCATTACAGAAATTGAAAAATAATAATTGAGAAAAAAAATAAATTTATATTTTGAAAATTGAATGAAAACAAATTTAATATTTGCTCTCGCTGATTTCCTTTGCTGTTGCCATCATCGACTGGAACAGCTTGTGGAACTCTTGCTCTTCGGCTTTCTTTTGTTTCCGCTTAGCTGCTTTGCTGGAGCGGATTGCTCCCTTCACTTGCTGGATCTGGCGCAAGTATTTTTGCTTCACATCGTTGGGTTGGCCGGGTATGTTTGCCAACCGATGTAGTTCGATTAGGTGTTTCTTGAGCTGCATCCTCTTTCCCGCTCGTACCTTTGGAGTTGGGGGTACTGGAATTGGTTCCTCAGCACGGGTAGTATTTCGCCTCAAATACTCTTCGATGGTTAAGGGTTTGGGGCCGACTCTGATTTGATCGGTTTCTTTGGGGATTGTTGGTTCTTTTAGCAGTGCCTGGGCTTCTTTAATTAGATTGGCTGCTAGGGCCAGTTGAGTTTGTCGGGACATCTAATAGAAAACGTTTTGCTGCTCCTGGCAAGATCGCCATGCAATGTTTGTACCCCTGATAGTGAGTAGTTTCCGTAGAGCAGACTTGGTCCGGCGAGTAGCCAAGTATACCTTAACCCAAAAGCGGATAGCTCTGTAGGGCGTCTGAACTACTGAATTAAAACTCAATCGAAACCTCCAGCGAGTTGCTAAATAAAAGAGTCGATCTAGTTGACTTCAGAGTTTGAAGTGATTGAATATATTTTTATCATTCCCTTTTATACACAAAATTATTAAACTTCGTATACACCCAACCATACTTCGACAATCGATAACGTTCTATCGATATTCTCACAATATGCACAATCAGCATTTGACCTTACCATGCATTTGTTTCAAAAATCAACGACACTTGAAATAGGAAATACAAAAATACTCGTGCACTAAAAGTGTCATATGAGTATTTTTGTTTATATTGTATTTCTCCTATAGTTCGTGCACTGAAGGTGCCGATTGAACTATATGGGTATATTATAAACAAAGTGTGCCAATAGAAATATGAATACTTTTGTTTATTACGATTCGGCTCTATAGCTATAGCTATAGCCAACGCGGTGACCGACGCGACGGGACAAAGTATGTGCGATGGATATGGATGGGAAACCGAGTATCAAGTATCGAAGCAGGTTGAATGTATTCTTAATTGTTTGGCGGCAATTAGTTAAGTGGTCGCTGGTGCGATCCCTTCACAACTTGGATATTCTTTACCTTATTGTTGATGCAATAAGTACAAATGATCGTACCTCTTACTACGACATCTTGCACCAACTGAACACTAAAATTATGTTTTAAAAATGTAAATACTATAAAGTAAATGATCGATGGTAAATTGTTTTATTGTATACACTTTGAAATGGTTGAAATAAACTACTAAAAAAACTCGCTAAGCTAAGTTAACAAATAGAGTTTTATAATGTTAAAAAAATCATTTATGCAATACACTGTTTAAACCCCAAGGCTTAGAATTCAAAATAATGCTCTTGGGCTGAGCTTTCCAACGTTGCATATCTCAGTTGTTGGCATTAGACACACAATTATTCCCGTTTATTTTATTCACTTTTAAATTTTTACCTACCATAAAGTTATTTTCTATTTTTGGTAATTAGTACAAAAGTTAATTTGTACTCAATTCTCAAATCTCCCTTACTTTTTTTTAAAATTGATTGGAAAGTTAGTCAAGAAAAATCTCCCTTACAATTAGTCAAAAAGCCAGCTGATCATACTTTTTCATTCAATTCAAATCTGAGCTTTATTACTCTATAATTTATTTATTTTCTGCAGAATTCTATTTAATTTTTGTGTAAATTGGTTCCCTGTGAAGTTGGAAAAGAAATAAGTAACATTTCCTTATAATACAAAATTCAAGTCGTAATGGACTCGTAGCTTGCCTAAGAAGTGTTTTGTAGAAAACAATGACTTTGGCACGATCAACTGAAGATAGAGGTTAGTGAAGTAAAGTCCCGAGTTTGAAATTTATGACATGTTTGTATATAAAGCTTCTAGTACTACCATCGTGGGTTTTTAATGGGGCGGCACCTAGTGGCTACGGCGACCTTAGCTATTTCAGTTTTTTTTTAACTTAAATTTTGTATACAAAACTTCTAACTCCACTTTGTGGCTACGGCAAACTAACAAAAACAGCCCCATGATAATGACGCTTGAATGCAATTGACTGCAGCTAGGGGTATGAATACTTGGATATTCTTTATCTTATTGTTGATGCAATAAGTACAAATGATCGTACCTCTTACTACGACATCTTGCACCAACTGAACACTAAAATTATGTTTTAAAAATGTAAATACTATAAAGTAAATGATCGATGGTAAATTGTTTTATTGTATACACTTTGAAATGGTTGAAATAAACTACTAAAAAAACTGGCTAAGCTAAGTAAACAAATAGAGTTTTATAATGTTAAAAAAAACATTTATGCAATACACTGTTTATACCCCAAGGCTTAGAATTCAAAATAATGCTCTTGGACTGAGCTTTCCAACATTGCATATCTCAGTTGTTGGCTTTAGACACACAATTATTCCCGTTTATTTTATACACTTTTAAATTTTTACCTACCATGAAGTTATTTTCTATTTTTGGTAATTAGTACAAAAGTTAATTTGTACTCAATTCATCGAAATTGACCAATACTGTCATTTTAATAGCACAGTATTGCAATTGCAGCTGTTAAAAAATGGGCAGTTTTAGACAACATAAGAGAATTTAAAGTAAGCTAACTTTTAATCAAGTATCTGATCGGCCAGCTGCCTTCCAATTAAGGCCACTTTTTTTGAACATTGATTGGAAAGTTAGTCAAGAAAAATCTCCCTTACAATTAGTCAAAAAGCCAGCTGATCATACTTTTTCATTCAATTCAAATCTGAGCTTTATTACTCTATAATTTATTTATTTTCTGCAGAATTCTATTTAATTTTTGTGTAAATTGGTTCCCTGTGAAGTTGGAAAAGAAATAAGTAACATTTCCTTATAATACAAAATTCAAGTCGTAATGGACTCGTAGCTTGCCTAAGAAGTGTTTTGTAGAAAACAATGACTTTGGCACGATCAACTGAAGATAGAGGTTAGTGAAGTAAAGTCCCGAGTTTGAAATTTATGACACGTTTGTATATAAAACCTCTAGTACTACCATCGTGGGTTTTTAATGGGGCGGCACCTAGTGGCTACGGCGACCTTAGCTATTTCAGTTTTTTTTAACTTAAGTTTTGTATACAAAACTTCTAACTCCACTTTGTGGCTACGGCAAACGTAACAAAAACAGCCCCATGATAATACTATAGATTTTATATACAAAGTTGACGCTTGAATGCAATTGACTGCAAATGAAGTCCCTTATGTTCTTTAAAACTGTCCAATGTGCTAGATGTCTTTTAAGAAAAAAACATGATATCCATCAAAACAAAGTTTTAAAAATGATTTTGCATATTCAATATTTTTACATAATTGCTTTAAATATGGGACCTGGGCTACCTAATTCATAGAAGCGAGTTTACCAACGTACGAATATTTTGTATATCCTAAAGCCTTAACAATGAGAGAGAGTTTAAATGAGCTTCCAAAAACTAAGAAGACACTTTGAAAATTCCAATAAACAAACAAGAAATGTTTTATAATTTAAAGTGAATGTTTCATCAAGAACTAAATTGTTCCTATTGTCCTCATCTAGGGGTACGAATACTTGGATATTCTTTATCTTATTGTTGATGCAATAAGTACAAATGATCGTACCTCTTACTACGACATCTTGCACCAACTTAACAATAAAATTATGTTTTAAAAATGTAAATACTATAAAGTAAATGATCGATGGTAAATTGTTTTATTGTATACAGTTTAAAATGGTTGAAATAAACTACTAAAAAAAAACTCGCTAAGCTAAGTAAACAAATAGAGTTTTATAATGTTAAAAAAATCATTTATGCAATACACTGTTTAAACCCCAAGGCTTAGAATTCAAAATAATGCTCTTGGACTGAGCTTTCCAACGTTGCATATCTCAGTTGTTGGCATTAGACACACAATTATTCCCGTTTATTTTATTCACTTTTAAATTTTTACCTACCATAAAGTTATTTTCTATTTTTGGTAATTAGTACAAAAGTTAATTTGTACTCAATTCATCGAAATTGACCAATACTGTCATTTTAATAGCACAGTATTGCAATTGCAGCTGTTAAAAAATGGGCAGTTTTAGACAACATAAGAGAATTTAAAGTAAGCTAACTTTTAATCAAGTATCTGATCGGCCAGCTGCCTTCCAATTAAGGCCACTTTTTTTGAACATTGATTGGAAAGTTAGTCAAGAAAAATCTCCCTTACAATTAGTCAAAAAGCCAGCTGATCATACTTTTTCATTCAATTCAAATCTGAGCTTTATTACTCTATAATTTATTTATTTTCTGCAGAATTCTATTTAATTTTTGTGTAAATTGGTTCCCTGTGAAGTTGGAAAAGAAATAAGTAACATTTCCTTATAATACAAAATTCAAGTCGTAATGGACTCGTAGCTTGCCTAAGAAGTGTTTTGTAGAAAACAATGACTTTGGCACGATCAACTGAAGATAGAGGTTAGTGAAGTAAAGTCCCGAGTTTGAAATTTATGACACGTTTGTATATAAAACCTCTAGTACTACCATCGTGGGTTTTTAATGGGGCTTTACCTAGTGGCTACGGCGACCTTAGCTATTTTAGTTTTTTTTTTAACTTAAGTTTTGTATACAAAACTTCTAACTCCACTTTGTGGCTACGGCAAACGTAACAAAAACAGCCCCATGATAATACTATAGATTTTATATACAAAGTTGACGCTTGAATGCAATTGACTGCAAATGAAGTCCCTTATGTTCTTTAAACCTGTCCAACGTGCTAGATGTCTTTTAAGAAAAAAACATGAAATCCATCAAAACAAAGTTTTAAAAATGATTTTGCATATTCAATATTTTTACATAATTGCTTAAAATATGGGACCTGGGCTACCTAATTCCTAGAAGCGAGTTTACCAACGTACGAATATTTTGTATATCCTAAAGCCTTAACAATGAGAGAGAGTTTAAATGAGCTTCCAAAAACTAAGAAGACACTTTGAAAATTCCAATAAACAAACAAGAAATGTTTTATAATTTAAAGTGAATGTTTCATCAAGAACTAAATTGTTCCTATTGTCCTCAGCTAGGGGTATGAATACTTGGATATTCTTTATCTTATTGTTGATGCAATAAGTACAAATGATCGTACCTCTTACTACGACATCTTGCACCAACTGAACACTAAAATTATGTTTTAAAAATGTTAATACTATAAAGTAAATGATCGATGGTAAATTGTTTTATTGTATACACTTTGAAATGGTTGAAATAAACTACTAAAAAAAACTCGCTAAGCTAAGTAAACAAATAGAGTTTGATAATGTTAAAAAAATCATTTATGCAATACACTGTTTAAACCCCAAGGCTTAGAATTCAAAATAATGCTCTTGGACTGAACTTTCCAACGTTGCATATCTTAGTTGTTGGCATTAGACACACAATTATTCCCGTTTATTTTATACACTTTTAAATTTTTACCTACCATAAAGTTATTTTCTATTTTTGGTAATTAGTACAAAAGTTAATTTGTACTCAATTCATCGAAATTGACCAATACTGTCATTTTAATGGCACAGTATTGCAATTGCAGCTGTTAAAAAATGGGCAGTTTTAGACAACATAAGAGAATTTAAAGTAAGCTAACTTTTAATCAAGTATCTGATCGGCCAGCTGCCTTCCAATTAAGGCCACTTTTTTTGAACATTGATTGGAAAGTTAGTCAAGAAAAATCTCCCTTACAATTAGTCAAAAAGCCAGCTGATCATACTTTTTCATTCAATTCAAATCTGAGCTTTATTACTCTATAATTTATTTATTTTCTGCAGAATTCTATTTAATTTTTGTGTAAATTGGTTCCCTGTGAAGTTGGAAAAGAAATAAGTAACATTTCCTTATAATACAAAATTCAAGTCGTAATGGACTCGTAGCTTGCCTAAGAAGTGTTTTATAGAAAACAATGACTTTGGCACGATCAACTGAAGATAGAGGTTAGTGAAGTAAAGTCCCGAGTTTGAAATTTATGACACGTTTGTATATAAAACCTCTAGTACTACCATCGTGGGTTTTTAATGGGGCGGCACCTAGTGGCTACGGCGACCTTAGCTTTCAGTTTTTTTTAACTTAAGTTTTGTATACAAAACTTCTAACTCCACTTTGTGGCTACGGCAAACGTAACAAAAACAGCCCCATGATAATACTATAGATTTTATATACAAAGTTGACGCTTGAATGCAATTGACTGCAAATGAAGTCCCTTATGTTCTTTAAACCTGTCCAATGTGCTAGATGTCTTTTAAGAAAAAAACATGAAATCCATCAAAACAAAGTTTTAAAAATGATTTTGCATATTCAATATTTTTACATAATTGCTTAAAATATGGGACCTGGGCTACCTAATTCCTAGAAGCGAGTTTACCAACGTACGAATATTTTGTATATCCTAAAGCCTTAACAATGAGAGAGAGTTTAAATGAGCTTCCAAAAACTAAGAAGACACTTTGAAAATTCCAATAAACAAACAAGAAATGTTTTATAATTTAAAGTGAATGTTTCATCAAGAACTAAATTGTTCCTATTGTCCTCAGCTAGGGGTACGAATACTTGGATATTCTTTATCTTATTGTTGATGCAATAAGTACAAATGATCGTACCTCTTACTACGACATCTTGCACCAACTTAACAATAAAATTATGTTTTAAAAATGTAAATACTATAAAGTAAATGAACGATGGTAAATTGTTTTATTGTATACACTTTGAAATGGTTGAAATAAACTACTAAAAAAAACTCGCTAAGCTAAGTAAACAAATAGAGTTTGATAATGTTAAAAAAATCATTTATGCAATACACTGTTTAAACCCCAAGGCTTAGAATTCAAAATAATGCTCTTGGACTGAACTTTCCAACGTTGCATATCTTAGTTGTTGGCATTAGACACACAATTATTCCCGTTTATTTTATTCACTTTTAAATTTTTACCTACCATAAAGTTATTTTCTATTTTTGGTAATTAGTACAAAAGTTAATTTGTACTCAATTCATCGAAATTGACCAATACTGTCATTTTAATAGCACAGTATTGCAATTGCAGCTGTTAAAAAATGGGCAGTTTTAGACAACATAAGAGAATTTAAAGTAAGCTAACTTTTAATCAAGTATCTGATCGGCCAGCTGCCTTCCAATTAAGGCCACTTTTTTTGAACATTGATTGGAAAGTTAGTCAAGAAAAATCTCCCTTACAATTAGTCAAAAAGCCAGCTGATCATACTTTTTCATTCAATTCAAATCTGAGCTTTATTACTCTATAATTTATTTATTTTCTGCAGAATTCTATTTAATTTTTGTGTAAATTGGTTCCCTGTGAAGTTGGAAAAGAAATAAGTAACATTTCCTTATAATACAAAATTCAAGTCGTAATGGACTCGTAGCTTGCCTAAGAAGTGTTTTGTAGAAAACAATGACTTTGGCACGATCAACTGAAGATAGAGGTTAGTGAAGTAAAGTCCCGAGTTTGAAATTTATGACACGTTTGTATATAAAACCTCTAGTACTACCATCGTGGGTTTTTAATGGGGCTTCACCTAGTGGCTACGGCGACCTTAGCTATTTTAGTTTTTTTTTAACTTAAGTTTTGTATACAAAACTTCTAACTCCACTTTGTGGCTACGGCAAACGTAACAAAAACAGCCCCATGATAATACTATAGATTTTATATACAAAGTTGACGCTTGAATGCAATTGACTGCAAATGAAGTCCCTTATGTTCTTTAAACCTGTCCAACGTGCTAGATGTCTTTTAAGAAAAAAACATGAAATCCATCAAAACAAAGTTTTAAAAATGATTTTGCATATTCAATATTTTTACATAATTGCTTAAAATATGGGACCTGGGCTACCTAATTCCTAGAAGCGAGTTTACCAACGTACGAATATTTTGTATATCCTAAAGCCTTAACAATGAGAGAGAGTTTAAATGAGCTTCCAAAAACTAAGAAGACACTTTGAAAATTCCAATAAACAAACAAGAAATGTTTTATAATTTAAAGTGAATGTTTCATCAAGAACTAAATTGTTCCTATTGTCCTCAGCTAGGGGTACGAATACTTGGATATTCTTTATCTTATTGTTGATGCAATAAGTACAAATGATCGTACCTCTTACTACGACATCTTGCACCAACTTAACAATAAAATTATGTTTTAAAAATGTAAATACTATAAAGTAAATGAACGATGGTAAATTGTTTTATTGTATACACTTTGAAATGGTTGAAATAAACTACTAAAAAAAACAAATAGAGTTTGATAATGTTAAAAAAATCATTTATGCAATACACTGTTTAAACCCCAAGGCTTAGAATTCAAAATAATGCTCTTGGACTGAACTTTCCAACGTTGCATATCTTAGTTGTTGGCATTAGACACACAATTATTCCCGTTTATTTTATTCACTTTTAAATTTTTACCTACCATAAAGTTATTTTCTATTTTTGGTAATTAGTACAAAAGTTAATTTGTACTCAATTCATCGAAATTGACCAATACTGTCATTTTAATAGCACAGTATTGCAATTGCAGCTGTTAAAAAATGGGCAGTTTTAGACAACATAAGAGAATTTAAAGTAAGCTAACTTTTAATCAAGTATCTGATCGGCCAGCTGCCTTCCAATTAAGGCCACTTTTTTTGAAAATTGATTGGAAAGTTAGTCAAGAAAAATCTCCCTTACAATTAGTCAAAAAGCCAGCTGATCATACTTTTTCATTCAATTCAAATCTGAGCTTTATTACTCTATAATTTATTTATTTTCTGCAGAATTCTATTTAATTTTTGTGTAAATTGGTTCCCTGTGAAGTTGGAAAAGAAATAAGTAACATTTCCTTATAATACAAAATTCAAGTCGTAATGGACTCGTAGCTTGCCTAAGAAGTGTTTTGTAGAAAACAATGACTTTGGCACGATCAACTGAAGATAGAGGTTAGTGAAGTAAAGTCCCGAGTTTGAAATTTATGACACGTTTGTATATAAAACCTCTAGTACTACCATCGTGGGTTTTTAATGGGGCGGCACCTAGTGGCTACGGCGACCTTAGCTATTTCAGTTTTTTTTAACTTAAGTTTTGTATACAAAACTTCTAACTCCACTTTGTGGCTACGGCAAACGTAACAAAAACAGCCCCATGATAATACTATAGATTTTATATACAAAGTTGACGCTTGAATGCAATTGACTGCAAATGAAGTCCCTTATGTTCTTTAAAACTGTCCAATGTGCTAGATGTCTTTTAAGAAAAAAACATGATATCCATCAAAACAAAGTTTTAAAAATGATTTTGCATATTCAATATTTTTACATAATTGCTTTAAATATGGGACCTGGGCTACCTAATTCATAGAAGCGAGTTTACCAACGTACGAATATTTTGTATATCCTAAAGCCTTAACAATGAGAGAGAGTTTAAATGAGCTTCCAAAAACTAAGAAGACACTTTGAAAATTCCAATAAACAAACAAGAAATGTTTTATAATTTAAAGTGAATGTTTCATCAAGAACTAAATTGTTCCTATTGTCCTCAGCTAGGGGTACGAATACTTGGATATTCTTTATCTTATTGTTGATGCAATAAGTACAAATGATCGTACCTCTTACTACGACATCTTGCACCAACTTAACAATAAAATTATGTTTTAAAAATGTAAATACTATAAAGTAAATGATCGATGGTAAATTGTTTTATTGTATACACTTTAAAATGGTTGAAATAAACTACTAAAAAAACTCGCTAAGCTAAGTAAACAAATAGAGTTTTATAATGTTAAAAAAATCATTTAAGCAATACACTGTTTAAACCCCAAGGCTTAGAATTCAAAATAATGCTCTTGGACTGAGCTTTCCAACGTTGCATATCTCAGTTGTTGGCATTAGACACACAATTATTCCCGTTTATTTTATTCACTTTTAAATTTTTACCTACCATAAAGTTATTTTCTATTTTTGGTAATTAGTACAAAAGTTAATTTGTACTCAATTCATCGAAATTGACCAATACTGTCATTTTAATAGCACAGTATTGCAATTGCAGCTGTTAACAAATAGGCAGTTTTAGACAACATAAGAGAATTTAAAGTAAGCTAACGTTTAATCAAGTATCTGATCGGCCAGCTGCCTTCCAATTAAGGCCACTTTTTTTGAACATTGATTGGAAAGTTAGTCAAGAAAAATCTCCCTTACAATTAGTCAAAAAGCCAGCTGATCATACTTTTTCATTCAATTCAAATCTGAGCTTTATTACTCTATAATTTATTTATTTTCTGCAGAATTCTATTTAATTTTTGTGTAAATTGGTTCCCTGTGAAGTTGGAAAAGAAATAAGTAACATTTCCTTATAATACAAAATTCAAGTCGTAATGGACTCGTAGCTTGCCTAAGAAGTGTTTTATAGAAAACAATGACTTTGGCACGATCAACTGAAGATAGAGGTTAGTGAAGTAAAGTCCCGAGTTTGAAATTTATGACACGTTTGTATATAAAACCTCTAGTACTACCATCGTGGGTTTTTAATGGGGCTTCACCTAGTGGCTACGGCGACCTTAGCTATTTTAGTTTTTTTTAACTTAAGTTTTGTATACAAAACTTCTAACTCCACTTTGTGGCTACGGCAAACGTAACAAAAACAGCCCCATGATAATACTATAGATTTTATATACAAAGTTGACACTTGAATGCAATTGACTGCAAATGAAGTCCCTTATGTTCTTTAAACCTGTCCAACGTGCTAGATGTCTTTTAAGAAAAAAACATGAAATCCATCAAAACAAAGTTTTAAAAATGATTTTCCATATTCACTATTTTTACATAATTGCTTAAAATATGGGACCTGGGCTACCTAATTCCTAGAAGCGAGTTTACCAACGTACGAATATTTTGTATATCCTAAAGCCTTAACAATGAGAGAGAGTTTAAATGAGCTTCCAAAAACTAAGAAGACACTTTGAAAATTCCAATAAACAAACAAGAAATGTTTTATAATTTAAAGTGAATGTTTCATCAAGAACTAAATTGTTCCTATTGTCCTCAGCTAGGGGTACGAATACTTGGATATTCTTTATCTTATTGTTGATGCAATAAGTACAAATGATCGTACCTCTTACTACGACATCTTGCACCAACTTAACAATAAAATTATGTTTTAAAAATGTAAATACTATAAAGTAAATGAACGATGGTAAATTGTTTTATTGTATACACTTTGAAATGGTTGAAATAAACTACTAAAAAAAACAAATAGAGTTTGATAATGTTAAAAAAATCATTTATGCAATACACTGTTTAAACCCCAAGGCTTAGAATTCAAAATAATGCTCTTGGACTGAACTTTCCAACGTTGCATATCTTAGTTGTTGGCATTAGACACACAATTATTCCCGTTTATTTTATTCACTTTTAAATTTTTACCTACCATAAAGTTATTTTCTATTTTTGGTAATTAGTACAAAAGTTAATTTGTACTCAATTCATCGAAATTGACCAATACTGTCATTTTAATAGCACAGTATTGCAATTGCAGCTGTTAAAAAATGGGCAGTTTTAGACAACATAAGAGAATTTAAAGTAAGCTAACTTTTAATCAAGTATCCGATCGGCCAGCTGCCTTCCAATTAAGGCCACTTTTTTTGAAAATTGATTGGAAAGTTAGTCAAGAAAAATCTCCCTTACAATTAGTCAAAAAGCCAGCTGATCATACTTTTTCATTCAATTCAAATCTGAGCTTTATTACTCTATAATTTATTTATTTTCTGCAGAATTCTATTTAATTTTTGTGTAAATTGGTTCCCTGTGAAGTTGGAAAAGAAATAAGTAACATTTCCTTATAATACAAAATTCAAGTCGTAATGGACTCGTAGCTTGCCTAAGAAGTGTTTTGTAGAAAACAATGACTTTGGCACGATCAACTGAAGATAGAGGTTAGTGAAGTAAAGTCCCGAGTTTGAAATTTATGACACGTTTGTATATAAAACCTCAAGTACTACCATCGTGGGTTTTTAATGGGGCGGCACCTAGTGGCTACGGCGACCTTAGCTATTTCAGTTTTTTTTAACTTAAGTTTTGTATACAAAACTTCTAACTCCACTTTGTGGCTACGGCAAACGTAACAAAAACAGCCCCATGATAATACTATAGATTTTATATACAAAGTTGACGCTTGAATGCAATTGACTGCAAATGAAGTCCCTTATGTTCTTTAAAACTGTCCAATGTGCTAGATGTCTTTTAAGAAAAAAACATGATATCCATCAAAACAAAGTTTTAAAAATGATTTTGCATATTCAATATTTTTACATAATTGCTTTAAATATGGGACCTGGGCTACCTAATTCATAGAAGCGAGTTTACCAACGTACGAATATTTTGTATATCCTAAAGCCTTAACAATGAGAGAGAGTTTAAATGAGCTTCCAAAAACTAAGAAGACACTTTGAAAATTCCAATAAACAAACAAGAAATGTTTTATAATTTAAAGTGAATGTTTCATCAAGAACTAAATTGTTCCTATTGTCCTCATCTAGGGGTACGAATACTTGGATATTCTTTATCTTATTGTTGATGCAATAAGTACAAATGATCGTACCTCTTACTACGACATCTTGCACCAACTTAACAATAAAATTATGTTTTAAAAATGTAAATACTATAAAGTAAATGATCGATGGTAAATTGTTTTATTGTATACAGTTTAAAATGGTTGAAATAAACTACTAAAAAAAAACTCGCTAAGCTAAGTAAACAAATAGAGTTTGATAATGTTAAAAAAATCATTTATGCAATACACTGTTTAAACCCCAAGGCTTAGAATTCAAAATAATGCTCTTGGACTGAGCTTTCCAACGTTGCATATCTCAGTTGTTGGCATTAGACACACAATTATTCCCGTTTATTTTATTCACTTTTAAATTTTTACCTACCATAAAGTTATTTTCTATTTTTGGTAATTAGTACAAAAGTTAATTTGTACTCAATTCATCGAAATTGACCAATACTGTCATTTTAATAGCACAGTATTGCAATTGCAGCTGTTAAAAAATGGGCATTTTTAGACAACATAAGAGAATTTAAAGTAAGCTAACTTTTAATCAAGTATCTGATCGGCCAGCTGCCTTCCAATTAAGGCCACTTTTTTTGAACATTGATTGGAAAGTTAGTCAAGAAAAATCTCCCTTACAATTAGTCAAAAAGCCAGCTGATCATACTTTTTCATTCAATTCAAATCTGAGCTTTATAACTCTATAATTTATTTATTTTCTGCAGAATTCTATTTAATTTTTGTGTAAATTGGTTCCCTGTGAAGTTGGAAAAGAAATAAGTAACATTTCCTTATAATACAAAATTCAAGTCGTAATGAACTCGTAGCTTGCCTAAGAAGTGTTTTGTAGAAAACAATGACTTTGGCACGATCAACTGAAGATAGAGGTTAGTGAAGTAAAGTCCCGAGTTTGAAATTTATGACACGTTTGTATATAAAACCTCTAGTACTACCATCGTGGGTTTTTAATGGGGCGGCACCTAGTGGCTACGGCGACCTTAGCTATTTCAGTTTTTTTTAACTTAAGTTTTGTATACAAAACTTCTAACTCCACTTTGTGGCTACGGCAAACGTAACAAAAACAGCCCCATGATAATACTATAGATTTTATATACAAAGTTGACGCTTGAATGTAATTGACTGCAAATGAAGTCCCTTATGTTCTTTAAAACTATCCAATGTGCTAGATGTCTTTTAAGAAAAAAACATGATATCCATCAAAACAAAGTTTTAAAAATGATTTTGCATATTCAATATTTTTACATAATTGCTTTAAATATGGGACCTGGGCTACCTAATTCATAGAAGCGAGTTTACCAACGTACGAATATTTTGTATATCCTAAAGCCTTAACAATGAGAGAGAGTTTAAATGAGCTTCCAAAAACTAAGAAGACACTTTGAAAATTCCAATAAACAAACAAGAAATGTTTTATAATTTAAAGTGAATGTTTCATCAAGAACTAAATTGTTCCTATTGTCCTCAGCTAGGGGTATGAATACTTGGATATTCTTTATCTTATTGTTGATGCAATAAGTACAAATAATCGTACCTCTTACTACGACATCTTGCACCAACTTAACAATAAAATTATGTTTTAAAAATGTAAATACTATAAAGTAAATGATCGATGGTAAATTGTTTTATTGTATACACTTTAAAATGGTTGAAATAAACTACTAAAAAAACTCGCTAAGCTAAGTAAACAAATAGAGTTTTATAATGTTAAAAAAATCATTTATGCAATACACTGTTTAAACCCCAAGGCTTAGAATTCAAAATAATGCTCTTGGACTGAGCTTTCCAACGTTGCATATCTCAGTTGTTGGCATTAGACACACAATTATTCCCGTTTATTTTATTCACTTTTAAATTTTTACCTACCATAAAGTTATTTTCTATTTTTGGTAATTAGTACAAAAGTTAATTTGTACTCAATTCATCGAAATTGACCAATACTGTCATTTTAATAGCACAGTATTGCAATTGCAGCTGTTAAAAAATAGGCAGTTTTAGACAACATAAGAGAATTTAAAGTAAGCTAACGTTTAATCAAGTATCTGATCGGCCAGCTGCCTTCCAATTAAGGCCACTTTTTTTGAACATTGATTGGAAAGTTAGTCAAGAAAAATCTCCCTTACAATTAGTCAAAAAGCCAGCTGATCATACTTTTTCATTCAATTCAAATCTGAGCTTTATTACTCTATAATTTATTTATTTTCTGCAGAATTCTATTTAATTTTTGTGTAAATTGGTTCCCTGTGAAGTTGGAAAAGAAATAAGTAACATTTCCTTATAATACAAAATTCAAGTCGTAATGGACTCGTAGCTTGCCTAAGAAGTGTTTTGTAGAAAACAATGACTTTGGCACGATCAACTGAAGATAGAGGTTAGTGAAGTAAAGTCCCGAGTTTGAAATTTATGACACGTTTGTATATAAAACCTCTAGTACTACCATCGTGGGTTTTTAATGGGGCTTCACCTAGTGGCTACGGCGACCTTAGCTATTTTAGTTTTTTTTAACTTAAGTTTTGTATACAAAACTTCTAACTCCACTTTGTGGCTACGGCAAACGTAACAAAAACAGCCCCATGATAATACTATAGATTTTATATACAAAGTTGACACTTGAATGCAATTGACTGCAAATGAAGTCCCTTATGTTCTTTAAACCTGTCCAACGTGCTAGATGTCTTTTAAGAAAAAAACATGAAATCCATCAAAACAAAGTTTTAAAAATGATTTTCCATATTCACTATTTTTACATAATTGCTTAAAATATGGGACCTGGGCTACCTAATTCCTAGAAGCGAGTTTACCAACGTACGAATATTTTGTATATCCTAAAGCCTTAACAATGAGAGAGAGTTTAAATGAGCTTCCAAAAACTAAGAAGACACTTTGAAAATTCCAATAAACAAACAAGAAATGTTTTATAATTTAAAGTGAATGTTTCATCAAGAACTAAATTGTTCCTATTGTCCTCAGCTAGGGGTATGAATACTTGGATATTCTTTATCTTATTGTTGATGCAATAAGTACAAATGATCGTACCTCTTACTACGACATCTTGCACCAACTGAACACTAAAATTATGTTTTAAAAATGTAAATACTATAAAGTAAATGAACGATGGTAAATTGTTTTATTGTATACACTTTGAAATGGTTGAAATAAACTACTAAAAAAAACTCGCTAAGCTAAGTAAACAAATAGAGTTTGATAATGTTAAAAAAATCATTTATGCAATACACTGTTTAAACCCCAAGGCTTAGAATTCAAAATAATGCTCTTGGACTGAGCTTTCCAACGTTGCATATCTCAGTTGTTGGCATTAGACACACAATTATTCCCGTTTATTTTATTCACTTTTAAATTTTTACCTACCATAAAGTTATTTTCTATTTTTGGTAATTAGTACAAAAGTTAATTTGTACTCAATTCATCGAAATTGACCAATACTGTCATTTTAATAGCACAGTATTGCAATTGCAGCTGTTAAAAAATGGGCATTTTTAGACAACATAAGAGAATTTAAAGTAAGCTAACTTTTAATCAAGTATCTGATCGGCCAGCTGCCTTCCAATTAAGGCCACTTTTTTTGAACATTGATTGGAAAGTTAGTCAAGAAAAATCTCCCTTACAATTAGTCAAAAAGCCAGCTGATCATACTTTTTCATTCAATTCAAATCTGAGCTTTATTACTCTATAATTTATTTATTTTCTGCAGAATTCTATTTAATTTTTGTGTAAATTGGTTCCCTGTGAAGTTGGAAAAGAAATAAGTAACATTTCCTTATAATACAAAATTCAAGTCGTAATGGACTCGTAGCTTGCCTAAGAAGTGTTTTGTAGAAAACAATGACTTTGGCACGATCAACTGAAGATAGAGGTTAGTGAAGTAAAGTCCCGAGTTTGAAATTTATGACACGTTTGTATATAAAACCTCTAGTACTACCATCGTGGGTTTTTAATGGGACGGCACCTAGTGGCTACGGCGACCTTAGCTATTTCAGTTTTTTTTAACTTAAGTTTTGTATACAAAACTTCTAACTCCACTTTGTGGCTACGGCAAACGTAACAAAAACAGCCCCATGATAATACTATAGATTTTATATACAAAGTTGACGCTTGAATGCAATTGACTGCAAATGAAGTCCCTTATGTTCTTTAAAACTGTCCAATGTGCTAGATGTCTTTTAAGAAAAAAACATGATATCCATCAAAACAAAGTTTTAAAAATGATTTTGCATATTCAATATTTTTACATAATTGCTTTAAATATGGGACCTGGGCTACCTAATTCATAGAAGCGAGTTTACCAACGTACGAATATTTTGTATATCCTAAAGCCTTAACAATGAGAGAGAGTTTAAATGAGCTTCCAAAAACTAAGAAGACACTTTGAAAATTCCAATAAACAAACAAGAAATGTTTTATAATTTAAAGTGAATGTTTCATCAAGAACTAAATTGTTCCTATTGTCCTCAGCTAGGGGTATGAATACTTGGATATTCTTTATCTTATTGTTGATGCAATAAGTACAAATGATCGTACCTCTTACTACGACATCTTGCACCAACTGAACACTAAAATTATGTTTTAAAAATGTAAATACTATAAAGTAAATGAACGATGGTAAATTGTTTTATTGTATACACTTTGAAATGGTTGAAATAAACTACTAAAAAAAACTCGCTAAGCTAAGTAAACAAATAGAGTTTGATAATGTTAAAAAAATCATTTATGCAATACACTGTTTAAACCCCAAGGCTTAGAATTCAAAATAATGCTCTTGGACTGAGCTTTCCAACGTTGCATATCTCAGTTGTTGGCATTAGACACACAATTATTCCCGTTTATTTTATTCACTTTTAAATTTTTACCTACCATAAAGTTATTTTCTATTTTTGGTAATTAGTACAAAAGTTAATTTGTACTCAATTCATCGAAATTGACCAATACTGTCATTTTAATAGCACAGTATTGCAATTGCAGCTGTTAAAAAATGGGCATTTTTAGACAACATAAGAGAATTTAAAGTAAGCTAACTTTTAATCAAGTATCTGATCGGCCAGCTGCCTTCCAATTAAGGCCACTTTTTTTGAACATTGATTGGAAAGTTAGTCAAGAAAAATCTCCCTTACAATTAGTCAAAAAGCCAGCTGATCATACTTTTTCATTCAATTCAAATCTGAGCTTTATTACTCTATAATTTATTTATTTTCTGCAGAATTCTATTTAATTTTTGTGTAAATTGGTTCCCTGTGAAGTTGGAAAAGAAATAAGTAACATTTCCTTATAATACAAAATTCAAGTCGTAATGGACTCGTAGCTTGCCTAAGAAGTGTTTTGTAGAAAACAATGACTTTGGCACGATCAACTGAAGATAGAGGTTAGTGAAGTAAAGTCCCGAGTTTGAAATTTATGACACGTTTGTATATAAAACCTCTAGTACTACCATCGTGGGTTTTTAATGGGACGGCACCTAGTGGCTACGGCGACCTTAGCTATTTCAGTTTTTTTTAACTTAAGTTTTGTATACAAAACTTCTAACTCCACTTTGTGGCTACGGCAAACGTAACAAAAACAGCCCCATGATAATACTATAGATTTTATATACAAAGTTGACGCTTGAATGTAATTGACTGCAAATGAAGTCCCTTATGTTCTTTAAAACTGTCCAATGTGCTAGATGTCTTTTAAGAAAAAAACATGATATCCATCAAAACAAAGTTTTAAAAATGATTTTGCATATTCAATATTTTTACATAATTGCTTTAAATATGGGACCTGGGCTACCTAATTCATAGAAGCGAGTTTACCAACGTACGAATATTTTGTATATCCTAAAGCCTTAACAATGAGAGAGAGTTTAAATGAGCTTCCAAAAACTAAGAAGACACTTTGAAAATTCCAATAAACAAACAAGAAATGTTTTATAATTTAAAGTGAATGTTTCATCAAGAACTAAATTGTTCCTATTGTCCTCAGCTAGGGGTATGAATACTTGGATATTCTTTATCTTATTGTTGATGCAATAAGTACAAATGATCGTACCTCTTACTACGACATCTTGCACCAACTTAACAATAAAATTATGTTTTAAAAATGTAAATACTATAAAGTAAATGATCGATGGTAAATTGTTTTATTGTATACACTTTAAAATGGTTGAAATAAACTACTAAAAAAACTCGCTAAGCTAAGTAAACAAATAGAGTTTTATAATGTTAAAAAAATCATTTATGCAATACACTGTTTAAACCCCAAGGCTTAGAATTCAAAATAATGCTCTTGGACTGAGCTTTCCAACGTTGCATATCTCAGTTGTTGGCATTAGACACACAATTATTCCCGTTTATTTTATTCACTTTTAAATTTTTACCTACCATAAAGTTATTTTCTATTTTTGGTAATTAGTACAAAAGTTAATTTGTACTCAATTCATCGAAATTGACCAATACTGTCATTTTAATAGCACAGTATTGCAATTGCAGCTGTTAAAAAATGGGCAGTTTTAGACAACATAAGAGAATTTAAAGTAAGCTAACTTTTAATCAAGTATCTGATCGGCCAACTTTTTTTGAACATTGATTGGAAAGTTAGTCAAGAAAAATCTCCCTTACAATTAGTCAAAAAGCCAGCTGATCATACTTTTTCATTCAATTCAAATCTGAGCTTTATTACTCTATAATTTATTTATTTTCTGCAGAATTCTATTTAATTTTTGTGTAAATTGGTTCCCTGTGAAGTTGGAAAAGAAATAAGTAACATTTCCTTATAATACAAAATTCAAGTCGTAATGGACTCGTAGCTTGCCTAAGAAGTGTTTTGTAGAAAACAATGACTTTGGCACGATCAACTGAAGATAGAGGTTAGTGAAGTAAAGTCCCGAGTTTGAAATTTATGACACGTTTGTATATAAAACCTCTAGTACTACCATCGTGGGTTTTAAATGGGGCTTCACCTAGTGGCTACGGCGACCTTAGCTATTTTAGTTTTTTTTAACTTAAGTTTTGTATACAAAACTTCTAACTCCACTTTGTGGCTACGGCAAACGTAACAAAAACAGCCCCATGATAATACTATAGATTTTATATACAAAGTTGACGCTTGAATGCAATTGACTGCAAATGAAGTCCCTTATGTTCTTTAAACCTGTCCAACGTGCTAGATGTCTTTTAAGAAAAAAACATGAAATCCATCAAAACAAAGTTTTAAAAATGATTTTCCATATTCAGTATTTTTACATAATTGCTTAAAATATGGGACCTGGGCTACCTAATTCCTAGAAGCGAGTTTACCAACGTACGAATATTTTGTATATCCTAAAGCCTTAACAATGAGAGAGAGTTTAAATGAGCTTCCAAAAACTAAGAAGACACTTTGAAAATTCCAATAAACAAACAAGAAATGTTTTATAATTTAAAGTGAATGTTTCATCAAGAACTAAATTGTTCCTATTGTCCTCAGCTAGGGGTATGAATACTTGGATATTCTTTATCTTATTGTTGATGCAATAAGTACAAATGATCGTACCTCTTACTACGACATCTTGCACCAACTGAACACTAAAATTATGTTTTAAAAATGTAAATACTATAAAGTAAATGAACGATGGTAAATTGTTTTATTGTATACACTTTGAAATGGTTGAAATAAACTACTAAAAAAAACTCGCTAAGCTAAGTAAACAAATAGAGTTTGATAATGTTAAAAAAATCATTTATGCAATACACTGTTTAAACCCCAAGGCTTAGAATTCAAAATAATGCTCTTGGACTGAGCTTTCCAACGTTGCATATCTCAGTTGTTGGCATTAGACACACAATTATTCCCGTTTATTTTATTCACTTTTAAATGTTTACCTACCATAAAGTTATTTTCTATTTTTGGTAATTAGTACAAAAGTTAATTTGTACTCAATTCATCGAAATTGACCAATACTGTCATTTTAATAGCACAGTATTGCAATTGCAGCTGTTAAAAAATGGGCATTTTTAGACAACATAAGAGAATTTAAAGTAAGCTAACTTTTAATCAAGTATCTGATCGGCCAGCTGCCTTCCAATTAAGGCCACTTTTTTTTGAAAATTGATTGGAAAGTTAGTCAAGAAAAATCTCCCTTACAATTAGTCAAAAAGCCAGCTGATCATACTTTTTCATTCAATTCAAATCTGAGCTTTATTACTCTATAATTTATTAATTTTCTGCAAAATTCTATTTAATTTTTGTGTAAATTGGTTCCCTGTGAAGTTGGAAAAGAAATAAGTAACATTTCCTTATAATACAAAATTCAAGTCGTAATGGACTCGTAGCTTGCCTAAGAAGTGTTTTGTAGAAAACAATGACTTTGGCACGATCAACTGAAGATAGAGGTTAGTGAAGTAAAGTCCCGAGTTTGAAATTTATGACACGTTTGTATATAAAGCTTCTAGTACTACCATCGTGGGTTTTTAATGGGGCGGCACCTAGTGGCTACGGCGACCTTAGCTATTTCAGTTTTTTTTAACTTAAGTTTTGTATACAAAACTTCTAACTCCACTTTGTGGCTACGGCAAACTAACAAAAACGGCCCCATAATAATACTATAGATTTTATATATAAAGTTGACGCTTGAATGCAATTGACTGCAAATGAAGTCCCTTATGTTCTTTAAACCTTTTCAATGTGCTAGATGTCTTTTAAGAAAAAAACATGAAATCCATCAAAACAAAGTTTTAAAAATAATTTTGCATATTCAATATTTTTACATAATTGCTTAAAATATGGGACCTGGGCTACCTAATTCCTAGAAGCAAGTTTACCAACGTACGAATATTTTGTATATCCTAAAGCCTTAACAATGAGAGAGAGTTTAAATGAGCTTCCAAAAACTAAGAAGACACTTTGAAAATTCCAATAAACAAACAAGAAATGTTTTATAATTTAAAGTGAATGTTTCATCAAGAACTAAATTGTTCCTATTGTCCTCAGCTAGGGGTATGAACACTTGGATATTCTTTATCTTATTGTTGATGCAATAAGTACAAATGATCGTACCTCTTACTACGACATCTTGCACCAACTTAACAATAAAATTATGTTTTAAAAATGTAAATACTATAAAGTAAATGATCGATGGTAAATTGTTTTATTGTATACACTTTAAAATGGTTGAAATAAACTACTAAAAAAACTCGCTAAGCTAAGTAAACAAATAGAGTTTTATAATGTTAAAAAAATCATTTATGCAATACACTGTTTAAACCCCAAGGCTTAGAATTCAAAATAATGCTCTTGGACTGAGCTTTCCAACGTTGCATATCTCAGTTGTTGGCATTAGACACACAATTATTCCCGTTTATTTTATTCACTTTTAAATTTTTACCTACCATAAAGTTATTTTCTATTTTTGGTAATTAGTACAAAAGTTAATTTGTACTCAATTCATCGAAATTGACCAATACTGTCATTTTAATAGCACAGTATTGCAATTGCAGCTGTTAAAAAATGGGCATTTTTAGACAACATAAGAGAATTTAAAGTAAGCTAACTTTTAATCAAGTATCTGATCGGCCAGCTGCCTTCCAATTAAGGCCACTTTTTTTGAAAATTGATTGGAAAGTTAGTCAAGAAAAATCTCCCTTACAATTAGTCAAAAAGCCAGCTTATCATACTTTTTCATTCAGTTCAAATCTGAGCTTTATTACTCTATAATTTATTTATTTTCTGCAGAATTCTATTTAATTTTTGTGTAAATTGGTTCCCTGTGAAGTTGGAAAAGAAATAAGTAACATTTCCTTATAATACAAAATTCAAGTCGTAATGGACTCGTAGCTTGCCTAAGAAGTGTTTTGTAGAAAACAATGACTTTGGCACGATCAACTGAAGATAGAGGTTAGTGAAGTAAAGTCCCGAGTTTGAAATTTATGACACGTTTGTATATAAAACTTCTAGTACTACCATCGTGGGTTTTTAATGGGGCGGCACCTAGTGGCTACGGCGACCTTAGCTATTTCAGTTTTTTTTTAACTTAAGTTTTGTATACAAAACTTCTAACTCCACTTTGTGGCTACGGCAAACGTAACAAAAACAGCCCCATGATAATACTATAGATTTTATATACAAAGTTGACGCTTGAATGCAATTGACTGCAAATGAAGTCCCTTATGTTCTTTAAACCTGTCCAATGTGCTAGATGTCTTTTAAGAAAAAAACATGAAATCCATCAAAACAAAGTTTTAAAAATGATTTTGCATATTCAATATTTTAACATAATTGCTTAAAATATGGGACCTGGGCTACCTAATTCCTAGAAGCGAGTTTACCAACGTACGAATATTTTGTATATCCTACAGCCTTAACAATGAGAGAGAGTTTAAATGAGCTTCCAAAAACTAAGAAGACACTTCGAAAATTCCAATAAACAAACAAGAAATGTTTTATAATTTAAAGTGAATGTTTCATCAAGAACTAAATTGTTCCTATTGTCCTCAGCTAGGGGTATGAATACTTGGATATTCTTTATCTTATTGTTGATGCAATAAGTACAAATGATCGTACCTCTTACTAAGACATCTTGCACCAACTGAACACTAAAATTATGTTTTAAAAATGTAAATACTATAAAGTAAATGAACGATGGTAAATTGTTTTATTGTATACACTTTGAAATGGTTGAAATAAACTACTAAAAAAACTCGCTAAGCTAAGTAAACAAATAGAGTTTGATAATGTTAAAAAAATCATTTATGCAATACACTGTTTAAACCCCAAGGCTTAGAATTCAAAATAATGCTCTTGGACTGAACTTTCCAACGTTGTATATCTTAGTTGTTGGCATTAGACACACAATTATTCCCGTTTATTTTATTCACTTTTAAATTTTTACCTACCATAAAGTTCTTTTTTATTTTTGGTAATTAGTACAAAAGTTAATTTGTCCTCAATTCATCGAAATTGACCAATACTGTCATTTTAATAGCACAGTATTGCAATTGCAGCTGTTAAAAAATGGGCAGTTTTAGACAACATAAGAGAATTTAAAGTAAGCTAACTTTTAATCAAGTATCTGATCGGCCAGCTGCCTTCCAATTAAGGCCACTTTTTTTGAAGATTGATTGGAAAGTTAGTCAAGAAAAATCTCCCTTACAATTAGTCAAAAAGCCAGCTGATCATACTTTTTCATTCAATTCAAATCTGAGCTTTATTACTCTATAATTTATTTATTTTCTGCACAATTCTATTTAATTTTTGTGTAAATTGGTTCCCTGTGAAGTTGGAAATGAAATAAGTAACATTTCCTTATAATACAAAATTCAAGTCGTAATGGACTCGTAGCTTGCCTAAGAAGTGTTTTGTAGAAAACAATGACTTTGGCACGATCAACTGAAGATAGAGGTTAGTGAAGTAAAGTCCCGAGTTTGAAATTTATGACACGTTTGTATATAAAACCTCTAGTACTACCATCGTGGGTTTTTAATGGGGCTTCACCTAGTGGCTACGGCGACCTTAGCTATTTTAGTTTTTTTTAACTAAAGTTTTGTATACAAAACTTCTAACTCCACTTTGTGACTGCAAATGAAGTCCCTTATGTTCTTTAAACCTGTCCAACGTGCTAGATGTCTTTTAAGAAAAAAACATGAAATCCATCAAAACAAAGTTTTAAAAATGATTTTGCATATTCAATATTTTTACATAATTGCTTAAAATATGGGAACTGGGCTACCTAATTCCTAGAAGCGAGTTTACCAACGTACGAATATTTTGTATATCCTAAAGCCTTAACAATGAGAGAGAGTTTAAATGAGCTTCCAAAAACTAAAAAGACACTTTGAAAATTCCAATAAACAAACAAGAAATGTTTTATACGTTAAAGTTAATGTTTCATCAAGAACTAAATTGTTCCTATTGTCCTCAGCTAGGGGTATGAATACTTGGATATTCTTTATCTTATTGTTGATGCAATAAGTACAAATGATCGTACCTCTTACTACGACATCTTGCACCAACTGAACACTAAAATTATGTTTTAAAAATGTAAATACTATAAAGTAAATGATCGATGGTAAATTGTTTTATTGTATACACTTTGAAATGCTTGAAATAAACTACTAAAAAAACTCGCTAAGCTAAGTAAACAAATAGAGTTTTATAATGTTAAAAAAATCATTTATGCAATACACTGTTTATACCCCAAGGCTTAGAATTCAAAAAATTGCTCTTGGACTGAGCTTTCCAACATTGCATATCTCAGTTGTTGGCATTAGACACACAATTATTCCCGTTTATTTTATACACTTTTAAATTTTTACCTACCATGAAGTTATTTTCTATTTTTGGTAATTAGTACAAAAGTTAATTTGTACTCAATTCATCGAAATTGACCAATACTGTCATTTTAATGGCACAGTATTGCGATTGCAGCTGTTAAAAAATGGGCAGTTTTAGACAACATAAGAGAATTTAAAGTAAGCTAACTTTTAATCAAATATCTGATCGGCCAGCTGCCTTCCAATTAAGGCCACTTTTTTTGAAGATTGATTGGAAAGTTAGTCAAGAAAAATCTCCCTTACAATTAGTCAAAAAGCCAGCTGATCATACTTTTTCATTCAATTCAAATCTGAGCTTTATTACTCTATAATTTATTTATTTTATTTATATTTATATTTATTTATTTTCTGCAGAATTCTATTTAATTTTTGTGTAAATTGGTTCCCTGTGAAGTTGGAAAAGAAATAAGTAACATTTCCTTATAATACAAAATTCAAGTCGTAATGGACTCGTAGCTTGCCTAAGAAGTGTTTTGTAGAAAACAATGACTTTGGCACGATCAACTGAAGATAGAGGTTAGTGAAGTAAAGTCCCGAGTTTGAAATTTATGACACGTTTGTATATAAAACCTCTAGTACTACCATCGTGGGTTTTTAATGGGGCTTCACCTAGTGGCTACGGCGACATTAGCTATTTCAGTTTTTTTTAACTTAAGTTTTGTATACAAAACTTCTAACTCCACTTTGTGGCTACGGCAAACGTAACAAAAACAGCCCCATGATAATACTATAGATTTTATATACAAAGTTGGCGCTTGAATGTAATTGACTGCAAATGAAGTCCCTTATGTTCTTTAAACCTGTCCAACGTGCTAGATGTCTTTTAAGAAAAAAACATGAAATCCATCAAAACAAAGTTTTAAAAATGATTTTGCATATTCAATATTTTTACATAATTGCTTAAAATATGGGACCTGGGCTACCTAATTCCTAGAAGCGAGTTTACCATCTTACGAATATTTTGTATATCCTAAAGCCTTAACAATGAGAGAGAGTTTAAATGAGCTTCCAGAAACTAAGAAGACACTTTGAAAATTCCAATAAACAAACAAGAAATGTTTTATAATTTAAAGTGAATGTTTCATCAAGAACTAAATTGTTCCTATTGTCCTCAGCTAGGGGTATGAATACTTGGATATTCTTTATCTTATTGTTGATGCAATAAGTACAAATGATCGTACCTCTTACTACGACATCTTGCACCAACTTAACACTAAAATTATGTTTTAAAAATGTAAATACTATAAAGTAAATGAACGATGGTAAATTGTTTTATTGTATACACTTTGAAATGGTTGAAATAAACTACTAAAAAAAACTCGCTAAGCTAAGTAAACAAATAGAGAGTGATAATGTTAAAAAAATCATTTATGCAATACACCAAGGCTTAGAATTCAAAATACTGCTCTTGGTCTGAGCTTTCCAACATTGCATATCTTAGTTGTTGGCATTAGACACACAATTATTCCCGTTTATTTTATTCACTTTTAAATTTTTACCTACAATGGAGTTCTTTTTTATTTTTGGTAATTAGTACAAAAGTTAATTTGTACTCAATTCATCGAAATTGACCAATACTGTCATTTTAATGGCACAGTATTGCAATTGCAGCTGTTAAAAATGAGCGTTTTTAGACAACATAAGAGAATTTAAAGTAAGCTAACTTGTAATCAAGTATCTGATCGGCCAGCTGCCTTCCAATTAAGGCCACTTTTTTTGAAAATTGATTGGAAAGTTAGTCAAGAAAAATCTTCCTTACAATTAGTCAAAAAGCCAGCTGATCATACTTTTTCATTCAATTCAAATCTGAGCTTTATTACTCTATAATTTATTTATTTTCTGCACAATTCTATTTAATTTTTGTGTAAATTGGTTCCCTGTGAAGTTGGAAATGAAATAAGTAACATTTCCTTATAATACAAAATTCAAGTCGTAATGGACTCGTAGCTTGCCTAAGAAGTGTTTTGTAGAAAACAATGACTTTGGCACGATCAACTGAAGATAGAGGTTAGTGAAGTAAAGTCCCGAGTTTGAAATTTATGACACGTTTGTATATAAAACCTCTAGTACTACCACCGTGGGTTTTTAATGGGGCAGCACCTAGTGGCTACGGCGACCTTAGCTATTTCAGTTTTTTTTAACTTAAGTTTTGTATACAAAACTTCTAACTCCACTTTGTGGCTACGGCAAACGTAACAAAAACAGCCCCATGATAATACTATAGATTTTATATACAAAGTTGACGCTTGAATGCAATTGACTGCAAATGAAGTCCCTTATGTTCTTTAAACCTGTCCAATGTGCTAGATGTCTTTTAAGAAAAAAACATGAAATCCATCAAAACAAAGTTTTAAAAATGATTTTGCATATTCAATATTTTTACATAATTGCTTTAAATATGGGACCTGGGCTACCTAATTCCTAGAAGCGAGTTTACCAACGTACGAATATTTTGTATATCCTAAAGCCTTAACAATGAGAGAGAGTTTAAATGAGCTTCCAAAAACTAAGAAGACACTTTGAAAATTCCAATAAACAAACAAGAAATGTTTTATAATTTAAAGTGAATGTTTCATCAAGAACTAAATTGTTCCTATTGTCCTCAGCTAGGGGTATGAATACTTGGATATTCTTTACCTTATTGTTGATGCAATAAGTACAAATGATCGTACCTCTTACCACGACATCTTGCACCAACTGAACACTAAAATTATGTTTTAAAAATGTAAATACTATAAAGTAAATGATCGATGGTAAATTGTTTTATTGTATACACTTTGAAATGGTTGAAATAAACTACTAAAAAAACTCGCTAAGCTAAGTAAACAAATAGAGTTTTATAATGTTAAAAAAATCATTTATGCAATACACTGTTTAAACCCCAAGGCTTAGAATTCAAAATAATGCTCTTGGACTGAGCTTTCCAACGTTGCATATCTCAGTTGTTGGCAATAGACACACAATTATTCCCGTTTATTTTATTCACTTTTAAATTTTTACCTACCATTAAGTTATTTTCTATTTTTGGTAATTAGTACAAAAGTTAATTTGTACTCAATCGAAATTGACCAATACTGTCATTTTAATGGCACAGTATTGCAATTGCAGCTGTTAAAAAATTGGCATTTTTAGACAACATAAGAGAATTTAAAGTAAGCTAACTTGTAATCAAGTATCTGATCGGCCAGCTGCCTTCCAATTAAGGCCACTTTTTTTGAAAATTGATTGGAAAGTTAGTCAAGAAAAATCTCCCTTACAATTAGTCAAAAAGCCAGCTGATCATACTTTTGCATTCAATTCAAAACCGAGCTTTATTACTTTATAATTTATTTATTTTCTGCAGAATTCTATTTAATTTTTGTGTAAATTGGTTCCCTGTGAAGTTGGAAAAGAAATAAGTAACATTTCCTTATAATACAAAATTCAAGTCGTAATGGACTCGTAAGAAGTGTTTTGTAGAAAACAATGACTTTGGCACGATCAACTGAAGATAGAGGTTAGTGAAGTAAAGTCCCGAGTTTGAAATTTATGACACGTTTGTATATAAAACCTCTAGTACTACCATCGTGGGTTTTTAATGGGGCGGCACCTAGTGGCTACGGCGACCTTAGCTATTTCAGTTTTTTTTAACTTAAGTTTTGTATACAAAACTTCTAAAACTTGATTGGCAACACTGGTTTGTTGGACAAAAGTTTAAGTTTGATCTACGCTAGTTGAAATTACATATTTATATTAATCTAAATAAAAATAAAAATAAAAAGTTTTGTCAAACAGTTGCTCTATCTGAGTAGTTTTTGTAGTGTCAATACAAAAAAGGAGGTGAGTCCTTATTATAAGCAAAAAACTAAGAAAAACAAAAGTATCCAAAGTTTTGCAACGGAACAAAAAAATCAAAATGCAACGGACCCCAAAAAAAACTGATATTAACAGCTTGAATGGTCAATTCGAACAAAGACCGCCAAAACGAGGATTTATGCAAATTTCTCCAGAGCATCAAGCTTATGGTACAACAAGTGCACAAATCTCGGTCGGGCAAATGAATGCAATTGACCTGAATCAAATGATTGAAAACACAATGGCAAAACTTCTTGATTCACGTCTCATGAACATGCCGACGAAAACAGATTTTGAGGGTCTTTCTTCCAAAATAACAACACTACAAAACACCAATGAATCACTGCAGGTAGAGCTGAAAGAGGTTAAAGATCGTTGTAATTCCTTAGAACGACAAGTTGAGTATTTGGAAATGAAAGCCAACGAAAGGAATATCGTCATGCATATACCGACTGCAGATGGAGATGACCCCGTGGAAAAAGCAAAACAATTATGTTTGGGGCTTCTTGAATCAAATAACAGTAACATTATTGCAGAAACACAACTACTTCGAACAAGAAACAACACAACTTCCAACGTTATTGTTAAATTGCAAAAAAAAAAGATGTTGCACGCATTTTAAAAGCAAAAGCTAAACTCCGAAATACTGCGGTATCATTACATAAGGATTATCCAGCTGCATCACGAAATAGAAGAAGACTTTTGTACAAACTGAAGAATGATATTTTTACAAGAAATAAGACGATAAAAACTGAGATACGAGGTCAATCATTAATAATCGGTGAAAAAGCTTTTTATTATGATCGAAACAACAATCTGAAATGTGATGGCGAATGCGGAATGTCATTGCTGTCACAGATGATAGGTGACAGCTCGGAAGGGCGCGTTCATAAATCCAATCCTGAAGGTGGACACGCAAGGACGATTGCAATAAACAATGCATCGACTACAGGTGGCTTGCAGCCTACTCAGAATATTTAATTGTAATGCCGTCTGCCTTTATTCTAATAAAAATACAAAAAATAGTAGTTTAAATATAAAACAATATAAAATCTTATCATATAATATTGCAGGTTTAAGTAATAAGTCACTTTTTAATGATTTTTTTAATTTTGTCAATCAATATGAAATTTTCTTTTTGTATGAAACATATATCACTGAAACTGAAAATAATTTTAACAATTTCCAACATAAATTTGCAAATTATGAACTAAAACTAATACCAGCTGTTAGATCACATACAAGGGGAAGAGCCAGTGGTGGATGCTACTTTGGGTACAAAAAAGACTTGTTTAACATCCGGTGTAATTTCGACTGTTTCGCAGATAATACTTTCGTTAACGTAGAAATAAACAACAAAAAGTTTTATATCATACCAGCATATCTCAACTGTAACAATTGGAATCGTGACTTTGATAAACTAAAGGAATTGATGGTATGTCAATATAAACCGAATACTTTACTTATTGGTGATTTAAATGCAAGAGTGGGAAAAAAAGAAGGTATAGAAAACATAATATCCGGTATTAACCGAAAGTCAAAGGATGAAATATGTAACTCGAGAGGTATTCAAATATTAGAACTGTGTGACGACTTAGGATTAAGACTCCAAAATGGAACGAGCAAATGTGATCCAAATGGTGAATTTACCTTTGTAGGAGCGCAGGGATCATCCGTTATAGATTACAGTTTCTTCTCAGGTGAATGGAAGGATTACATCTCCAACTTGGAGGTGCTGCAGGTACCTTACTCAGACCACATGCCAATAGTTGTAACCTTCGATCATATGGAAACAGCCAATCCAGAAATTGTCGATATGGTGCTCCTTCCTAAACTTGCGTGGAAACATTCCAAGGCCGATGATTATAGAAACAAAATAGATAGCAAGCTGAGTGTTGAGTATGTTTCTGACTTAGAGAAGATTGAGTGCGTAATTCAGGAGTCGATCTCTTCGTATGGTCAACAAGGAAAAACTGTGTCTTTTAAAAAACCATGGTTCGACAAGGAGTGTATGAAAGCGAGAAACATATCTTATGCGTGGTTGAGAATATTTCGTGAAACGAGTGATGGTCGAAATAAGTGCTTTTATTTAGAAGCAAATAAAAAGTTTAAAGAGCTATGTAACATAAAAAAGAAATCTTTTTATGAATTGGAAGCTATGAAGTTAACACACTCTAATAATTCTAAAGATTTTTGGAAACTAGCCCGGAAATTGAACGGAGGTCGCTACGTTATAAGCAGTGAGCTAAAACCAAATGTACTGCAGTCTCATTTCCAAAATCTTCTTGCACAAACATCTGTAAGGAACATGGCGGTACAATATGCGGTGCCAAATTTCCAAGATGATACTCTGGATTCACCGATCATCTTTAGAGAAGTTCATGAAGCAATAGAAAGGCTAAAGGATGGTAAAGCAGCAGGTTCTGATAGAATACCAGCGGAATTTTACAAATACGGTACTTCTAACCTATGTGAAACACTTTGTCGTGTGTTCAATCAAATTTTTGAGAGTGGAACTATACCGCTGCGGTTCAAGGAAGCGCTTATTTTTCCAATCTATAAGAAAGGTTCATTGACAGACCCAGCCAACTATCGAGGAATCTCATTTTTAAACAGCTCCTATAAGATATTTACAGCAGTCTTGATCAAACGTTTAAATACATGGATAGCCAGGCACAATCTTCTAAAGGAAACACAGGCAGGTTTCAGAGCTGGATACTCCACAATAGACCACATATTCGTTCTAAAAACTATTGCTGATTCGTTCATCACCAGTAAGAAGAAACTCTATGTATTTTTTGTGGACCTAAAAGCAGCATTTGATACGGTAGACCGTGAACTTCTATGGTATAAATTATATGGGTATGGTATGTCTCAGAAGTTTGGAAAACTAATTCAAAGTCTATATAAGGATACCAGAGCTGCAGTTTGGAACGGATATGGAATATCTGAGTGGTTTCAAACATATGCCGGGGTAAGACAAGGATGTGCACTCAGCCCAAGTTTGTTTGCGTTATTCATTGAGGACCTAACTGATTGTTTGCCAGGAGGAATAGAGTATGCAGGAACTCTCATCAAGGCTCTATTATTCGCGGATGATATAGTCATAATGGCGTACTCAACAGAGACCTTGCAATTGATGATGAATAGGCTTGCGGAATACTGCGTAAAATGGAAACTTACTGTCAACACAAGTAAATCTAAAGTAATGGTGATCAAAAATGGTTCGGGAAGACCATGCTCAAATGAACGGTGGTACTTTAACCGAGAAAGGGTGGAACTTGTAAAAGAATATAAGTATTTGGGTGTTAACATCACTATGAATATGAATATGGAAACGCACCTGCAGGAAAAACTTCAAAAATCCAAAACAGCCATCAACGCGACATGGAAAAACTGCTTTAACAATAAATATATCGCGCATAGTAAAAAGTATAAGGTCTTCGAGTCGGTATCAGAATCAGTCCTTTTTTATGCAGCTCAGGTTTGGGGAGGAAGGAGGTTTGAAACTGTAGAGAAACTCCTTAGATTCTACATAAAAAGAATATTTCGGTTGCCACCAAACTCACCAAACTACATGGTAATGCTTGAAACGGGACTATCTCCACTTTTTATCAAAACACTAAAACTACACGTCGAATACATAATTAAAGTGATGAAAATGCCTAACTATAGACTTCCAAAGAAAATAGCTTTACACTCAATACAGACTGAAACGGGATGGTTTAAGAACTGGATGGATATTGCACGAGAGAGTGGAATAATTGCTACCTTGGACATAGAGGATATTGGATCTTGGCAAAACACAATGTATGAAGTAATCAAAAGACTAGACGAACAAATAAGAACGAATTACCTGCAAGAAGCTTCGGACTCCTTGTACAGAACTATTTACAGTCGACTGGAACACAACCTACAGGATAAAAATTACTTTCGAGATTCGTGCAGTGTTGATGAAATTTCCACTATATTTCGTGTAAGAGGGGAGCTCTTAAGTCTCAATTTCATACCACATAGGCCGGATCTACCCATCTTATGCAGCATCTGTAACTTACGAGAAAGAGAGGACATACTTCATTTTCTTGGCAGATGCCCAGTTTTGAGAGAGACAAGGAAAAGTATCTTAGGACGTGATTATTTATCAAGTGAACAGACTATAGAGCTACTAAATGAAATGGATGTCAAAAAACTATTTCTATATTGTAAAATTGCGCTCGCTTACAGAAAAAGTATAATAACTGAAAATTTCTAAACCCAAAAGTTAATATAAAAGTTTAATTAAAACAAAAACAAATTTAGTATATTATATTGAGAAAACAAAACATGTTACAATAATTGTAGATCCTTAAATATTTATTATAACTGTTGTCAATCAGGCAGACGGCACATGCCATGTTTTATTGATTTTTGTAAATATATATTTGTACACTAATTAATATTTGTCCGAATAAAAATCAACATCTAATCTAAAATCTAATCTACAAAACTTCTAACTCCACTTTGTGGCTACGGCAAACGTAACAAAAACAGCCCCATGATAATACTATAGATTTTATATACAAAGTTGACGCTTGAATGCAATTGACTGCAAATGAAGTCCCTTATGTTCTTTAAACCTGTCCAACGTGCTAGATGTCTTTTAAGAAAAAAAACATGAAATCCATCAAAACAAAGTTTTAAAAATGATTTTGCATATTCAATATTTTTACATAATTGCTTAAAATATGGGACCTGGGCTACCTAATTCCTAGAAGCGAGTTTACCAACGTACGAATATTTTGTACATCCTAAAGCCTTAACAACGAGAGAGAGTTTAAATGAGCTTCCAAAAACTAAGAAGACACTTTGAAAATTCCAATAAACAAACAAGAAATGTTTTATAATTTAAAGTGAATGTTTCATCAAGAACTAAATTGTTCCTATTGTCCTCAGCTAGGAGTATGAATACTTGGATATTCTTTATCTTATTGTTGATGCAATAAGTACAAATGGTCGTACCTCTTACTACGACATCTTGCACCAACTTAACACTAAAATTATGTTTTAAAAATGTAAATACTATAAAGTAAATGATCGATGGTAAATTGTTTTATTGTATACACTTTGAAATGGTTGAAATAAACTTCTAAAAAAAACTCGCTAAGCTAAGTAAACAAATAGAGTTTTTTAATGTTAAAAAATCATTTATGCAATACACTGTTTAAACCCCAAGGCTTAGAATTCAAAATAATGCTCTTGGACTGAACTTTCCAACGTTGCATATCTCAGTTGTTGGCATTAGACACACAATTATTCCCGTTTATTTTATTCACTTTTAAATTTTTACCTACCATGAAGTTATTTTCTATTTTTGGTAATTAGTACAAAAGTTAATTTGTACTCAATTCATCGAAATTGACCAATACTGTCATTTTAATGGCACAGTATTGCAATTGTTTTTTGCTTTAATTACAATCTTTGTTGCCACATAGTACCTTCACCCCGTTTTCCAATAACCTATATCTCAATTGTGGGTTTTAGGTAGACGACCAAAATGCTCATTTTATTTTGCCGCACACATTTAGTTTAAATTTTAAGGTATTTTAAAGAGATTAAGATTTTTTCATTATTATTGAGGCTTTTTGTCAATTTTAATAATAATTTTCTTTATAAAATACATAATTTATTTCCATGTAAACAAAATATTTAGTTGCTGAGAATCATTATTTTATCTTTATCTCTATATTTTTAATAACCTTTCACATAAAATAATTTCAAATCAGTTTAAACTAATTCCGGTTATTTTATGTCTCTCATCCTCAATACAAGTTGCTGTTTTTATGCAGCAACAAATACCTACAAGCTCTGCTATTCGCCTCAAAACTGCATCACAGTGGGTTAATATCAACATTGTCCACTCCGTAATTCTTATTTATTTAGAATCAATTCCAAAGCACACAGACTACACCACCCCCAATTAAACTTCGACAAAAACTACCAGATTTCTATAACCTCCAAATCTTACTGGGAATATAGGGCATTCCTGGAAGACAAGTCATTCTATTTTTATACAAATGGATCAAAAACAAATGACGGGGCGTTTAACTGCTAAAACTGAGACTTTCATTCCGCCTTCCCAATAATTTTTGTGTTCCAGGCGGAACTTTTAGCGAAAAAAGAATTCTTGTCCTGGATTAAAGAAAACGTGATATCAATATCTGATAGAGAGAGAGAGAGGCACAGAGAGGGCACAACATTTTAACATTACTCTTTGCTGGGTGGTGGGCCATAGACATTCCAAGAAATTTTAAGGCAGATTAACTCGCCAAAAATGGTCCAGTCCAACCCATTCTACCAAGTTTGGCTAATGCTGGCATACAAGTCGCTACATGTAAGCTTTTGCTAATGCAAGGTGGTGTAACATTACTACTTGTCAGGTAACGAAAAATATCTGGCCTACACTAGATTTAATAAAGCGCTCAATATGCTTGGTTTCTTTAAGCAGATCGCATATAAGCTCGATAATCGGTGTCAAAACCGGACACTGTATAATAGGAAACAGACCACGCGGCTAGGCGTATTGTCAAATGACTTTTGCAGAAGCTGTATGGATTAAGTTTAGGCAATCCTGGGTTGTGCCAACCTTTAGCTGGGAAACCATATACAGTTTGAAAGAGAATTAAATGCCCTTTCATATGACACCAAAACTAACTAAATAACATATGAATGTAAGTAATTTACCCTTACCAAAGATTTAACATTTCAAATGTAGGAAACCATGGGTTGGACCAAGCCAAAGTTATGGAAGCCTGTGCTATTAGGTGAATATTTTAATGCACCTTTATTTAAATTAAAAAAACAAACGATTTAATAACACATACGATTAACTTTCTATGCTTACCAAAGTGTTAAAATAAAAAAAAAAACTCATTCAAACCTAAGTTATGCCTGCATGGTAGTTTGTTAGCCCCTCGATACAAAAATCGCATGGAAACCTTATTAACAAACTTTTAATAGAATTGGTGCAACAAATGTAAGTTTCACCATTGGAATAGTTTTGTACAGAATCGTGGGTTAATCAGCCCTATCATGAATTCCATCGTAATCGGAAATTTTTACGAATCCCGAAAAACTATCATGAAATCCGTTCGTAATGCAAAATTGTATGAGATTTTCCACTACGAACGGATTTCATGATACAGTTTTTCGGGATTCGTAAAAACTTTCGATTACGATGGAATTCATAATAGGGCTGATTAAGTTATTATTAGTGGAAATATTCAAATAGAGTCAGTTTAGTAAAACAATTTACATCGTTACATTGTTCTGTTTTAGAATATTACGACTAAAACTAAAATAATCGAATCGTTTTTTACTTCCTCTAGGAAGTTACTCTAATCTACCGATTAATAGTCCGGTTTGTCGAATTGGACATTTTGACCTTTCTCAACGTTTCAAGGTTCATATAATCTAATCTAATCACCTCATAATAATTATTATTTAATAATTAATAATTGTTATTTTCTTCATTTATTTTTTAAGACAACAATCTAAAGAACGATGTCAGAAGGCAATGGAAAGGGAACAAGTCCGTCGTGGTTGTGAAGAATTGACTGCTAAATTAGATGCTCTAACTAAACAAGGCCAGCTTTTACCATCCGATGTAAGTAAATGCAAGTTGTATGCAAATATATCTTTTTAATACCAAATCATTTTAATTGCACCTTCTCTAGAATCGCCAGTTTGCGTTCCATAGAATTCCCCAAGTCACTAAAGAAAATGAAACCAAACTTAATAATGCTGTCGAAGGTATTCTTAAAAGGCCAGCCATTATAACATGTCCATTAATTGATCGTCCAAAACCCGACATTGCTATTGGAGCAGTTCATCAACCAAATAACCAAATCGATGGATTAAACCTAGAATCGGCGTCCAAACCAAATGTCAATAACTCTTTAAATTCATCTGATAGTTGTGGCTCTATATTATTGGGATATGTTGACGATCATAGTAAACAAATTGCTTTTGATATTCAAAAATTTAAAAAGCAACACGGAGAAACCAACAACGCGAAAGCTGAAAAACTGCAAAATCTCCTCAATCGAATAAACAAGTTACGAGAAAACCTAATCAAAGAGCTTGAACAATGTTCTGTTGTTGATGTTTCTGACAAAAATCGTGTCCAAAATATGATGGATTCCCTTACAGATTTAAGAAAAGAACATGAAAATATTTTAATCCATAATAGCGCAAAAGATTCGATTGAAGTTCGAGAAAATAATTTAAAGAAAAAAGAAGCTGTGTTAGAAAAGAAACTAAGAGAATTTTATGAAATGCACAAAGCTGCAGAGAAATCGAATCGCTCAAATATTGCTCAAGAACGAACTGAAGAACTTCAAAATAAATCAAAGGAAAAAAATGAACAAGAAGAATCTGACAAAGTGATAAGACAAAGAAAAACGCCAAAGAAAACAGTAGAACCAAACATTCAAAATTATCATGCTGGCAATAAAAATGGTAGAACAAAAGAAAAACAGTCTAAAAAATGCAAGAAAAAAGAGCGAAGGGATACGAATCAAATCATAGTAAGCGAACAGAGAGAATCTTCAACCTCGGAAGACGAATTCGAAGAGGATTTTCTTGGTCAACGAAAACTAGTTGTAGGGCAAGACCCAGTACAAATTGTTATAAAAGTTAAATCAAGAAAAACAAATAGAATACCTTCTAAAAGTCCAAGAAAGCTTTCCACATTAATTCGCAGTCCAGTCCTCAAAAAATCTCGTCGAAAAGTAACATCGGTTCGGTCGATCGATTCAAATTCAACTTCTTACCAAAGTCTTCCAAGTAAAATTCAAACAAACGCTGACAAAATTTTGAGAAATGTTCCTCATATTGTAAAGACTGAATCAGAAGTAGTTAATGACGAAGAAAGTGAATACTCCAAAAAAAAAAGTTCCAATCTCAATCCACTCATGGCTCATTATGTGCAACGATTACTTGGTATGTCAAGAACTTCAATCAATGCACTTGGTGTAACGAGTTCTGACATCGAAACACCGTCAAATTCAGTCATAAACACGACAGCTAACCTAACGGCTGCAGAAACAGAAAGGTTAGCAGCAAAACGTTTAAAAAATGTACAAAAGTTTATTGAAGATAATTACAGTTTTATTGGAGAATTAGAAGAATCTATACGCCAGTCTAATTCGACTGATTCTAGTCTGAAAAACGTGGAAATTGTTTGGAAGGAAACTTTCAAAGAAGCTAAAAGCAAAAAGGAAGACCCTGGGATAAAAGAACCTCTCAAGTCATCTCTTAAAAAATCCTCAAAACCCAAAAAACCTGAATTCCAAAACGAGAAACAGCCACAAGTTAATAAGGCAACTCAAATGACAGACAACTGCACTCAAAGAATTGCTGAGCTAACAGATATGATCATGCAGGTACGCAGAGAAAAACAAAAAATTCTCGAAACGACATTATCATCAGCCAGTGATAATGGTCGAAATTCCACAGAGTATTTAAATTTACCAGAACGTCAAAATAATAGCAATGAATCCAATAGTAAAATTCTTGATTCACAATTGCTGAATTCTGCAGATATTTTGCATTCAAAATCTCCTGAAACGGGTCAACGTCTCCAAAAAGACAAAATCACAGGGATGAGCCGAGACAGTGGAATTTCGTTGTCTAGACCCATAACAGTTCAAGAGACGCCTGAAAGTCCTATTGATGACGACTTGCCTCAAGTGCAATCATCCATTGAATCGCTTTCCGTTCAATTTAAGAAACCAAAGCCTCCTATTTCTATAGCTCGCTATAGTCCACAGCTCCCTGCCGAAGAAATTCCCCACGAGCTTTCAACTATTTTTGAAGTAGACACGCCAGCCACATCTAGATTAAATACATCACTTCATGCCCCAAGTGTTCAAGAACAAATTTTGAAAAACAACGATCATCGAAATGTTCAAATCACTTATAAACAATTTCCAACATTTGAAAAATATGTGAGAATCAATAACTTAGACTTGACCCAATTCGATCCAGAGTTCAGTATACAATTGGAAAAAGAGTTTAATGAGATTATAAATCTCGCAAGAGTAGGTAAAGCTGCTGACTATGCGGAGTTTGCATCATTTAGCAAATATATTTCAAATTCTTCACCTAGCGAAAACAAAGGAGCAGCGGAGGAACTTCTGGCGTCACTTAAATTAGCGAACCTTTCATTTAAAAGATTTCCCACGCAAAAAGAATACCTTGCTAAAATTGGTGTATCGGATTCCGATTTACTAGACTCTCGAAGTATTGATAACTTGGAAAGCAGTAAAAAGTTAAATTCAAACAGCTCTTCAGAGTCGTCATTATTAAACATTGAAAAGGAACTACAACTACGCGATATTCTTTCCAAACCGTTTCAACAACAGCCTCTGCAAAGGGACAATGGAGAAAAAGGTTCAAGTTCCATCACAGGTTTTTCAATAAATGTACATAGTAGACAACAAGCTGACATTTCCGGCATAAGACAATTTACTTCAATATCGTCGGACGAGAAATCAACTAACCTAGAAGATGATTTAAAAAAGATAGGCATAAAATGGCCGAGTACCATGAAAAAGAAAACTATTGAAACCCAAGCCCTCAGCAGTAGTACTTCGTCGAATTTTGAACAAACTGCGTTTACGCCTAAACGAAAAAATCATAATTTCACCCAAGGGTCAGAAAACAGTTTGCAAAAGGTGTGTTCTGGTTAATTTTATAACTCGATTGGTTGAATAATTACTTCTTTTTTTGCAGAAAGTACCAACAGCTCATGACACAACAACACTAACCGAAGACAGTGGACAAAAACTCAATTTGCGAGAATTTCTAAAAAAGGAACTCCTTAAACGAACTGTAACATCGTCGTCCCTTTCATTCAGTGACGATTCAGTAGCAAGTTCAATATTACGCTCTATTCTTGGTTCAATTAACTCATCTGGTGGACGGCAGCAGCTAAATGAAGCAGGAGTTCCTACCCTAGATCGACATAAAACATCTACACCAATGGCTTCCCAGTCAATTTCGTCTAACAAGGTTGGAAGTAAGTCACACGGAGAGACATCATCGGTACAATTGTTTTCAGGAGAGAGCAGGCTCTCATCGGTTCATTTTAATAATAATTCCACTGATGTTAATAAACCTGCAGTCAGAAATGGATAAAATTTCTTATACAAAAATTAATATATTATAGATAATTTAGTTAACATTTTTATGGATGAAAAATCAAATCTTAGTAGATACTTATTAATTTTTGTCTGTGTTGCTAACAATTTATTTAGTAGTTATTATTATTTTAAAGAATTTTTGTTAAGCTATTTTTGATAAAAGAATTTACGATTGTAAATAAATATGTAATAAAAATATTTTAATGATTTAAAAATGTTTCTTTGTTTTTGCTTATTTCCAAAGCCTAAGCTGTTAAACTATTTGCACACAAGCTGTTCATAACTCCATTATAGCAATGGAAACACGTTTTCAAAGCATTAAATTCCACGCGGGTTCTTATTCCCTATTGTACAATCTGTTTATGTAGGAATTTAATGAGATTATCATATTTTGTCGTTGCAGTTCTACATAAGTCTGAAAGCGAATATGAAAAGCTAAGAGTATTATAGTCAGCGAAACAATGTATTGGTTTAAAAGTTGCAGTCAGGAGATTATTAATGAAAATGAGAAAGAGTGTTGGAGATAGATCAGATCCATGGGGCACACCAGCATTTATTTTGTGGTTTTCAAACATGAACCCATATAACACTGCTTGTATTGAACGATCGAACGATGAAGGAGGGATTCATGAAAACCGAAAGCACGCATGTCCGATAAGAGAGCGCATGTGCAAATAGCTTCCACATTTTTGATTGTGGTATATATTGTTTCATTTTGATTCTATATTTTTAGAATTTAATATTATGTGAAATAAATTCAAAAACTAGATAGGTAATTTCGTTTAATTTTAAAAATTTAAACTATTTTGCCAAAGTCGAATGTGTAAAATAATACCACCCTCATTGCGAAGACCAAGTGTCAACCAATTGACTTTATAGTTAGGGAGATTTTTCTTGACTTGATTTCCAGTCAACTATCTAATAAAGTTGCCTTAATTGGAAGGACATTTTTTGGCAGCTGGCCAATCAGAACTAGAAACCTTCCTTACTTTCAAGTCCCATAATGGTCGTCTGAACTTACCCAATGCCATTTAATAAAATTGATTAAAAAATATCAATTACCATTTTATAATTATGAAAGTCGCAATAAAGGTGTACATAAAGTGATTCTAGGATTTTGAAAATACGGGTTTTCTGGATTTCGATTTTCGGGATTCTGTGTTTGTTCAAAACCCTAACTAATTAGTTACTGCACTCAAATACATATTTATGCAGTTGTGAAAGTATAAGCTGTGTGCGAACCTTGCGTCGGGCGTCTATCTTTTTTGAATAATTAATAAAAAATTGCAACATATATCAGAATAATAATAAGTTGGCACAATCAAACTTTTTAAATATTACGAGATACGTAGAAGGAATATCTACCTTTATCTGTTATTTGATAATGATCAATATAACTTAAAATCTCAAATTAAGGCAACCCTGGGTTATGCCAACTTTTAGTTAGGCAACCTTATACTGCTGGAAAGAGAGTTAAATACACCAAAACCGACTTCATAACACATGGGATCAATATTGTACACTTACCAAGGACTTAACATTTCAAATGCAGGCAAAGGCAACCCTCAGTTGGGCCAACTTTCGGCTAGGCAACCCAAGACAAGACAAGACGGATACTTGGATGTGTTTTCATTCTAAACAAAAACCGGCTCAATAAGACATGAGATCAATTTTCTATACTTACCAGTGTTCAAATTAAAAATGAAGGCAACCCTGAGTTGGGCCAAATTTTGGCTAGACAACCATACGCTATTAGACAGATAATAATTAAATAACCTTTGCTTTAAATGAAAAACTGACTAAATAGACTTAACACTTCAAATTCAGGCAACCCTGGGTTATGCCAGGTTTTGGTTAGGCAACTCTATATTGTTCGATCAAGAGTTAAATTACCTTTTATTTGTCACTAAAATAAAAAAAATAAGAGATAAGGGTAGGTATATTTACTTTACAGACCCACCTCTTTAAGCCAGCCAACCTTCCAATAGGACCAGGATATAAGTAGGCAACCCTAGTTTTGTTTCATCTTTAGGTCATGGACTTTCATAATATACCCGAGTTTTGGAAATAACGGGTGAAGTTAACGGAACCTCAAAAATGCACTCTTATTTTGCAATATTTAGCGCCTAAGTGAAAATTGTTATTCCAATTGATATCTTTGATAAAATATTGGTCATTATCAAATAACAGATGAGGGTAGATATTCCTTCTACGTATCTTAGACTCAAATGTTATTAAAGAAATATTAAATATTCTTGAAAAAACATTGTGCCCAACCTGAACTTTATTAGACGTGTCAGAGGAACAAGTCAAAAATCAAACCTTTTTTTCACAAAAACTCAATTGATTCTTCGGGCTGGTAAAATTCCCAGCAAAGTCAGCCTGGCTTAGAATATATTTCACGCCTTGTATAATTTATATGAAACAAGGAAATTTGGTCAACGAATTTTCATAGACGTTTTTTTTTAATAAAACTTTCGATAAAAATTGTATATTTATATAGTATATATATATAGGATATAGTTTGATAAAAATATTCTACTTGCCTCGAATAATTTAATTAAAAAATCGTTTTTATTTGTATAAATATATTTTATTTTCATCATATTACGGCATTAAATAAATGATCAAATAAATGTTGACTTTAATAAATTCAAGAAAACAAAATAAAGAAACAATTTACATACAAAAAAATAAATAAATAAAACTTTAAATATATTTCTCAATTGTCAGAATAAACTCTGTTTAAGAATTTCATCTCCAAATTTTGCATTAATAAATATTTATTCATGTTTTTTTTTAACCTAAAATATAATAAAACATTTCTTGACGCGTTTCTCTAAGGTATGAATTTTATTTATTTACTTCGAAAATTTGTTATTTCCAATAATATTTTGCTTAGTCATTATAAAAATTAAGTCAAATTGTTATTTTTAATTTGCGTTATACATTCAGAATATTTTTTTTTAATTGCAGAAAATAAAACAAAATAAACATATTTAAAAGTTTTCTGTAAATAAATGTTTAAAAAAAATCATTTAAAATTAAAATTAAATGCATGTATATAGAGAAACAACTTGAGGGTAAATATTAATTATCGTGGGTATATATACCATCAATAATTTAGTTCAATAAAGCAAGGGCTTCTTTTATTTTCTTGCCAATAATTCATAAGTTTATTTATTTTTCTTAATTATTTGCTTATGGGTCACTGAACGAAAATTTTTATATTTGAAATAAAATCAGTTAATTTTATTTTTTTGTTTTAAATATCACAGATTTTATATCACAGTTTTTTTTTATTTTCAATATTTAAGCTTGAGATTTTGAAATGATTTTATCAGGTATATATCAATGTTTAACTATTGTAAGAGAAGTAAATAACCGAAAGTGGTTAACATCATACAAAACTCGGTGGTGGTTTGACGCGTATGAATTTTATTTATTTCCTTCAAGAATTTGTTGTTTTTTTTCCAATTTTTGGTTTTTTGAAGTTTCCATTATTATTTATTTATATACATATATATTTTGTTTAGTCATTTAAAAAACAAAGTCAAATATTTATTTTAAATTTTCATTATGCGCTCAGAATATTTGTTTTTAATGTCAGAAAATAAAACAAAATAAACATATTTAAAAGTTTTCTGTAAATAAATGTTACAAAATAAAAAAAAAAACATTTTAAATTAAAATCAAAATTAAATGCATGCATGTATATAGTATATGGAGAAACAACTGAAGGGAATATATTAATTATGGTATATACCCTCAAAAATGTAATTAATTAATGCAGGAACTTTTTTTTTATTTTCTTGTCAACAATAAGTTGGTTTCTTTTTCTTAATTATTTGCTTTGGGGTCATTAAACGCAATTTTTATATTTGAAATAAAGTCAGTTAGTTTTATTTTTGTTTTAAATATCACAGATTTTATATCACAGTTAGTTCATATCTTTTAATTTTTCATTATTTAAGCTTGAGGTTTTGAAGTGATTTTTTTCATAAGGTGTATATCAATGTTTAACTATTGTATTGTTGTAAGAGAAGTATATAACCGAAAATGGTTAACATCTTACTTTTTCATCTTTTCATCTCAGCCTGCTTATGAATATTATTTGATATCAACTCATTTAATGTGTTGTGTATTGTACGATGTTATTGTCTTGAGTTAATAGCATGTTATATAGTTAATTTGATGATTTAGTTTTGTATCCCTTTATAACGCAATCACTGCCAAGAATGGCAGTTATGTGGCCAAAAACCATATGGACGAACCATGAATTGCGCTTGTCATTTATCTATTGATAAATATCGACAATTTTTGTTTTCAACTATTTATTTAAACTTATTAAATTTCTTATATTTAACTAGACCACATCATTAAATCTAACAAAACGTTTAATAATAACATAAAAAAACCGCTATTGTATTTTCTTAAAATTAAGTTATTTAAATTTGGATTTATAAAAAAATAATATAATAAAGCAATATTCAACCTTCTTACGAAGATCAACTATCAACCGATTGACGGTTTGTCAAAAATAACAATTGAAATAAAAATAGGTATTGGGGAAGTGTATTCATAAAATATTATGCCATTGTGAAAAATTCAAATTTTTTAACTCCAATTAATTTTATTTCCAATTAGTTTTTGTTTTCTTTTTTTTTGTAATGTTGTATTTTAGATCGCACCATACTTTCTGTCCCTATTCTAAAGTTCCTTTTGGAGAAACTAACATTTTTTAATTATTTTTATGTTATTGACAATTATCGAATATTGATGGTAATTGTTATTCAATATAACGATTTTTGTATTAAAAACAGATAATTATAAAAAATTCATAATGGGTCAACAATTGGTAAATGACTGTTAATATATTGATAACTGATTAATTTTAATTAATATTCGCAATAATGGTGATTTTGATTTTTTATTTTAATATTAAAAAAATGGTATGATTAAGAGATTTTTGTAAGTTTGGGTGTTTTCATAAACGTCTGCCTAACTTAGACCTGCGTTTGTCATGTTCATAAAGATTTGCGGGCGAACAAACACAGTTGATTTTTTTTTTTTTTTTTTTTATTTTTTTATTTTATCAAAATCTTAAAGCAACCTTATACTGCTGGAAAGAGAGTTAAATACACCAAAACCGACTTCATAACACATGGGATCAATATTGTACACTTACCAAGGACTTAACATTTCAAATGCAGGCAAAGGCAACCCTCAGTTGGGCCAACTTTCGGCTAGGCAACCCAAGACAAGACAAGACGGATACTTGGATGTGTTTTCATTCTAAACAAAAACCGGCTCAATAAGACATGAGATCAATTTTCTATACTTACCAGTGTTCAAATTAAAAATGAAGGCAACCCTGAGTTGGGCCAAATTTTGGCTAGACAACCATACGCTATTAGACAGATAATAATTAAATAACCTTTGCTTTAAATGAAAAACTGACTAAATAGACTTAACACTTCAAATTCAGGCAACCCTGGGTTATGCCAGGTTTTGGTTAGGCAACTCTATATTGTTCGATCAAGAGTTAAATTACCTTTTATTTGTCACTAAAATAAAAAAAATAAGAGATAAGGGTAGGTATATTTACTTTACAGACCCACCTCTTTAAGCCAGCCAACCTTCCAATAGGACCAGGATATAAGTAGGCAACCCTAGTTTTGTTTCATCTTTAGGTCATGGACTTTCATAATATACCCGAGTTTTGGAAATAACGGGTGAAGTTAACGGAACCTCAAAAATGCACTCTTATTTTGCAATATTTAGCGCCTAAGTGAAAATTGTTATTCCAATTGATATCTTTGATAAAATATTGGTCATTATCAAATAACAGATGAGGGTAGATATTCCTTCTACGTATCTTAGACTCAAATGTTATTAAAGAAATATTAAATATTCTTGAAAAAACATTGTGCCCAACCTGAACTTTATTAGACGTGTCAGAGGAACAAGTCAAAAATCAAACCTTTTTTTCACAAAAACTCAATTGATTCTTCGGGCTGGTAAAATTCCCAGCAAAGTCAGCCTGGCTTAGAATATATTTCACGCCTTGTATAATTTATATGAAACAAGGAAATTTGGTCAACGAATTTTCATAGACGTTTTTTTTTAATAAAACTTTCGATAAAAATTGTATATTTATATAGTATATATATATAGGATATAGTTTGATAAAAATATTCTACTTGCCTCGAATAATTTAATTAAAAAATCGTTTTTATTTGTATAAATATATTTTATTTTCATCATATTACGGCATTAAATAAATGATCAAATAAATGTTGACTTTAATAAATTCAAGAAAACAAAATAAAGAAACAATTTACATACAAAAAAAATAAATAAATAAAACTTTAAATATATTTCTCAATTGTCAGAATAAACTCTGTTTAAGAATTTCATCTCCAAATTTTGCATTAATAAATATTTATTCATGTTTTTTTTTAACCTAAAATATAATAAAACATTTCTTGACGCGTTTCTCTAAGGTATGAATTTTATTTATTTACTTCGAAAATTTGTTATTTCCAATAATATTTTGCTTAGTCATTATAAAAATTAAGTCAAATTGTTATTTTTAATTTGCGTTATACATTCAGAATATTTTTTTTTAATTGCAGAAAATAAAACAAAATAAACATATTTAAAAGTTTTCTGTAAATAAATGTTTAAAAAAAATCATTTAAAATTAAAATTAAATGCATGTATATAGAGAAACAACTTGAGGGTAAATATTAATTATCGTGGGTATATATACCATCAATAATTTAGTTCAATAAAGCAAGGGCTTCTTTTATTTTCTTGCCAATAATTCATAAGTTTATTTATTTTTCTTAATTATTTGCTTATGGGTCACTGAACGAAAATTTTTATATTTGAAATAAAATCAGTTAATTTTATTTTTTTGTTTTAAATATCACAGATTTTATATCACAGTTTTTTTTTATTTTCAATATTTAAGCTTGAGATTTTGAAATGATTTTATCAGGTATATATCAATGTTTAACTATTGTAAGAGAAGTAAATAACCGAAAGTGGTTAACATCATACAAAACTCGGTGGTGGTTTGACGCGTATGAATTTTATTTATTTCCTTCAAGAATTTGTTGTTTTTTTTCCAATTTTTGGTTTTTTGAAGTTTCCATTATTATTTATTTATATATATATTTTGTTTAGTCATTTAAAAAACAAAGTCAAATATTTATTTTAAATTTTCATTATGCGCTCAGAATATTTGTTTTTAATGTCAGAAAATAAAACAAAATAAACATATTTAAAAGTTTTCTGTAAATAAATGTTACAAAATAAAAAAAAAAACATTTTAAATTAAAATCAAAATTAAATGCATGCATGTATATAGTATATGGAGAAACAACTGAAGGGAATATATTAATTATGGTATATACCCTCAAAAATGTAATTAATTAATGCAGGAACTTTTTTTTTATTTTCTTGTCAACAATAAGTTGGTTTCTTTTTCTTAATTATTTGCTTTGGGGTCATTAAACGCAATTTTTATATTTGAAATAAAGTCAGTTAGTTTTATTTTTGTTTTAAATATCACAGATTTTATATCACAGTTAGTTCATATCTTTTAATTTTTCATTATTTAAGCTTGAGGTTTTGAAGTGATTTTTTTCATAAGGTGTATATCAATGTTTAACTATTGTATTGTTGTAAGAGAAGTATATAACCGAAAATGGTTAACATCTTACTTTTTCATCTTTTCATCTCAGCCTGCTTATGAATATTATTTGATATCAACTCATTTAATGTGTTGTGTATTGTACGATGTTATTGTCTTGAGTTAATAGCATGTTATATAGTTAATTTGATGATTTAGTTTTGTATCCCTTTATAACGCAATCACTGCCAAGAATGGCAGTTATGTGGCCAAAAACCATATGGACGAACCATGAATTGCGCTTGTCATTTATCTATTGATAAATATCGACAATTTTTGTTTTCAACTATTTATTTAAACTTATTAAATTTCTTATATTTAACTAGACCACATCATTAAATCTAACAAAACGTTTAATAATAACATAAAAAAACCGCTATTGTATTTTCTTAAAATTAAGTTATTTAAATTTGGATTTATAAAAAAATAATATAATAAAGCAATATTCAACCTTCTTACGAAGATCAACTATCAACCGATTGACGGTTTGTCAAAAATAACAATTGAAATAAAAATAGGTATTGGGGAAGTGTATTCATAAAATATTATGCCATTGTGAAAAATTCAAATTTTTTAACTCCAATTAATTTTATTTCCAATTAGTTTTTGTTTTCTTTTTTTTTGTAATGTTGTATTTTAGATCGCACCATACTTTCTGTCCCTATTCTAAAGTTCCTTTTGGAGAAACTAACATTTTTTAATTATTTTTATGTTATTGACAATTATCGAATATTGATGGTAATTGTTATTCAATATAACGATTTTTGTATTAAAAACAGATAATTATAAAAAATTCATAATGGGTCAACAATTGGTAAATGACTGTTAATATATTGATAACTGATTAATTTTAATTAATATTCGCAATAATGGTGATTTTGATTTTTTATTTTAATATTAAAAAAATGGTATGATTAAGAGATTTTTGTAAGTTTGGGTGTTTTCATAAACGTCTGCCTAACTTAGACCTGCGTTTGTCATGTTCATAAAGATTTGCGGGCGAACAAACACAGTTGATTTTTTTTTTTTTTTTTTTTATTTTTTTATTTTATCAAAATCTTAAAGCAACCTTATACTGCTGGAAAGAGAGTTAAATACACCAAAACCGACTTCATAACACATGGGATCAATATTGTACACTTACCAAGGACTTAACATTTCAAATGCAGGCAAAGGCAACCCTCAGTTGGGCCAACTTTCGGCTAGGCAACCCAAGACAAGACAAGACGGATACTTGGATGTGTTTTCATTCTAAACAAAAACCGGCTCAATAAGACATGAGATCAATTTTCTATACTTACCAGTGTTCAAATTAAAAATGAAGGCAACCCTGAGTTGGGCCAAATTTTGGCTAGACAACCATACGCTATTAGACAGATAATAATTAAATAACCTTTGCTTTAAATGAAAAACTGACTAAATAGACTTAACACTTCAAATTCAGGCAACCCTGGGTTATGCCAGGTTTTGGTTAGGCAACTCTATATTGTTCGATCAAGAGTTAAATTACCTTTTATTTGTCACTAAAATAAAAAAAATAAGAGATAAGGGTAGGTATATTTACTTTACAGACCCACCTCTTTAAGCCAGCCAACCTTCCAATAGGACCAGGATATAAGTAGGCAACCCTAGTTTTGTTTCATCTTTAGGTCATGGACTTTCATAATATACCCGAGTTTTGGAAATAACGGGTGAAGTTAACGGAACCTCAAAAATGCACTCTTATTTTGCAATATTTAGCGCCTAAGTGAAAATTGTTATTCCAATTGATATCTTTGATAAAATATTGGTCATTATCAAATAACAGATGAGGGTAGATATTCCTTCTACGTATCTTAGACTCAAATGTTATTAAAGAAATATTAAATATTCTTGAAAAAACATTGTGCCCAACCTGAACTTTATTAGACGTGTCAGAGGAACAAGTCAAAAATCAAACCTTTTTTTCACAAAAACTCAATTGATTCTTCGGGCTGGTAAAATTCCCAGCAAAGTCAGCCTGGCTTAGAATATATTTCACGCCTTGTATAATTTATATGAAACAAGGAAATTTGGTCAACGAATTTTCATAGACGTTTTTTTTTAATAAAACTTTCGATAAAAATTGTATATTTATATAGTATATATATATAGGATATAGTTTGATAAAAATATTCTACTTGCCTCGAATAATTTAATTAAAAAATCGTTTTTATTTGTATAAATATATTTTATTTTCATCATATTACGGCATTAAATAAATGATCAAATAAATGTTGACTTTAATAAATTCAAGAAAACAAAATAAAGAAACAATTTACATACAAAAAAATAAATAAATAAAACTTTAAATATATTTCTCAATTGTCAGAATAAACTCTGTTTAAGAATTTCATCTCCAAATTTTGCATTAATAAATATTTATTCATGTTTTTTTTTAACCTAAAATATAATAAAACATTTCTTGACGCGTTTCTCTAAGGTATGAATTTTATTTATTTACTTCGAAAATTTGTTATTTCCAATAATATTTTGCTTAGTCATTATAAAAATTAAGTCAAATTGTTATTTTTAATTTGCGTTATACATTCAGAATATTTTTTTTTAATTGCAGAAAATAAAACAAAATAAACATATTTAAAAGTTTTCTGTAAATAAATGTTTAAAAAAAATCATTTAAAATTAAAATTAAATGCATGTATATAGAGAAACAACTTGAGGGTAAATATTAATTATCGTGGGTATATATACCATCAATAATTTAGTTCAATAAAGCAAGGGCTTCTTTTATTTTCTTGCCAATAATTCATAAGTTTATTTATTTTTCTTAATTATTTGCTTATGGGTCACTGAACGAAAATTTTTATATTTGAAATAAAATCAGTTAATTTTATTTTTTTGTTTTAAATATCACAGATTTTATATCACAGTTTTTTTTTATTTTCAATATTTAAGCTTGAGATTTTGAAATGATTTTATCAGGTATATATCAATGTTTAACTATTGTAAGAGAAGTAAATAACCGAAAGTGGTTAACATCATACAAAACTCGGTGGTGGTTTGACGCGTATGAATTTTATTTATTTCCTTCAAGAATTTGTTGTTTTTTTTCCAATTTTTGGTTTTTTGAAGTTTCCATTATTATTTATTTATATATATATTTTGTTTAGTCATTTAAAAAACAAAGTCAAATATTTATTTTAAATTTTCATTATGCGCTCAGAATATTTGTTTTTAATGTCAGAAAATAAAACAAAATAAACATATTTAAAAGTTTTCTGTAAATAAATGTTACAAAATAAAAAAAAAACATTTTAAATTAAAATCAAAATTAAATGCATGCATGTATATAGTATATGGAGAAACAACTGAAGGGAATATATTAATTATGGTATATACCCTCAAAAATGTAATTAATTAATGCAGGAACTTTTTTTTTATTTTCTTGTCAACAATAAGTTGGTTTCTTTTTCTTAATTATTTGCTTTGGGGTCATTAAACGCAATTTTTATATTTGAAATAAAGTCAGTTAGTTTTATTTTTGTTTTAAATATCACAGATTTTATATCACAGTTAGTTCATATCTTTTAATTTTTCATTATTTAAGCTTGAGGTTTTGAAGTGATTTTTTTCATAAGGTGTATATCAATGTTTAACTATTGTATTGTTGTAAGAGAAGTATATAACCGAAAATGGTTAACATCTTACTTTTTCATCTTTTCATCTCAGCCTGCTTATGAATATTATTTGATATCAACTCATTTAATGTGTTGTGTATTTTACGATGTTATTGTCTTGAGTTAATAGCATGTTATATAGTTAATTTGATGATTTAGTTTTGTATCCCTTTATAACGCAATCACTGCCAAGAATGGCAGTTATGTGGCCAAAAACCATATGGACGAACCATGAATTGCGCTTGTCATTTATCTATTGATAAATATCGACAATTTTTGTTTTCAACTATTTATTTAAACTTATTAAATTTCTTATATTTAACTAGACCACATCATTAAATCTAACAAAACGTTTAATAATAACATAAAAAAACCGCTATTGTATTTTCTTAAAATTAAGTTATTTAAATTTGGATTTATAAAAAAATAATATAATAAAGCAATATTCAACCTTCTTACGAAGATCAACTATCAACCGATTGACGGTTTGTCAAAAATAACAATTGAAATAAAAATAGGTATTGGGGAAGTGTATTCATAAAATATTATGCCATTGTGAAAAATTCAAATTTTTTAACTCCAATTAATTTTATTTCCAATTAGTTTTTGTTTTCTTTTTTTTTGTAATGTTGTATTTTAGATCGCACCATACTTTCTGTCCCTATTCTAAAGTTCCTTTTGGAGAAACTAACATTTTTTAATTATTTTTATGTTATTGACAATTATCGAATATTGATGGTAATTGTTATTCAATATAACGATTTTTGTATTAAAAACAGATAATTATAAAAAATTCATAATGGGTCAACAATTGGTAAATGACTGTTAATATATTGATAACTGATTAATTTTAATTAATATTCGCAATAATGGTGATTTTGATTTTTTATTTTAATATTAAAAAAATGGTATGATTAAGAGATTTTTGTAAGTTTGGGTGTTTTCATAAACGTCTGCCTAACTTAGACCTGCGTTTGTCATGTTCATAAAGATTTGCGGGCGAACAAACACAGTTGATTTTTTTTTTTTTTTTTTTTTTTTATTTTTTTATTTTATTAAAATCTTAAAGCTAACTTAAAGCTAGACAAAAATTCTTTAAAAAACTAGCTTAAATTTCAAAAACTTAAAAAAAATATCTTACTGGCCCTATGCGGGTGCTCTAAGTTAATCCATTATCTTATAACTACTGCCTTTCGGCCTAAGAACAATTTTAATACTAAATAACAAGAACTTAATCTAAAACCAAGAAAATTAAAAAAAAAACTTGGTATCTTTATCATTATTTTTTATTTTATATAAAACTTAAAACTAAATAAAAAAAACCGAAACCCATTAAAATACTTAAGCTACTTAAAACTAACCAAAACCAATAATACCACTTAAAATACTTTAAACTACTTAAAACTACTTAAAAACTAGAACAGCCACAGTAAGCTTTTTTTTTTTGTGTTTTTTTTTTGTGTTTTTGTGTTTTTTTTTTGTTTTTTTTTTTAATATAATTTTTTTTGGTGCCACCCTGACTGTCCCTAACCTAATCCTTAAACCTATGTAAGCCGGCCAAGACCAAACGCCCTAGACCACTTTTAAATGACATTCTCAATTTGAAGCCACCAAAACTGGTTCTCCTGCCTCACCCTATCTCTTCGGTCCCTATCGGAAACAGTCCTACTGAACCGAAGGCACTCGGCACCGTCCAGTGCGAGGACGTCTCGATTGTAAAGGAGTCGCCTATCTACAGTTTTACGGCTGACGTGGTAGATTAGCGGAACCGCCTCCCTATCCTGTATCAGCCCTCGATTGTCTAAATAGAGAAAAGCTTCGGGAGGAATGTTGCCACTTAAACGTGCACTTTCGTAGTACTCATTGTTGGGGTAGTAAGCCCCAAAAATTAAGCTGTTAGTCGCAAACAAACACAGTTGAATTGCAGAAGATATGTTCATAAACATCATAAATGACATCAGCGTCGCGCAAATTGTACATCCATATTTTATTGACTGCAAAAGGACATGAGTTAAAAGTAAACTATAAAGTGGGAAAAAGGTAAGTTTTATTGGAAAAAGAAGCTACTGCTTTGAATTAAGCTTTTAATCGAAAGAAAAATTATCATGGAAAAAGAATTCAAGTCTGGAAAAAGTTTATTATAAAGGAATATGTTCTTTAAAAGTAAGAAAGTTAAAACACTGTTTTCCTTTGACATCTTGTTATCAAAAAAAAACTGTCGGTGGAAATTTTCGAATTTTGAGTGATGTTTATGAACATTCTGTGAATATATATGTAAATTCGTATTCAAGCAGACCTCCACACGTTCTGCAGAATAAGTGTGTTCATTAATGCAACAAAGCAGAAAGACGACTGTACTAACGTAGATTTTCGACGTTTATGAAAACACCCTGATTCTTCGATAAATTTAAATTAAATATTTAATAAATGAATTATATGTTTGTCTAGAAAAGACGTATGATTAATTCGTACGTATTAAATAATATTTTTTCATAGGTGCCATTTTTCAGTTTATATTGATTTTTATATTCGTTTTCTTAATCTATTGATAGTTAGATATGGGTGATTATACAAAAGTTGGGTAACTCGACGTCATCAACCAATATATATAAAGTCTGATTATATTTTATTTAGATTGCAATTTATTTTAAAACAATGGAAAGACCTTTATTTGGTCACCCAATTTCAGTTCTTCATTTTGAATACAAGTTATTAAAAAAACACAATTAGTTCTTAAAACGTCAGTCCTCTGGCATGTCACAACCCTGAAAACCAACCATTAAGTGACTGTCTATTAAACATTATCATTGATTTGAGAAAACTTATTAAATTAATACAATCTGCGATGTATATAGTTTAATATATACTACAACTTTCATAATGCAGTGTTCTCCACTTTATTTAAAAAAATAAGAAATTTTGTGTTCAGTTTTATTCGTCAGTTTCTTGTGTGTTATTTAAATTTAAAATTCGTGCGAAATATCGCCGACTCAACGTCAAATCCCACTTTGAATTTTAATGTTGGTAATAAAGTTAGTTGCGGGTCGCACAATTTGACGGCCACCATAACTGTACCAGAGTTTGGGTTATGTTTGTTGTAAATACACGTGCTTAGCCAGTCAACACGTCAGTTTTATGGTGAGTCGTTATTTTTTTGTTAATCTAAAGTTTATTTTTATTTATTCGTATTAGACTTTGATTTGTTAAAATGTAGTTTGTTGATATTTGAAATTACAAAAAAACATTAGTCCAGATTATAATCTCAAATTTCGTCTTTTTCGTCAGTAGTGTGGCGTCAGTTCTGTGTCAGGTAAATTGTTATTGTTCTTCATTTCTTGATCATTAGTACTTTTAAGATGAATATTGTTAGATTTTGTTTGTTGATTACTTTGAAATATTTAGTAAAACTATGTGAAAGTAGTAAAAGATAAGTGAATAACGTTACGTTAAATGTCAAAAGTCTGTTTTGAAAACTGATGTAGTATTTTCTCCTAGTATTACATATTAATAATTATTTTTAATTGTTACTGAGTGATTTTAAGTGATCATTATTAGGTCCGTTCGCGTACTTTCTGCACTAAAATTCGTAAAAAGAAATATTTTAAAGAGTGGGGTAAAATTCTCTCACCAAAAAAAAAAACTACAAAAAAGTAAGCGAACGGGAAAACAACAAATTTTTCACTCAATATTACTGTCTTGTTGCTATTCTTTGAAAATTTGTTTTTAAATTTTATAACTGACAGCAAAAGCGAGCAATTTATTTAATTTATTTGAATTTCTATCAAATTTGAAATTTTCACAAATGAGCACAAAGAAATTTCTTGGGCTAAAATTCGTAGGTTGGGGAAATATTTTACTCTCGTGAGCGCTCTCTTTTACGAAAAACTACGAAATTTTTGAGTACGCGAACAGGAATTGGTTAAATTTCGTATTTTTTAGTAAAATTGGACTGTTTTAGGAGGGTACGCGAACGGACCTATTAAATCCTAAGAGATTTTTACTAATTAAATTAAATTTCATTATAATACTTTCAAAACTGTGTATGCTCGTCAGTCATCGGCAGTCAAATTCTGAAATTTTTAAATATCTTGCAATGTACTCAAAAAAGTGACTGGCCCGATTGGGAACAATATATTAATTAGATTAGCTATCATATACACCCGAATTTATAGAAGTTTGATTTAAAAACTATCGTAAACAAAATATCCTCAAAAGTTACCCAACTTTTGTATAATCACCCATATTTATAAAATCGCAATACCAAGAAATTAATTGCTTTAAACATTTTAAAATAAAATGTATCTGCCCATTCCTAAAATAAATGGAGGCCATATTTCCATATTGCCATATTTCTTTATTTATTATGTATGATTTTTGTTTTGTAATTATTATTTTTTTTATATAGAATTTGTAATTTTCGTTAATATTAATGATAATTTAAAGTAATATAACTCATAAATATTGATTTAAAAAGCTGTGTCCACAATGAAGTTTTAATCTTATATTTTATTTTATTTGTATAGCATTCCCAAAAAAGAACAGAACAATAAAGTTAAAGCATTTTAAACAAAGGTACATAGTCAATACAGTAAAAAAAATCGATTTATCTAAAAAAAAATAAAATAACATTTACCGACAAACAAGCACACTACAAACACTAATTAAAACTTTTATAAATGATAACATGCTATTTTAAAGTTTTTTTTTTCTTAAAATTAGAAAGCATTACAAATTCTTTTAAACATGTATGTATATTTTTAAAATTCCGTACATACATAATAATACTTTTTTCTTTTAATTTGACCACTGGCCTTCCTCTTTATACCCTGAACAAAAATGTATCTTAATACACACTTCCAATGCAAAATTGCTATCAGTTTTTATATGCAATATCATTCTTTTTTAAATAATTTCTTGCTAATTAAAAGCCCTATCACGAATTCCATCGAAAACTTTTACCAATTCCGAAAAACCGTATCACGAAATCCGTTCGTAATGCAAAAATTGTATGAGATTTTCCACTACGAACGTATTTGGTAACACATTTTTTTAAGAATTCGAGACAGAGCTGAATTTGTTTTCATTTTTCCAAAATAGGCTTGGATAAAATTATTACTTGAAATAAATGTGCTAAAAATTTTAAAAATATGTTAAGCTTAAAAATCACCATTTAATTTGTTTATACTTTTTTGTTCTCCCCTACAATAAAGAACAAACTAACTAATTTTATCAATTTTTTTAATTTTTCGTGGGAATTTTAATTAAGCATATAAAAACGATTCAAAAATAATAACTTAATTGTGTATTAATGTAAATATATTTATATATTTTATTTGTTGACATTTTTGTTTGCATTTTTAAAAATATGAAATAGTTTAATTATTAAGAATAATGCAAACAAATAAACATACAAAATATTCATATTGTTAACTAAATCATCAAAAAGACTTGTAGAACATATTAAAATATATAAATAGTTATGTATATACACCAATTTTGTACTGTTACCATAATGTTACACACTTTCTTTCTTTAAACTCCTTTTTATTTTTCTTCATTAGTATATCCATAGCCTGGAATTATAAGATTATACGTCATGTGTATATTTCATTTTAATATAATTTTTTTTTAATTAATTAATATAATCAATAATTGAAAGTTATTTTCTTTTCTTCTTCATATTTCTTTTAATCAATATCACAGTTTTTAGTAAACAATTTTATTTAACTTACCATTATTTAAAGTTTGGTGTTAGAACTTAATTTTGTTTAGTTTCCATTAATTCATTTTCTTCATCGCTTTCGTGAAGTTGAGATTTACGAATTTTTCTATATTTTTTATAAAGAATTCAAAAATAATTTCGGATATATTTCTTAAGTTTTTCATTATGTGATAATTGTTTGATTGAAACAAAGTTTTTTGTTTTGTTTTTGTTTTCCGCAACTCTGAAAACGAAAATTTCCTGCACGCAAAATCGTGTTGAATGATTTTTTTTTAATAAAGTTATAAGTCTTTTGATTACTATTTGGCTATTAATTTCGTAATGCGCAATAATTGTTTGTATATTTTATAAAAATACACCACACACACTTCAATATGAGTTAATAACTTTTTAGAATATGTTGCATTTTATGTTTGATTAAATTTATCATTTTCTATTTTTTCTTATTTCAGGTTTATATATGTATTTATTTTTTAAAAACTGTAGTTACTATTTACTATATTATTTACCTGGTGAAATTTCATTCAAAAAATAAATAGAACGTCAGTAATACCATTGGCATATCTTCATTTTTACTTCAAGCTTTCTTTTGTACTGGAAAAAACTTTTAAAGTATTATCTTAAATTCTGTACTCATTATTATTGAATTACATTTTGTATTTTCAAAATTCGAAACTGTTTTAAACCACTAAATTGTATGTTATTAATTATTTTTAATAAAATGTATTTCCTTTAAAATATTTCTTTGCATTTTTGTTGTAAAGTTTTGTTCTATAGCACTTGAAATGTTGGCTTGTTTTTATTTTCATATTCAAACTTAATGCGAATTTTTGTTTTCTTTTTAAACGACGTTTGTTTTTAAATAGTCTAACTACTAAAATAAAATTTTATATGAATTGGAGTGATTGTCACAGTGGTTTGTTAGTACTTTTGTTAATTTTTCATTATTTCTTATGCGGTTTCTTTTCATATAGTTATAGCATAAGATTTATCGGATTTATTTATTTTTTCTTTTGAACCACTTGGTTTTAATTTATTTCCCTTCTCCGCTCTTTGAATGTTGTCTTTTTTCATTTTATTGATTTAATTTTTGTTCTTTGATTTCCGCTACAAATCATTAATTGCTCGCATGACTATATATGTATGTATAACATATTTTATTAAACAACCTAAATATTTGCATTACTTTTCCAATACATAAACTTGTTCTCGAAAACTGCAGTCGAGACATATGGCTGCATAATATTCAACAGCATAGCATAATTTGAAAAGCTGATTTGAGTAAACAATTTTTTATCTGTGTATCAGTAAAAATTCTTAGATGACGTAATTTATTGCTATCGTTAATGGGCGCGTCCATAAAGCTAGTGACTACGTAGTCAAAATTCAACTAGCTTTGTAAATGCAAAATTGCACTACAAAGCTAGCCAATTCGGAACTGTCATGTTAATGACAAATGCAAATACTTTCAGAACTTTTAATTGTTTTTATTTTGTTTTTAAATTCAATAAAACCATAGATAGAAGACATAAGATGACAGATTTAAATTCGTTTTTAAATACCGAAAGATTAATTTCATTTTGAATTCTTGTGTCCTCACTGAGCAACTGATTGTGAAACGTCAAAATCAGGGGTCTGATTATGGGATTCGCGGCGAATCGTTTTGCTAGCGAGTTTGCCATTTTTCAATTATTGCTTCCGCTTTCGCCTTCTTCGTTTTGAATTCGACCAATTAACGAATTCGAAGGCAAATTTGAAATGTCATAATGTTTGTTGGCGAGTTGAAATCCGACAGGGGCCTGATTATGGGATTCGCGGCGAATCGTTTTGCTAGCGAGTTTGCCATTTTTCAATTATTGCTTTCGCCTTCTTCGTTTTGAATTCGACCAATTAACGAATTCGAAATGTCATGTTTGTTGGCGAGTTGAAATCCGACAGCTTTTTTTTGGCGGATTCACAAGCGAAAGAGTGTTTCCTGTTTGATTTCGTGGATTCTTTCTTGATTGTAATTATATAAAAATGTGAGTTAGCTTTATTTTATTTTTCTTAAAATTTATCCACAATCCACAATAAAATATAAAATTTTAAATAAATCACCGCAAATTTCACAAATTCAATCAAAACAAAATAAAATTTGTGGAAATATGTCAAATCACTGGGGAAGAAAAAGTCAAACCAAAAGTGTCAAATCACTGGAATATAGGAAGAACTATTTTCGCTTCGCGGCGAATTCGTTAATAAGGAAATACGATGCTATTCGAATTTGAAAGGTCGAATTGAAAACGATCCTCCGCGTACCTCAAAATTAGGCCCCAGTGTCTACGAACTTTGTAGCGGAAATGTTTACACTACGTCGGAGGGGAAATTTCAAATACTCTTGTAGTTGTATCTAGCTAATCAGAATCCATTGACTACGTAGCCACTAGCTTAGTGCCTGTCTACACTTGTGAACACAACTTTGTGACGAAAGTTTGGGGCAAGCGAGGAGCTGAGTAAAGGGACGGGATGCTCATGACAAAAATTGAATTTTCTGCTTGGGCAGTACAGTTCCTTTCTCATTTCGTTCGAATTTCTCATTATTTTCTGTTCGTCGATGCGAAAGGTATACTTGTTTTGCTCTTCGGCTTTGCACATATAGTATATACATACATGTCGGTAGTATCACCGGCTCAAAATTTTAAACACAAATGTTTCAAGTTTGTCGTTCCACAACACAAAATGGAAAAGGGGTCATGAGTAGTCACAACACATGTAGACACATAGTGTTGTGAGCACAACGTTGTGGGCACAACACATGTAGACAGGCGCTTAGTGAATGAACCCAATGACAAGTTTTTGGTTCGAAAAATTGTCTACAAGTACTTTTCCTTTTCTTTCTGTCCAATATTTAAACTTTTTGTAACTTTTTCACTATTTTTATGAGAGGTTTTAAGATATGTGTATTTGAATATATTTTCAAAATATTTAAACATGTAAAATAATGGAATCAGAACTATGCATTATTTTTTTGTATCTGCTCTTAAAATGTTATAATGGATATTTTTATATTTGTATTATTATATAAATAGGACCTTTAATATAGACTTCTCGTTATTTCTGATATTCCAGAGGCTAAAAACCACATTTTTTACTCAAAGTAGTCGTATTCAAGTATTAACTATTATCTGTTTTACACATCAGTAATTTTTCCTATCGTTTTTTAACATTTTACCAGAGAGTTTTCTATTTGAGCGAAAATGTAAACTTTTTGAAATTATCTTAATTAACAGATTTCGCGCTCTTTTCCGTACTAACCAAAGTAATTTGACGCAATTTAAAGGAACAAATTATTATCATCTTAAAAAAATAATAATTAGTTTCAAATAAATCAAAAATCATTTAAAATTCTAACCATATTTCGAGTTGATTCATAAAATCGCATGTCTTTACCGTGACAAAAAAAACAAAAACTTTGCCGGGGCACTAGAACACTGTTTAAAGTAATAGCAAATAAACAATTATATTGGGTTAGAATTAGAATTATAAACAATACATATAAAAGCAATAAAATTTCATTTAAAAAAATCATCGCTGTCTAATGTAACACTTTTACCCATGCTTATTTTTGTAACTTTCATGGGGCATGACATTACTCTTATTACTCAAACTTTATGTTTATTTTTTGAAAAACATCATCTCTTAAATTGCCTAGCGCTAATTTACGTATATGTTTATCTTTTAATATCTTTTTTAAAATCAAGCTTTCATTTTAAAACGAAATTACTTCCTTCTTCTTAATTATTTGATTTCTATTCAAATAATATGTAATTTATTTTAGGATATTTTTTCGGTTTTGTCATTGAAGAGCTATATGAGTTGTTTTTGATTGTATTATATGTATACTTTGTGGTAATGATCAATTTGCTTTTCATAAAATCCATTTATAATAATTATTTTCGAATTGTACGCAGTAAATCTTAGTTGAATTTTATGTAATCATTCTCACTTATATTACAGGCTTTTATTTGAATCATTTAGTACTATTAAATGTGAAATAAACGTAGAGAACAATAAATTAAAATAAATTAAATAAATAGTTTCAATAAAATGTATAAAATACTTGTTTTGTATTTTTTTTTAATTTTGTATTTATTGATTTTTTTTTGTCTGTTATATTTAAATAGATTATTTATATAATTAAACTTACAAAGTATTTTTTTTTTCTTAGTGATTTTTACCATCATAATATTATTGTTTAAATAGACATGACTCTTATATAAAAAAAAATTGAACAAAGACTTTCAAATATAGACATCCTAATATATTTTGTCTTTCCGTTTTTGTTATTTTGTTTAATGTATTTTAATGAAAAAATTTTGCAAGAGTTATAGTTTTAATTGTATAAGACTTTCTAAACCCTCGTTAGGTTTATATTTTTGTTTTCCTTTCCTTAAATAGACGTGCACTTGTAAAATTAGGGGTTGTAAAAAATACAAACAAATAAAACAATTTACAATTACGATATTTTCTAAGATTGTTCCATCTTTATATGGTGCAACGTTTAATTTTATATATGTATATGTATATATAAAAAAACAAAAAAATATTTCAAACGATCTACTATTATTTTTGTTTGTGATATTTATGATTTAAAAAAAAAAATATCAAAATAAATTGTTATCACTGTTTTAAACAGCTTTTGTTTTTATAATAAATAAATTGTGTTTCTCTGTTTACTTAAAATATTTCTTTTCTATATGCGCTTGGGATGTTTCTTTAATTTTATTTAAATTTTGTTGAAGCCTAAAATTTTGTAAGGTTTTATCTGTTCTTTGTATAGTTTTAGTGATTTTACTTAGATTTTTTAAAATTTTGTTTCTTAACTGATTAGAATGTTTACATTTAAAACATTTATTTATTTTAAGTTTAAACTTATCTTATATTTTCTTACAGAATATACCCCATACAGTGTTTTGTTATGATTTAATAGTATCCAGCCGCATTGGAGTATCCCTGTTGGTATGATTGTGTATCTGTAAATTAATTTAAGGAATTTATTGCATGTATTACTGTTTTTTTCCAATCCAGAATAATTAATTAATGAACCAAAAATAAAAAACATTATGAACACGTGTTAAATTAAATTAAGAAAGTCTCGTTTTGAAAACAATTAATTTAGTAAAAAAATATTATACGAAGTATAAGAATGACCTTGTTGATCAAATTTATAACTTATCTACAATTTTAGGAACAATTTTCACTCTCTTCTTAACTTCCTGAACTCTGAGATTAGTTTCAGATAAACAAACAAGGCAAACGAAGTGACATCCACAATTTAAGTTAATACAACAAAACACCAAAGAAAATCTTATTTTACAACGTGGGTCTATGCCTATAGTCCAAAGATTTTAATGAGTATGTTCGAACAACTCCGTTTTCAGGCATATGATCGTTAATACTTGATCGTTTGGTCTCTATGTTCACGATTCAAATTGTTCAAGAACAAAATTGCCTATGAGCCACGATCAAAATAGCTCGTGAACAGCTACGAGTGTTTGCGATCATTTGAAATAAAGCGAGTTTATTCGATTTATTTTATCGTGAATAATATGAATTAAGATCGGTCATCGTGCGCGTTGGTCATTGGTGGCAAGGTAGGATGATTTTAGGAATAGTTCATTTTATCTATGCATTGTTTTTTGTGTTTAGTGGTTGAAAAATGAAATGAGCAAGGATAAGGGCAAGTGTATTTACATACCTACAACAGGTATATTATATAAAATAGTCATACAAACAATTATGATTATGTTCTGTTTTAAAAAAAAAAATAATCCTTTTGTTTGGATAGCGGCGTATTTTTAGCGGATTTGCGGTAAAAAGTGTATATGCGTGGGTTATATGTACACCTTTTTTTTTATCTGAGTAGTAAGTTAACTTCACGGGACAAACTGTTTTCGTTTTTTTAATTGCAATTAGTATCAAGCCGAAAACCCAGAGATAGACGACTTTATACAGCCTATAGTTCCCGATATACATTTGGAATCTTTCGATACCATCTACATCACAAAATTCAAATACTGATAAGAATTCTATCGATGGGTGAAATAGAAAAATACATATATACAGTGTAACTCTAGCGATAATGTTGACATACTGCAATGGTGGTTTTTCAAAAACCTAAAAAGACTAAACCCGAAAGTGACGAACAATTTAATGGTGGCACTTTCCAACTTACAAATATTTTCAATACGATTTCACGAAAATATATAATTATAATAAGCATTCCACACTAATGCATTGAAAAAGTTTGGCTCGACCATAGACATTATCAACCACCAACCTAGAATACACATTCTAGGGCATGGATCGAATACGATTGATAACACTGATCGTGAACATTTTGTCTTCTCATGATCGCTTTTACTCGAAACCATTTTGCTTGATTGCAACGCATGCTCGTTTTTACTCATTTGATTTGTGTGTTGTTCGCGATTCATTATACTCGACAACAAAAAAAAAACTCGTAAACATATTGGTTGTGCTGACTCTGTTTGTTCAAACTCGCTTTTTTCAAGCGAGTACTCAATGTTTATAAACATTACTCTGGTCTGTACCAAAGAAAATTTCAAGGTTAAATTAAAACGCCGTGAACTACAGGCCGTCTTGCGTGGATTTCAAACAACCAAGAAGCCAGAAAAATTAAGAGTGTGTTTCGAAAAAATGAAAGTATTCTTATTTTTCGAAGAATCTAAATCTTGAATTTCTTAAGACCCCACAAAAGCATACTTGGCAATCAACATTTTCCCATACTCGTATAACTGTTAAATTGAATTAAGATAGTGCCACCACTTCGAACGAAATAACTTAGTTCCTGAATGTAAGAATTCTGCAATTCGCTGAATAAGTTTTGTGAAAGTATCCTCAAACTGGAACTTGAAACAAATACTGGTAGTTTATTTTCATATACAATATACAATAATCATATACAATTTTCAATACAAAGTCTATGATTTCGAAAGTGAACCAAAAAAAGCAATTCGAGGCAAGTCAAAGAGCTTCTGGGATGACGTTGTCTTTTCTGTTGAGACTATTCAATGTTTTTTAAATTGATGACCGTATAACCTTGTGGAAAAAGTCTAACACAGAACTACACAAAAAAAACCTGGCATCTACAGCGCTACATGGTGTCGGAGAAGCTATGGGGTGGGGCTACATATGTAACTGCTGCAGGTGTCGATGAGTTGGTTTTCATCGACAGCATTATTGACGGAAAATTTAAATTGACAATTTAAAAGAAACCATAAAAAAGAAAGTGTCATAAAGAAGCTAAATCTTTCACGATCGTTCAAATTCAAGTACAACTTTGTCTTCAAAAATACGGGTCAAAATGTACATTGTACAACCACTTCCACCCACAACCACCACAATCTCCGGGCCTAAATCCAATCGTAAATTTGTGCGAAGAATTGGATAAACAAGTGAAAAAGCATGCGATTGACAATAAATCTAAACTTAAACAGTCGTTCAAGGAAGAATTGCCAAATATTTGAGTCAAAAATAAAATGAGATATTTGCTGGGCTACCATGAATATTAACGAAGCTACAACCATTAGAGGGTTCTCCTAAGCCCGAAGAAATTAGTTATCATAGAGAGAAAAGCAACTTATATCGAAAAGCAAATACTAATACTAAATCGATGATAACAACCTCTGTTATAGAAAATCAAGCAGTATATGCGAATATCTTGGCTAAGGAAACTGCATACTGCACGAAAACAACAATTTGAAGCAACTCCAAAGATAATTTTGCGTTCAATTGGAATTCTAGTGAAAACGTTTCCACGTACATATATTAAAAAACTTGTGAAATGATTTGAATAATGGTCTTAAAGCCAACAATGAAAAGGCACTTAGTCTTATTTTGCTATCTACAGTTGAAACCTTCAGATCGAGCTGAATTTTATGGACAAAAAATGAAGACTAAACATTTGATGAGTTGACGATGCATCTTTCTATGTTTGAAAGGAATTTTGGTTGACAAATTTAACAAAAATAAGCATGACGTTCTACAAAGCAAAAATAATGGATGAAACAAAAAAAAAAAAGAAATATGCAGTTTTTGTAAAAAGAAAGGATACTGGGTTAGAGACTGTAAAAAATGGATTCCTGAAGGAAAATCAAACTGAAATAAAAGCAATGTTCTGCATAACAACCAAGATAAGTTGATACTAATGCATCTGTATTGTCATAGTACAATAAGAAATTTACATCAGTTCCATTTTAATTTTGAGAAGTTTGAAAAACCTTTTCAAATACAATCAGCTGGAAAAGAAATCTTAAGTGCTGTTGGCAAGGAAGAATCAACTCAAAATAAAAAACAAAGCTTGGCATGTTCGGGCAATATTAAGAGATATATTTTCCGTTTTGGTTGCTCAGGACAAAAAATTGAAACCGTGTACTCCGTGTACTCTAGTCTTCAGCTACAAAATACTGGTTATAAGTGAATGGCCAGAAAATGTTGTGCGAAAGTCGTCAAATGAAAAGGTCTTTGTACAAAGAAGCTATTAAATCAATAGTTTTGAAGTAAACCCTTCAACTTTTTCATGAGTGATGGGAATATCAATATAAGAGGTATATTAAGCAAACGCTTGAAAAGGAATTTGGCCTCAAAGTAAAACTAGACCAAAACATGTATCTATGGTTAGGCGCACAGATTACCGTTTGGAACAAGAAGAAAAGTGACAACACGAGGAGAGCTGATGCCAAAGGATGTGTGCGGTTTCATTCAAGAAGAAAAAGTATTTAGTTGTATTCAAAGATAGCTACCAAGTTCCCTTATGCTATATGCCATAGAACACAAGCCAGAAGTCAATAATGTGCTAAAAGAAGCAATTGCACATGCGAAACAATTGTACATTTAATTAAATTAAAGAACAACTGAGCGACAATAATCAAATGGTATCACGCAGAGACTGACAGCGCCATACACCTGAACAGAATGGCGGCAGGGAACGGCAATCGAACGCTAGTAGAAATAGCTAAAACTCTGAAGTACTCAAGCACAAAAGTAAACTATTCAAAATCAATTTGGGAGGAACTTATAAGTTCTGCAGTAAAAATATTGAAATCGTTAGTAGATAGTGTAAGACGCTACGAATTGTGGATTGGCAAGAACTAAACTAGAACTAAACATTTAAGAATAATTAAATCAAGCAGCTATACTTATAATTTTCATTGAGAAGAGAAAAACGATTTAAGGATATCTTGTTGGATTTGATACTGATAAAATATAAAAAATATGTAAGTAAACCAAGGAAGAAAATAAAGTAATTTAATAAAGAGATATAAGGTTTCAAAAAAATCCAACTGTGTGTGGAAAAGCAATGAAGTTACCTTTTTGAGGCACAGGTAGGGTTCAGACGAGTACAAAACTGGGGAATAAAGTAGTTTTGAATTTGAAGAAAATAAGAAAACGAACAAGAGAATAAAAGCTTAAAAGACCGAACGATTTAAAAAAAAACCCAAACATTTAATGGACTATGTAATAGCAGCGGATAATTTTTTTAACTCTTCATTAAATCCAGAAAGATATCAAGACACCAATCAACAGTAAGGAAAACATTGATTGGGGAAAAGAGCTATCTATCACCCCTACCGATTTAACTGATTTAGCTTTTTTTCCGATCGGAGTATTTTTTGTATTCTTACTAACCGTTTCGGGTTCGCCCCTACCCTTCCCAATCCCTACCCCCTCCATCGGCTTTGTGCTATTATGCTGGCTGATGTCTCCCTATCCCCCGACTGTTTAGTGTATCACTATCTGTCAATACCTAGCTTCCTTCCTGGGACGCTTATGGCCAATGATCAGCCAGGCTGAGGGCCCAATTTTCTAAAAATAGCTCAGTCGTTAACGGAGTATCCGGATACCAGGCGACCTCCGGATTAGCTAGCCTTATCTGTGTAAGCGAATCTCTGCACAGACGGACCCCCCCTTTACTTCGCCTACTCGTGGGAATCAAATGGACTCAAAACAAAAACAAAACCAAAAACATCACAGGAAGCAAAAGCGTCAAACCGGTACCGGTATTCCAGCTACACCGGGCGGCAGTTCGGCGGCAACGTCGGCTGTCGTTGCACCTGTGCCAAACATCGGAGAAGGGATTGTGCCAAGTCACTGCCCATCTTCGTGTGTGGTACAGGTTGTATCCACACCGGACGGCAGTTCGGCGGCAACGTCGGCTGTCGTTACTCCTGTGCCAAACACTGGAAAAGGGCCTGTGCCAAGTCACTGCCCACCTTCTAGTGCGGTGCAGGATGTACAATTGGCGAAAACGCTTCCCCCGGTCGGTAGTGGAAAGTTCGTGAATAATGATCTTTCCACTACTAAAGAGAGTAAACCTCTACAAAATGCTCCTAGGAGCTCGTATAAACAACGTCGGTATGCGATGAGGATTCTAAAATCCTCTGGTTCAACACTGGGGGATGGAAGTAATCCCATCCTTAAAAAGAGGCAGGAGTGGGCTAAATCCATTTTAGACAAAACTAGTCGCCACGACTCCACGTCAAAGCGACATAGGTCCTTGGAGGAGTCCACTCCCGTCCTCAAAAAGCCCAAAGTGCAGAACACCAGCAGTCCCAACATTCCTAGAGTACCTCTCACTAAACCTTACCTCTCACTAAACCTTTTAGTGACGTACTTAAGGAATCCAATAAGATCGTAATTGCAGTCATTGATAGGAGCTATATTGATGGCACGATTACTTCTGACCGTTGGCAGATGGTGAATCTGGAGCTCTCGGCTGGCTTTCTAAAAGTCATGCGAGATCATCCGGGTCCACCTCCTGTAACAAGCGATGAGGGTTGGCATCAAGGACATGTCAAGCTCATTGCTTGTAACGATCAGAGGTCGCGCGATCTCTATACGCTTGCTGTCGGCATGCTGGGCGAAGTTTGGCCAGTCGCAAAACTCGAGGTCGTTGCAAAGGAAGACATTCCATGCAGGCCGAGAGCTCGCGTTTGGATCCCAAAAGAACCCTCATGCCCGGATGACATACATGAGATCATCAAGATTAGCAACCCGGACCTCCCTTGTCACGACTGGAAGATCGCGAAACTGGAGGATCCAAGGGGTCTTTATCGAAGTGCGATTATCGTAATCAATAAAGACTCTGTGGCTTCTCTGGCGAGAGATAAGGGAGTGATAAGATACGGTTTCGGGACAATTACGCTACGAGTCTATAAAAAAGATGAGGTAAACGCTTCATGCGAGCCTCCACAACCCTTTTCGGAAGCTGTGTCGCAAGACGTAGGGGGTTCCAGTGCTACTATCACCTTCCCTTCCTTGGATGTGGATGATGTTGTACCTGGGCCTCTTCTGTCGCAGCACGGTCTTCCTCTGAACTCTCTTCAGAAGCTGTGCCGCAAGACGTAGGGCGTCCCAGTGCTATCATCACCTTCCCATCCTTGGATGTGGATGAGATTGTGGCAGGGCCCTCTTCTGTCGCAGCACAGTCTTCTTCAAAAAACGTCAAAGGTTTATCCCTAATGGAGACCGATGACTCTAACGACAAAGCTCTCCCCAGTGAGGAAGAAGATGAACTATTAGGTTCTTCTTCGTCTGATCTGGATGAGTTGGATTTGACAGTGGTGGAGGTTGATCTGCCAATTTGTAGCCAAAATGCTGCAAATACTACAGATTAATCTCCAACACTCTAAAACGGCTTCGGCCTCCCTTCTTCTCCGCCTGACAAAAACTGGAGAAGATGTCGTTCTCATCCAAGAGCCCTGGATTGTGAAATCCCTGGTTCGAGGATTGAGAACTCCCAAGGTCCTGCATACTAGTAAAACGTAATCTAAATGTATTTTTACTCCCTAACTTCAGTGATAAAGACGTCACCACAGCCAGTATGGTAATAGACAACCATACCTACTGGCTGGTATCAGCGTATTTGGGCCACGACCACCAGGGCCCACTACCTGGTACCATTCTGGAGAGGACGGTCGCTGAATCAACAAGACTTTAAACCAACATAATTATCGGTTGTGACGCCAATGCGCACCATACTACGTGGGGTAGTACCGATATAAATGACAGAGGTGAGTCTCTTTTTGATTATATTTTAACAACTAATCTGGTAGTATGTAATTTAGGTAGTGAACCAACCTTCGTTACTAAAAATCGACAAGAAGTTTTAGATATGACTCTTGTCTCTTTACATCTCTCAAATAAAATATTGAATTGGAGAGTATCAAAGGAGCACTCGTTCTCCGATCAAAGATACTTCCAATTCACACTTATTGAAGAGTTCCCAAAACCGATCCAATTCCGAAACTATAGGAAAACAGATTGGCCAAAATATAGGGCAACTCTAAAGAATCTGATTAAACCAGAACTTTATGATCCGCCCTTGTGCGCTTTTGAACTCGATCAAAAAGTCGACGAGCTTACAGCAGCCCTTAATAAAGCCATGGAAACTGCCTGCCCCCTCACTACAGTGCGGGGAAAGAAGAAACCATATTGGTGGGCTGCTGAACTGGGTATACTCCGGAAAGGCTTTTTAATCGTGCAAAAAAGACTAGACATCCACAAGACTGGGACTCCTATAAGGAATCCCTCAAAAAATATAAACAGGAATTGAGAATAGCCAAAAGATCCTCTTGGAGATCCTTCTGTAGCTCAATAGAAGAATCCTCGGAGGCATCAAGGATAAGGAAGATTCTCTCGACAAATCCAACCATGCCTAGTTGTCTTAAAAACTTGGATGGTACTTGGACTAACTCTTGCGAAGAAACGCTAAACCTGCTACTTGACACCCACTTTCCTGATAGCTCCAAATACGTTAATACAACAAACCATCCTGGGTCGGGTATTAACTTAACTTTTCCTCAAGGTCTTGTTACAAAAGAGAAGTTGACTTGGGCTCTGAATAGTTTCAAACCTTACAAATCTCCAGGGCCAGATCACATCATACCAGCTGAGTTACAATTTACGACTGACATAACTCTGCCCATCATTGAGATGATTTTTAAAAGTTGTCTAGATATGGTCCATATACCTCAGCGATGGAGAGAAGTAAAGGTAGTTTTCATTCCCAAGGCGGGCAAATGTTCGCATGTCAACCCTAAAGACCTAAGACCTATTAGCCTATCATCATTCATTCTCAAAACTCTGGAACGTTTGATTGATATCCACGTACGTAACAGCATTGATAAGAGACTATCGATGTCTCAGCATGCTTACTGTAAAGGGAAATCGGTAGAAACAGCCTTGCACACCTTGGTAAGAACTATCGAATACTCCCTAGAACAAAAACAATATACTATGGTGGCCTTCCTGGATATTGAAGGCGCTTTCAACAACGTTGACACATCCGCTATCACTTCTGCTATGACGACCCTAAACGTCGAATACTCACTCTGTGAATTGATAAATCTAATGCTAAAAAGCAGGATCATCAAATCTAAGATGGGGGATTTTTGTACGAAAAGGTCTGTCAGTAGAGGCACTCCGCAAGGTGGTGTTCTGTCCCCTCTCCTGTGGAACATAGTGGTTAACGATCTACTAATATCCCTTGAGAGAGAAGGCTACAGAGTGATTGCGTATGCCGATGATGTTGCTATCGCCGTCATAGGAGAACATCCAAATACACTGAGGGACTTTCTCCAAAACGCACTCAATATGCTCACTAGATGGACAGAACACTGTGGACTTAGTATTAATCCTCAAAAAACAGACCTCGTCCTTTTTACGCGGAAATACAAGATCCCAGAAATTGTACCTCCCTCAATAAAAGGTGTAACACTAATTTTCACCAATGAGGCCAAATATCTTGGTCTGATATTGGACAAAAAATTAAGTTGGAAACCTAATATTCAGGAAAGAGTTAAAAAGCTACAGCAGCTCTTTTCCTTTGCAAGAAAGCCATAGGAAACAAATGGGGTTTTCAACCTCGCATAACTTATTGGCTATACACATCGGTCATCCGACCAATACTTATGTACGGGGTTGCAGTGTGGTGGACTGCACTGAAGAAAGTCACATATTACGACAAACTCAGCAGAGTCCAACGCACTGCGTATCTCTGCATTAGCGGGGCTTTGAGAACCACACCCTCAGCAGCGTTGGACACTCTCCTCCATCTGACACCCCTCGACATTTTCAGCAAACAAGTGGCAGCGAGTACAGCCATAAGACTCAACGCCTCATCTCAGTGGACCAACAACAATGTTGGGCACTCCATCATTCTGAACCTCTTTGGTTCTATACCAAAGTACATAGACTACACTATCCCAAAACCCCAATTTGGTAATAACTTCCAGGTATCCATTCCATCCAGGGATGAATGGGAAGATAAAAAACTCCTGGATGACAAAAGCATCCATTTTTATACAGATGGATCCAAGACAAATGAGGGAGTTGGTAGTGGTGTGTACTCAGAAAAGCTTAATCTAAGCATCTCATTCCGCCTCCCTAATCATTGTAGCGTCTTCCAAGCGGAAATTTTAGCGATCAGAGGTTCTCTCCTGGCTAAGAGAAAACGTGATATCATCTTCTGATATACGCATCTTCTCTGACAGTCAGGCTGCTATCAAGTCTCTTGACTGCGTCTCAACCAAATCTCTAATGGCCCTCGATTGTCGATCGTCTCTTATGGAGATGGCGCAGCAATTTAACATTCACCTATGCTGGGTGCCGGGCCACAGAGACATCGCAGGAAATTGTAGAGCCGATGAACTCGCTAAAAATGGAACCGTCATACCTATTTCACCTGAAAGGGAGAAGATAGGTATACCGATAGCTACATGTAAACTCCTGCTAAAAGAAAAAGCTTTCGAGATAGCAAACTCTAGGTGGTACAATTTACCAACATGCGCAGCCACAAAACTAATATGGCCGTCATTGGACCTAAAGCGCTCTAAAGACTTGTTATCCCAAAGCAGACTTCATATTAGCTCCCTAATAGGTGTCCTTACGGGACACTGTCTTACAGGCAGACACGCAATACGACTTGGTGTAGCCTCAAATGACTTCTGCAGGAGCTGCATGGACGAGGAAGAAGAAGAAACAATCTCTCACCTCCTCTGCACCTTCCCTGCTCTTTCACGAAGACGCAAACTTCATCTGGGAGAATACTCTTTTGATGATCCCAGTGAACTAGCTAAAAAGGATATCAAATATCTCCTTCGCTTTATAAAAAGCTCAAAATGGTTCGACTAGTGGGAAGTAATTCTCTAGATTCATGTGGTATCACAATGGGCCCTTTCTTCTGGCCTAAGTGTGTGGTTTTTGTATCCGCAGCCACATTAACCTAACCTAACCGTTTCGGGGGATAACAAATTCCATAGCGTTTTTCTATGCAAGAAAATAGGAAAACAATTGGGAGCACACTGTCGCGTCATCACGCGTGAAATTGTATGCGTTGTTTTCCTTAATTACTTCTGCCGAAATGCATCATAGGAGTTGACATTTTCATCGTACATACAAAATTTGCTCGGAGGTTTCTCCGATTTAAAATTATTTTATCCATATATTTCAAAAGAATTAATGATTTACAAGCTCCTTTACACTGTATTGTCTAACTTCTTTCTGTTATTGATTAAAATAATGTAATTATCTATAAATGGTTATCCTTTAGCGCTCCAAGTTAGTGCTTTTTTTCAAAGTATTATTATTTTGAAATTTATTTAACAATTTAGTCAAGTTATAAAAATAATAATAACAATATACATATGTACATCACTTACCATAACCAGCATACGCCCTCTCATCATAAGATTGACCCTGCTGCGAATAATCAGATGAGGGTGCACTGTAATCAACAGCAGGAGCCCCATATGTCTGTGTATAATCTTGACCGTAAGTTTGATATCTGGTGTCTGGTTGGCTTCCATAACCAGTGTTGCTGTAACGATTAACAAATGTTTTAATGGTAATAAATGAAAATTAAAATTGGTAAATATTTTATTTTACCTATATCCAGAATATTGACTTTGATCGTATTCCCCATGCTGTGAATACCCTCCACTGGCTTGGGCTGCAGTTCCATAACTTGACTGCGGATATCCATTGTAGGATGTTTGAGCGGTTGACGCTGAGTACTGTTGAGCGTATGGGTCAACAGCCTGAGATGGATCTTGATAAGAGTGGTGTCTAGGCGAATGAAAATTTTAATGTAAAAATTATTATTATACACAACATGAAACAAAATTAACTTACCCTTGAGAGGATGCATGAGAAGTTGCGTAACCTGCATTTGCATGGGATGTTGCTTGTGAAGTTTGGTGATATTTTGGAGCCATTGGACGCTGTGAATACGGGCCAGAATCATATCGACCACGTTTCGGACCGGGAGGACCACCAGGAGCACCACGTTTCAATGTTGGCACTGGAGCAACTTGAGTATTTGCGTTGTGTGACATGGGAGGTCGTGGCATTCCTTGGCCGTAACCACCTCGACCGCGTGGTGGACCACCTCGCCTCATCATACCGTTTGGGTCACCAAATGATGAACCATTTGAATGAGGTATGTAACTTCCCCGGCTGCCACGCATTCCAGGAGGACCACCACGCCCGCGTGGCATTCCTCGCATAGGTGACATACCATTTGTTGGTACTGGTGCCGCTGTTGTTTGTGTTGTAGTCGCTTGTGATGTTGATGCATCTGCTGGGGCGCTCGTTGGTGTAGGTGTTGTAGAAATTGGTGTTACTGTTTTATTATTTTCAGCGCCAGTATGTTGCTTCGGAGCTACAGATATAAATTTCATTAATTAAAACGAGATTAAAATTTTTATATGATGTCATAAAAAGTATGCCGTCAAAATATTATTTTACATTAAACGCGGAGGGTATAAAGAATACAAAGTGTAACTTGAACCTCATCGTAAAAACGCGGGGTTCTAGTATGGCGGAACTTATTATTTTCTTAGGTACAATATTTCAATAATCTTTTAGGGAATGGAGACTACATTAAACTCAAATATGACGGTTATTTCACAGAAAACAAGAAGCATTGATCCACACTGCGATTTAACAAATATTTTCAAGGCAACTTACTTTTGCCAGGGAGAATACCTCTCAAACCTCTCAAGTTACATACATATATGAAAAGAAGAAGACAACACTAGGCTTAGGCATGCCCTGTGAAAGCATGGTGTTGGACCATGTCTAAGCGTAAGACATACCATAAAGTCGGGTGTCAACTGACAGGCAAGAAATTGACAAATTTTAGATCGGTCGGGGATTTAGATGTTGTCTTCAGGACACCCGTAGAATAGGTAGGTATGTACATATAAACTTAGAGCCGGCAACATATTTGGAAAGTGGAGTGATAACCGAAATGTATGCACATGTGTTTAGATAAACGCACCATTATATCAAATTCAAACGTCTGCCACCTTTATTTTTACCCGTGCGTGATGAGCGTTCAAAAACAAACGAAAATGAATGTAAGGGTCAAAATGATACCCACCTTATTGCCACGAAGTAGAACTGTTTTATTACAACAAATAAACCGTATCAACTTACTATGCCAAATTTGAAAAAATGCGATAGTAAATACATTTTTGGAATTTTCGTTTTCTATTTTGTAGTGCGAGCAATGTCGAATATGTGATCATTCCATAGTCTGCTATTACATGATGAATCCAATTATTTAGTCCGCTGTTGAATGCGATATTACACGTTGAAACCAAAGTCATGAATCCAGTTTGACGGTTCCCTTTGTTTTTCATTTTCGAGTTGTTCTATGCTCAAGTAATAATTAGATTTTCGTTTTGTTGGCGACCTGTTTTTGTATATCATGCCTTAATTTGTTTATTTTGAAATTTATTTTATGCTTAGCCTTATCGTAGCCAAAAACCAACAACATTTGAACAACAAATAGCTAGTGCCACCGAAAATTTTACCCGCGCGACACAGATTCGATTTTGTTCCGTGTCATGTTTTCGATTTCTTGTTTCTCTTTTGCACTCGTTTTGTTCGAAGTTTCGCATGCATCCAGTTTTATAGTGTAATACCAGACATAAGTTTATTGGATAAGAAGTGACAGAAAAAAGCTATTAACTGCCGGTAATAAAGAAGCTTTTGTTCTTCGATCAATTTCTTCAGATGATAATTATTCAGCGTTTCCATGACCTCGGAAAAAGGGCTGGACAAATGTGTTTTTCATACGCTCGGAAAAAGGGCTGGACAAATGTGTTTTCCATACGCTCGGAAAAAGACCTGTAGAGTAGAAAAAGCTAACGCAATGGTTTTTCCAGCGTTGAAGAACATTTCTTCAGAACAATAGGGGGATACTATTCTGGCCAGCGGATTTGGGTATGTCAACGTATTTCAGTACTCTTGCAACTGCACTGGTGCGAAAGATGATTTGTCTCATAAAACCGTTTTCGCACTCAAGTACAGGAGGACTCATGACACTCTCTGGAAGCGTCGAATTAACAGCAAACTGTTTCGCGCATTTTCTCACGTGTCAAACGGTTGAATTTGTAGCGCGTATATCTACACATGCATGCGTATGAATTTGGATTATCACTCAGAGCTGCCTGCTCTTAGACAAATAAATGTTTCGATGCCACCTAATAGTTGCTTGAGTAAAATTACGAACAGCTGCAATTCGAACTTTCGAACGCATAAGTTTTATATGGAAAGACAACTAGAGGATCACTTTTTACAAGGAATAAACGCCATCAGCAACACGGAGACTACCTTCATCGAAAATCATTATTCTATGGCGAAGAATGTGTTCATATCCGGCGGTGAAATTATAGTCGGCTGTAGTGCTTGGCTTACGGAAGAAACTAGGAATCGACAAAGAAACCAACCAAAAGCTCGCATCGCAGAGAGCTTATTAGCAGCGAGAAACAAGCTAGTCTACTTATCGCATTAAGATGAAGAGAAATCACCTTAGCGTGCGACGCACAGTGGTGCGAGAGCGGAAAAAAGTCTTTTTAAGAAGTCATATTTATCCTTTTAAATTTTATGTTTAAGTACTCTTATATAACCCGAGCGTATGATTTAAAAGTATTTTTTAACATACATATATATTGTATGTTCTGATTTACAAGCCCTCAAAGTTGAAAAATAATTTTACTCAAATCGCGAACCGTATTTTCAACAAATTTTGAGATTGTTTTTTCCGAAGTTCCTTTAAATAAATTCTCTATCTTCTTAAATAATTTAATTGTTCTATTTTCGATTATCTAAAAAAAATAAAAAAATTTGATTATTTATAAAAGATAGCTTCTATAAGTAGTCTGAAGCTTTAGTACTAGGAAAAAATGCGTTTTTTTAAACTTTTTGATTTAAAAAAAAAGCGCCAAAAGATACCAAGAAAGTAAGTATGCCAGCATATGCTGCATACATTCATGTTAAAGCACAGAAAAAATCAGGTGCAGATACGTGCAGATGTGGAAGTTATGATCAAAAATATTTCACTGAATCGGATTTCAAAAAACTGCGTGGTGTTTACCAAAAAGTTTGATTTCTTCGTTATTAATTGTCAGAATGAACTGGTTAAACCCATTATTTTAAGAAAAAATGTCAAACTTTATTTTAAAAATAAAACAAAATTAATACATTGACCCAGGTCTGAGAATTTCGATTTTTGCGAAACCATTTATTTCTGCCGCCCGGAAAATTTTTTCAACTTTGAACTCAATTTTTTTGGAAACAACACACGAAAAACAATATAGTTTTATAATATTTTAAATTATATGATAGAGCTTAATACAAAATAAAGAAAAGGATTAGGGATAATCCTTTATTTTTTTAATTTTTTACTAAAAGGCAGGTAGAAATAAAAAAGGTGTTATTTTTAAAGTTTTATTGCTTTGTTTTTGTTGTGTATTGCGTAATTTTGTATTACCTTGCTTATTAGAATAAAATCTCTTACTTAATTATATCGGGTGATTTTTTAAGAGCTTGAGAACTTTTTAAAAAAAAAAAACGCATAAAATTTGCAAAATCTCATCGATTCTTTATTTGAAACGTTAGATTGGTCCATGACATTTACTTTTTGAAGATAATTTCATTTCAATGTTGACCGCGGCTGCGTCTTAGGTGGTCCATTCGGAAAGTCCAATTTTGGGTAACTTTTTCGAGCATTTCGGCCGGAATAGCCCGAATTTCTTCGGAAATGTTGTCTTCCAAAGCTGGAATAGTTGCTGGCTTATTTGTGTAGACTTTAGACTTGACGTAGCCCCACAAAAAATAGTCTAAAGGCGTCAAATCGCATGATCTTGGTGGCCAACTTACCGGTCCATTCCTTGAGATGAATTGTTCTCCGAAGTTTTCCCTCAAAATGGCCATAGAATCGCGAGCTGTGTGGCATGTAGCGCCATCTTGTTGAAACCACATGTCAACCAAGTTCAGTTCTTCCATTTTTGGCAACAAAAAGTTTGTTAGCATTGAACGATAGCGATCGCCATTCACCGTAACGTTGCGTCCAACAGCATCTTTGAAAAAATACGGTCCAATGATTCCACCAGCGTACAAACCACACCAAACAGTGCATTTTTCGGGATGCATGGGCAGTTCTTGAACGGCTTCTGGTTGCTCTTCACTCCAAATGCGGCAATTTTGCTTATTTACGTAGCCATTCAACCAGAAATGAGCCTCATCGCTGAACAAAATTTGTCATTTTGTCACATTTCGAACCGAACACTGATTTTGGTAATAAAATTCAATGATTTGCAAGCGTTGCTCGTTAGTAAGTCTATTCATGATGAAATGTCAAAGCATACTGAGCATCTTTCTCTTTGACACCATGTCTGAAATCCCGCGTGATCTGTCAAATACTAATGCATGAAAATCCTAACCTCAAAAAAATCACCCATTATATATAAAGGATTAAATTAAAAAAAAGTCAGTATTGAGTTATTGACCATTTGTGCAAGGTGTTTAAGAAAAATTTTTACTCTTTTATCAACCAATAAGTGAAAGTGAAGTGAAATATAATAACAATCATACATATATAGTGAATTCAATACATTAAAATACATTCAATCAAAATTCCTTATTCGGTGTTGTGTAGTGAACTTATTACTAATGGACATTATGTTCAAAATCTTCTACCATATTTTGAAAGGGAATACCCCAACTTAATTTCTGAGCAAATAGAAACTGTGCTGTCAGAATTAAAGAAACGTTTTATGTCTCATTTTTTGAATCGGTGGAACGCAGTTCATAGAAAAAAAAGTCATTTTGAAAAAAAATACACTCATTGGCTCGAAGGAGTTTTCGAGGTAGAACTAACCAAAAGTGTATTGCCTGAAACGTCAACTTATATGGGAAGACCACGAAAGAGTTTTGACGAATGCTGTGATCGAGCTAATTCGGCGGTTTGCTGTTGTCCTTGAAGTAATAACGTCGAATGAAAAATTAGATTTAAAAAAAAAAGTGCAGCTTACATGTGGGAAACTGCTGAACTGTTTGTTGAGAAATATAAATGGTACAATATGCCAGCAACCGTACATAAGGTTTTGATCCATGGAGAAGAAATAATTAAAAGCTGTGCATTTCCTGTTGGATCGCTCTCCGAGGAAGCCCAAGAATGCCAAAATAAGGATTATAAAGCCTACCGCAGGTTTCATTCGAGAAAATGCAGTCGAATTGCGACGAATGAAGATGTGATGCATCATATACTCATATCCTCAGATCCAATAATAACAGGTTTAAGGCCACAGGCAAAAAAGAAAATACTTCCAATCAGCGCAGACGCTAAAAACCTCATTTTAGCGTCATAAAGCATGTATAAGACTAATCTTAACATGTGTTTCAAATTTCATTAAAATTCGTTTAATAGTTCAGACTTTACAAAATTTTTTCCGCTCTCCCATACAAAAATCAAAAACCCTCAAATTTTAGAAAAATGTCAATAACTTTGTTTATAATTTTTTTTTTCAACCAAATTTTCACCAAATATGTATAAGACTAATCTTAACATGTATGCCAAATTTCATTTAAATCCGTTGAACCGTTCAGATTTTACAGACTTTTTTCCGCTCTCCCATACAAACCGAACCACTGTGCGACGTGATAAGCGCAACTACATCCACGCAGAAGAAAAAGCTTTAAGGTGGAAATGCAGAACCGCCTAGAGAATAATAAAGATTGCACTAGTGTCCAATGCTCTAAACAACACCTGATAAGACAAAAATGTATCTCTGATAGTTTTGGATGAGGACCAGCTCAAAAAGAATTGAACCCTATTTTAATTGAACCGTCTAAAGTAAGATTCTCCCGACTACGCACACCCAAGTAAAAAAATTTCAAAGCAATTGGAATTGATATTATTGATACAGAGCTCTTATGAACTTCTACAACCACTTATTAAAAGAGATTTGCTGAATATTGGAAAAGAGGAATTATTGTCAAGCTCCCAAAAAAGGAAATCTCACGCAATTCGAAAATTGGAGAGATACATATGTATATGCATTCTTCCTACAGTAACCAACATAATAGTACTGGAAATAGTAAAATACAACACAGATACACTCGACTCTGAACAAGAAGGATTCCACACTGGATGTTTGATGAAAAGCGAATTTAGAAGATCCGATAAAACTATGCGCTTTGATGTTCAAAACAGAAAAAGTATAAATCTATTTTGATTATAAATTACAAATATTAGATAAGAAGTGATTATTATGAAACAGTGTTTGAGCTAATATATACAAGTATAATTTATTCTTTTAGAACAACAATTTATCTGTGTGGATTTTTATCGGACAATGAGTTGAATATCGATCACTGCTTCACCTGTTGTTTATAGTTTTAAAAAGGCATTCCACAGTTTCAATAGAGAATAAATTGATTACTATGATCAGGATTACACAATGATGGATAGAAATATCACGTTTTGCATAAAGGAATGTTGTCAAAAAAATTAAAAGTGGGGCTAGGCTATAAACTCAATATCACCTCAAATATCTGAACAAGGCGGACGATGTATGCTTACTTTCTTATGACAACAAGGTTAGAGAGAGAAGCAGAAACCAAACTTCCACATTTAATTTCCAAATCAATATGTCTTGAAAACCTGTGAAAAAAGGCTGCATTCGAAGTGCTGTTTCAAAAATGGAGAACAAATTGTTTGGTTTAAAAACCAAGCTACGACTGTTCCTTCATAGTGATTTATGCAGCGAAGCTTATGTACTCAGATAGGATGCAGAAAAATGGGTCCCTAGAAATACTTGGTGAAGAATGGTCGAACAGGAATCAGCACGATTGGAAAATAGTTGAATATAGCTAAGATATATTTCCAAAAATCATAGCGGCACTCATTTAAAAACAACTAGAAATGGACTTGTCGTACGATTCAATTAGTGATTCAACTCAACTTACAGGACCCGCTATCTACTGTGGTATAGGGGAAAACGTAATTATAAACACAAATAATCAAAATCAATTGAAATCTGGAAAGAATTACTTGGGCCTTGAGAGGTATAATTGCAATGATGTATGTATAAGTTTGAGTAGGAATAAAATGTGAATAGTAACAAACCTACCATTAATGAAACTGTTTGGCACCAGTTGAAGGTGTATGTGGATTATTCATGCACCAAAAAGGAAAACACTAGGGACAATACCAAGTAATATTGGTACTTCAATTGCTCAAGTTTCTCAACAAGCAAGGTACTTTAAAATGACTACCTCATTTAGTTCTACAAAATATAGATATAAAGATTTTTTGCAAAAAAAAAGCCAGTACATCTTCTTGGACTTGTTCTCGATTCTATTGATTATATCAAGTAACGTGCTCGATGAAAAGACTAAAGCCTTGTATGCTACTATATCGACATTTCCCCTTATAAAAGCAGAGAATTCGAGTTTTTTGTTTCTCATGAGCAAAATATTCACCCTTGAAACCAGTGTGCTGACATAAAATATCAATGTTTAAACTAAAAATATTTTTTTTTTATGTTGCATCAAAAGAGCCTGACTGACCCAACTTAATTGCCAAGAATATTAAAAATTCCTCATTTAATTAACCGTACAGATATCATATTCGAATTTTTCGAATCTCATAGAAACTATTTTAAACTCGTCGGATATTACGAACCAGTTTGTTTTAAGTTCAAAGGGTATTTTTGGCTATAAGCAAAATGCAACTACTTAAGATAATGCGACTTTAATTTCATCGATTTTAAGATAATATTATGTTAAATCATATTTTGATGTTATGAATTTAAGGCAGTAATTAAAAAATCATCATTTTTAAGTTGTTTTGCTCGAAAAAAAATGTATAATAAAAACACTTACGTTGCCCATACATAGGGAGCCTTCCTCCGCGCATGGGCGGCCCTCCTCTGGGAATATATGCTCCCCTTTGGTAGCCCATGCCGCGTGGTGGACGCATTCCACCCCTGCTTCCAGGCATCATTGGTGGCGGTCCTCCCATTACCCCACCCCGCATTCCCATGTAATGTCCTCTGCCCATACCGCGTCCACGGCCACGTTCGAAGCCACCACGAATTGGTGGCCCACCACGTCCTCTGAAACCACCACGTCCTGTTGGTGGTGGCCCCATTACTCCAGCTGGTGGTGGTGCTTCCATTTCAATTTACTTAGGTATATATTTTTCTTGCCTTTTAAAAACACTTTCAGCACTAGATCTTTTTTTATGAGTTTTATAAGCGTCACTTTTCTTGAAAGTAAAATATAATTACAGTTGACAGCCGGTTTCAGTGAATATTAAGATAATAATTTTCAAGCTTAGTTTTATGGGGAGCTCTTATATGAAACAAACTCACTTATTAAGGTTTTAATCAATTTTAACAACTAACTGATACATATAACTTAAAAAAATGTATTTTATTTTATTTCAGTCCTTTTAATCTGCCCTACCTGCGGCCAATTCTTTTTCACATTCACAGCGCAATGAAAAAATATGGCGGATAATTGATTGATTTTTCTTTCGAAATTATAATTATTTTTACTTCTGATGACTTCGAAAATGGCGGTGAACTACCCTACCATTTGGTAATGTAGTGTGAGGGTTAAGGGTAGTTTCACATTCTCAAATTATTATCTTTGTATAAAAGACCACTGACGTCTATAATACATATAGAGATAACTGTTTAAAAGGCCTTGCACATGAGAGCGAACAACGAATGAACGAATGAACAAACAAACGTGATTTTACACACTTCAAAAAGTCAATTTCAAACAAAAACACATTTAATTTATTAAGAAACCAATTGACAATAATGTTCAGCCCTATCAGGAGTTTCGCCCGAAAAAAATTCCATTTTTCTTTTCCCTTACTTTGAGTTTCACCCGAAAAAAAAGTGATGTTCGAAAAATTCCCCTTATCAGTAGCATTCTATTCGGGCGAAATATCACACACTTGACAGCTAAAATGTTCACTTAAATTTTGGCGGCGAACAGGAAGGCAAAAACGTTAAAATGTAAGTTTTTCGACGAAATTGTTTATTATTACCAAAAATGTATTAATTTTTGTTCTACTTTCAAGCCTAGTACGCAGCTGAAGTGAAACGAATTTTTTCGGCGGTCTCCAAGTGCAGAGCGAAATGAAAACGAAAACCACAGCGGAAAAATATTTGTGGAGAGTTCTGTCTGGAAGTTGAAGTTCAATTTTAAGCCTAGTACGCTGCTGATGCGAAACGAAAATTCCCATACAAAAATGACATGACGAAATCATAAACGAAAATATTCGAAAATTTTTTCAATAAATAAATAAAACGTCAAAATTTCGCAAGCAATTAATATACCGGGCAATTAAATTGAGAACGAAAAGAGTGGAGAATTGTACTACGAAATCTAGTACAGCTATCCACTAAAATGACACATTTCGTCGTTCAGCAGCGTACTGAAAAACGAAAAGCACAGCGAAATTTTTCGTTTATGATTTCGCCATGTCATTTTTGTATGGGAAATTTCGTTTCGCATCAGCAGCGTACTAGGCTTCAGGAGTAAACCAAATGAGAACACAGAAACGTACCAATCGGAAGTATTTTACTCATCCGAAAATGCATATGAAGAGTAACAGATAGAAGACATCGAGGAGATCACCATTGTTTCGGCTCCACCACCTGTTCCTTCTCAAATTATCGACAATAGTGCCTCCGCTCTGAGAACAACATTTCAAGAAGGCCAAAAAAAGAGGATTGACAAAGTCAACGCGCAGCAAGTTCTTATTCTTATGGACGAACTGGAAGTCCAAAAAGCACTTTGTGTGAAGGTTGATGAAGCTATTGTAGTGATGAAAGAGCATAACAATCAAATGGAAACTAATATGAAGAAGTTGTACCGATCACTAGATAGCATTCATTATCAACAAAAAGAGCAGACAAAAGAACAGAAGCGGCACAATCATGAAATGGAGAAGTTAAGAAAAGAAAAAATTGAATTTAAAATAAAAAAAAAAAATAAAAAAATAATTGAGCTGAAAGAACTGTAAATCAAACTTATGGAAGGAAAAGAAAATACCTATGTGAAGTGTTTTTTATGTGTTAGTTGTTCTTTTAAAATTATTGTTTTCTGTTTGGAATATATATTTTAAGATTTCACATATTTTTGCTTTTTTGCAATACTAAAAAAGAAAACAAAAACTAATATTCATTTATTTCAGGGGCGGATCCATACTTTTAATTGGGGGGGAGGGCATACACTTAGATGAGTTTTTACTCACCGCTTAAAAATGTTCTTTAATGTCTTGTAAAGGAGGCTAACAAAATTTAAATAACATAAAGTGCATCTTAACCTTACATACGTTTACACATTTGAAGGGCTAAACTGACAACTTTCGTTGTCAAGTTATAATAGAACACTGTTGTACAATGCACAGCAATTTATAATGACTCCCTATCCCTACATATGAAAGCATTCCAAGATTCCAACAGTTTTCTAAATATGCTATATTTAAGAGCTAAATCACAATATTTTAGAGGGTTATTGGTGCATTTCACGCAGAAATGTAAGAATCTGTTGTGAAAAGTAGCTTTTTTCCAAAAATAAAATATACTTTTTTTGTTTCCATTTATATTTATGCAAAGAACGCTACAAAACCTGAAAAATCCAGAAAATGAGAGAGGATGTGATCTGATATGAAGAATTGTCGCTATCAGTCTGCTTACTCGTATTTTGCTTTTAGTCAACAAAACTTAGAAATAGTAAAGAAAAATGTTTGGTTCTTGAATTATCAATTAGTTTTACAAAAGTCATGACCCCTACGACCCCCCCCCCCTGGATCAGCCATTGCGATTGATTTAATCCTTGTCAACAACAACTGTCAAAGCAAACATTCAGATGGTAGGTGTGTTCATTTTCTGAATACGAAAAGGCACCCTGCTTAAGAACGGAGGGGAAATTTTTTATGTCCGCTTACTCAGAAAGTTTTTTTTTGAAGAAATCGATTGGAGAGGGATAAAAAATCGTACCATGGCTCTCAGTGGCCACAATTCAGGAAATTGCGACACGAAGTATAAAACGAATGAGGGTTTTATACTTTTTTTATGTTCAAGAAAAAACTTAGGTTCAGATTTCATTCTCTGTTTCCATAACAGAGATGGGAAATTTATTGAGAGCTCAGTTTTTTGAACATACATATTTTTCGAACTGTCAGTTTTAAATTCGAAGTGAAATTTTATTCGGGCGAAAAACCTGATAGCTTTTTAAAATCCGGGGGAACAAAAATATTTCGGGCGAAAAGCTTTTCGGGTGAAACTCTTGATAGGGCTGGTAAGGATAATAAAATTAGCATTTTGTTCTCTAAAACAGGAAAAATTTGTAAAAACAATTTGGTAGTAACGAATTGCAGTTTGGTTGTGACGAACTGTCAAACTCTATTCGCGTTCCACATACCATCCACACTAATAAATTGTTCGCGCGCTACATAACCTCAAAATTATACCACTCTTGTTTTGTTTTTGTGTGAAAGATCATGGCTGCGGAAAATATGGAGAAAAGGGTAATTTAATTCGTCGCTGTCTGCGAATAGAAATAAAGGCCATGTGAAAGAAAAGTCAAAATATGCGAACATCCACAGTTCGCAGTTCGTAGCTTATGTGCAGATGCTTAAGGCATATAGTTTTATCATGGGGAAATTTTCTTTAACGTTTGCCGTAGCTGCAATTTAGCGTTGGAAGTTTAAAGTATTGAGGTTAAGTCAAAATCGGCAAGAGATAATGTCAACGCTGTCACTAGATGCCGCCCCAGTAGATTCTATCGGCAATAGTACTATAGGTTTTATAAACATACAATAAATATAATAATATATATATAATATATAATATATAATATACTTAAAGTTTCGTTTTGTTCATTTTGAAAATTTTAAAATAACTTAAAAAAGCAACAGAATTATGGATTCATTGAAAGAACTGGTAGTCGAATCTTTTTTCCATACAATATCCCCCTTAAAAGCTATGTTCTTCTATGTTCAGTGGAAAAAATATATGTAATTTTTAAACGCTAACTCGTTTTTTTGCCTCAATAAACTTGTTTTTCAAAGAAACTAAGAACTAAAGTTTCTTCTGTTGAAATAAAACCATGACTCTAAGATCGTAAGTAGACACGTGTGGACTCACCACTCTGACACTCGGCTGAACGCAGCCGCATTGAAATCAACCAGTCAACCTCCACATCGTTCTCTGAACGCTCAGCTGTTAAGTAGCATTCACATGAGCGCGACCAACGAACGACGAATGAATTACAAAATGTGAGTTTATATACGTTTGAAGACATATTTCCACACAAATTCTTAACAAAACGATAGCAATGTAGTTTCTATTTGATTTATTGTGCATACTTTTACTTTTCAATATCATATATTAATAAATTTAAGAAAACAAATTTATTCGTCGCGAACAAAATTCTAGTTGATACGAACTGTCAAACTTTATTCGCGTCCCACATACCATCCACACTGCAACGAATAAATTGATCGCGTTCCACATACCATCCACACTGCAACGAATAAATTGTTCGCGCGCTACATAACCTAAAAAATCATTCTTGTGTTTTGATTTCGATGGTGAATGGTGTTCGGCTGTGGATGCACATGAAATCTTTTCCTTGTTTTGTTTATTAACAAGGACACCAATAATTTTTTTTTTAACAAATATAGCTTCGACAGCATTTTCTTAATCGGTTGTTTTCAAACAAAACACAATAATGATAAACACAAAAAAAAAACAATTGTCAAAGTCAAACTTCATTCGCGACGAATTAAAAACTCTCATGTGAAAGAAATGTCAAAATCGACGAATATTCGTTCATTCGTTGGTCGTTGGTCGTGCTCATGTGAATAATGCTTTATCCTCATCGTGGCTGGTTCCATAGACACACCATATAAAGACCGGAAACCTATCTGTCATTCTGGTTTTGCCTACAAGCTGAAACATCAATTCTCACCAGCGTTGCCGCGAAGACAAAAATTGTAAGGGCAATTTTGAGGGCCATTTCCAAAATGTGCGGGCCACTATCCCACTACCCTGGAAAAAATTTGTTTAAGAAAATAATAACAGTTTGTCTTTTCTAAATAAACTTATTATATTTCAGGTCTTTTTGTTTACGGTATTAGTTATCACACTTGTACAAATTCCCGATCGGGCACATTTTGGCAACGCTACTTCTCACGCACCTTTATTTCTATTTCTAACATCAATTCACCACGGCTAACATCAATTCACCACCCTCTAACATCAATTCACCACGAAAATAAAGTATAATGATGAGAAATTCTTTAGGGGAGGCACCTAGTGGCTACATCGACATTAGCTATTGCATTTTTTGGGAAGAGTACGATAACTCAGCCGACAAAGTTTAATGACGGATTTGTATAGAACAGTTAAAAACATTAATTTTTTACTATGGGAGCGGGGTCTATCCTCCCCGTTTAGGCGTTAGGGGCAATTTAAAAAAATATGTACGTTAAATGGAAAAAATAATGGTAATACTTACAACTAAGTTTTATACATTTTTTTAAAACCAACACTTTTGTCTATTAGCTTGTTTTTAAATCAAGTCAAAACTATGCAAATTAGAATAGTTCGTTGAGATATTATATTTTTAATAAATATTTATTAATTCGATCATCTCAGATGCCAACTTAAGGCTAAAATGGAAAAACATTTTCGCTGTAAACTGTCAACAAATATGGTTAAACAAAGATCTTATGGTTTCTTTGATGAATAATTCGCAGTTTTCTGTAAAAGATAAAAATATTCCAGAAGAAAAAACACAACCAGTCGTCTTGAAGTTCGTTATAAAAAGGCACAGTTTTAATTTCAAAATTCAATAATACCAAATAGCTTAAATAATTTTTTTACAAAAATGATACCAAAACAACATCCCCACTAAAAACTTATTTCATTAACAAACCAATTAATACAATAAACTTTTTGATAATAGGAGATGATAAAGGCTTCGTTAAAATATCTGCTGCCATTTCATCGGAGCGGACTGATTTCAGCTGTATCTGTTTTTCTGCCACTATGTCTCGGACGAAATGATGTCGGATGTCGATATGTTTCGTGCGAGGACGATAACATTCATTCGATGCCAGATGAATGGCACATTGACTGTCACAAAAGATTTTCATAGATGATTCAACTCCTGTTAGTTCCTTCTGAATTCCTTTCAGCCACATTGCTTCTTGTACAGCGACTCCCATAGAGATGTACTCAGCTTCGGCTGTAGACAATGCAACGGTCGCCTGTTTGCGTGATCCCCAGGATATTGCTCCTCCTTGAGCCAGAAACACGTATCCACTTACTGATTTCCTTTCATCTAAATCATTCGCGTAGTCAGCATCACAAAATCCAACAACTTCTGAATTTCCATTTCGATTATAAGAAAGTTTCAGGTTCAAAGTTCCCTTCAAATACCTCAAAATTCTTTTTGCTGCCAACCAGTGAAGTCGACCTGGATTATTATTGAATTTGCTCAAAAAATTTACGGCGAAGCAAATATCTGGACGACTGATTTGGGCCGCAAAAAGCAAACTTCCAATTAACTCTTGATAGGGCACATTCGACATTTCAAGTTTTTCCTTTTCAGATTTGGGACAATTTTCCTTGCTTAACTTTACATTGACATCCATAGGACTTGACACTGGATTACAATTATTCATGTTAAATCGATTCAATAATTTTAAAATATATTGTTGTTGATTTATGTTTAAATTTCCATTCTTTCTATCATAGTCTATGGTCATACCCAAAAACGAACTAACTTCTGGTATCTCTTTCATATGGAATTCTGACTTTAAATAAGACTTTAATTTTTCGGATACTTTAATGTCTTTAGAAAAAATTAACAAGTCATCTACATAAACTGCCAAAAATAAAATCGATTCAGTATTTGTATCATTATAATAAATACATGGATCATATCTTGATTGCTTTAAATTAAATACTTTTAAAGCCTTGCTCAACTTAAGGTTCCATGTCCTTGAAGACTGTTTGAGTCCGTAAATGGACTTCTTTAACTTTAAAATTTTATTTTTAGGTATATCTAAACCTTCAGGTGGATTAATGTAAACATTTTCAGATAACTCACCTTGTAAAAAAGACGTGACCGCATCAAGCTGCTCGATGTGAAGACTCATTTTTGTTGCAAGAGACAGAAGATATCTCAATGAGCTGTATCGAATTACCGGTGAATATACTTCGTCAAAATCGATACCTTTCCGCTGTGCACATCCCTTCACCACTAGCCTTGCTTTGTAACGGATCACTTCATCGTTTACTCCTCTTTTGGTCTTGAATACCCACTTTGAATTCAACGGTTTTATTCCATGGTGACGATCGATAACATCCCAAGTGTTATTTGCTTTCAAAGAATCACACTCGTCACTGATTGCGTTTTTCCATTTCAAACCATCTGATCTTGAAACCGCCTCATCGTAAGTAACAGGATCATCAGATGAACAGACTTCTTTTTCGTTGACAAACGCTACGAAATCTTTCAAAATCTTAGGTTTCCTAACACGACTTGAACGTCGCAAAGATCCATCAGCAACATCCCCACTAGATGATAAATTGGTTGACGGTTCATAACTTGAACAAGTTTCAATATAACTTTCGTCCACATCAGCGCTAGCATCGTCGAACATCTCATCATCCGAATCATCAGCGAACATCTCTGTGACATTGTCAACATCATCACATGAATTTTCAGATGAACAAATCTTTTCACCAACAGCAGGCTCAGTCTCAGCAACAACAACAGGTTCAGTCTCAGCAACAACAACACGTTCATCTCCAACAACAACAGCATCATTCTCAGCAACAAGAATAGGATTTGCTCCAGCAACAACAATAGGTTCAGGATTTCTTCCCAAATTCCCCACTAAATTCTGACCGTCAAAACGCTTGCCTTCCATGAATTTAACTTCTCTGGTTATATGCAGTTTCTTATTCACTGGGTCATACATTCGGTAGCCTTTCGAGTTTTCAAAGTAACCGACCATTATACATTTAATGGCTTTTGAATCCAATTTTGTTCTCTTTTGCTTTGGAACTAACACCATTCCAACAGAACCAAAAACTCGCAAATGTGTAATGTTCACTTTTGAACCAGTCCACACTTCTTTTGGGCAACGATTATTTAATGATTTGATTGAAGTTCTATTTATCAAATAAGCTGCTGAATACACTGCTTCACCCCAGTAACTTTTGTCTAAACCAGCATCGAAAAGTAGACATCTCGCTTTCTCGACCAGCGATCGACTCATCCTTTCCGACTTCCCATTTTGCTCAGGACAATAAGGTGTTGATGTTTGATGAATTATCCCCGATGATTCAAAGCATTTTCGCATCTGGCTATTTACAAATTCGCCGCCATTGTCTGAGCGAAAAATTTTAATTTTTCTTTGCATTTGATTTTCTACCATATTTTTAAAATAAATAAAATGCTGTGGAACTTCACTTTTATTCTTCATGGCAAACACAAATACCTTCTTTGAAAAATCATCCAAGAATAAAACATAATACCTGGCACCTCCAATCGACGGCTTCTCCATCGGACCAGCAACATCTGAATGAATTAACTCGAGAAAATCTGTTGTTGAACTTGTAGACGCTTTGAACATTTTCCTACTCTGCTTACCCTCGCAACACACAATGGAACCCTCACCACCAGTACTATCGACCAAGTCCAAAGAGCGCATAACTTCAGCACCCGGATGGCCCATCCGTCTGTGCCATAAATCAGCTTGAGATTCTGTTGCCACCTGAGCAGTATTGTCTTTCTGTATGTTCAATCTATACACCTTATCAATCTCAGTAGCCGTAGCAAAAGTATTATTTTTGCTGTCAACAATTGTACAACCCTTTTGATCAAATTTAATTATATTTCCATTGTTAACAATCTGGCTAATAGATATTAAATTGAAACTTATTTCAGGAACATGCAGTACGTCACGCACAAGAACTTCATTGATGCCACCTTCACCATGTACACGGATTGAAATGTTGCCTTTACCAGCAACTTGCAGTTTGGATCCATCAGCCAACGTCACAAATTCTTGCGAAGAACAAGGTAAGTAGTTTTCGAACCCAACAGAACTTCTTGCCATGTGCGATGATGCCCCAGAGTCCACGAACCACAAATGATCAGCTTCCTGCACAGAAAAAGATGCAAATATAGCAAACTTACCGTGCGTGTTTACATTCTTGGGGCAATCTTTCTTGAAATGTCCAAAGCCACCGCAACCAAAACACTTGACTCGGGTTTTGTTCTTGTGTTTGCCTTTGATTGCTGCCATTGCCTGACATTGACGACGAGAATCACTCCCATCAAGCATTCCATTGTAGCATTCAAAGTCCTGCAACAACTTGGACTTAATTGAATCACCTGTGATTTTTATTCCGCTACTCTCGATTGCCATAACCATTGGCTGGAATCTGTCTGGCAAACCACTCAAGAGCAAACTACCTATCCATTCGTCGTCGACTTTCATTTTGATGGCGTTAAGCTTGTGGGCCGTCCCAATGATCTTGTTCACATACTCTGTGATTGATGAACATTCATCTAGGCGAGTAGTCGTCAACTCTCTCAAAAGCCCAACCCTTCTCGTCAGTCCAGAATCGTCGAATGCTGCGGCCAATTGGTCCCATACTTCTTTTGCAGTCTTGGCTTCCTTGATATGAACGTACAACGATGGTTCAACCAGCAATACCAACTTTGCCTTTGCTATGGCTTTCTTTTCTTCCTTGACTTCGGTTCCTTGGACAGATTTCCACAGGTCTTCCAACACCAGATAATTTTCAACCGCAAATTTCCAGCTGTCGTAATTTTCACGACCCCTGAGTCTCTCAATCGTCGGAATATTCGCCATGGTTTCACCAAATAAAAAAATCGAAAATACAGCAATTTATTTTTCGTTTTAAACTTTATCTTTACTTAACTTGGCTCATCTGGGCCCATAACCTGATGAATAATTCGCAGTTTTCTGTAAAAGATAAAAATATTCCAGAAGAAAAAACACAACCAGTCGTCTTGAAGTTCGTTATAAAAAGGCACAGTTTTAATTTCAAAATTCAATAATACCAAATAGCTTAAATAATGTTTTTACAAAAATGATACCAAAACAACATTCTTATCCATGAATCACTTATTAGGAAAACAACATGTTCCTACGTGATTGTATTGAAATGTAACATAATATTTAATATCATACTTTATGATCCAGAGGATCGTGCTTATTGCTTATTATTATATTTTGGTTCATATTTTCTAATTACTAATGGAACAGACGTGTGTTAATTTGCAACGTTTTTGAAAAAAATTGTTTTAAACTCAAAATTTGGGCAAAAAAGGTAAAAAAAGGTTTAAAGTGTGATTTTTAAAACTTTAAGATTATTTACTATTGTTTTTAGAATGCATTGCTTATATTTGTTTTTGATCAAAAACTGAAAACTAGATGATTTTATGTCTTGTAGTTCTTGAGAAAATTACCAAAAAAAAAATATTTTAATTAAATTATTTTTTGCTTGCTTGAGTATTTACGTAGTCTTATTTTGATAGTAATAATCGAATATGGATTAAGGTATACCCGGAATAAATTATTTTTTCTTAAATCCAGCTTATTTAAATACAAAAGAAACTTTGGCTAGAAAACTTTGTGATTGAAAGTGGCAAGAAATTGTTAGTTTTTAACTTCACTATATTCAAAAGTGTGTACTACGTAAGTTATATATAATAAAGGTCTCATCAAATCACAACAAAACCCAATTAAGGATGCAGATGAAGAATTAAACACACAAACAAAAGAAGATATTATATTCAATCATCCATAAGCCACCCAGATAGCAGACACACCATATCGTGGGAATAAGATAAGAACAGACCACCCAAATGGCAGACACGCCATCGAAAAGAATAAGATAAGAAACCCCTATATAAGCTAAGCGATCAAATTGTATTATTCAGTTTTAAAATATAACTCAGACGAATAAGTCGTCTTTAAAAAATAAAGATCTTTTTTAAAAACTCAAAATTGAAATTCAATAATTAAATTGGCGCAGTCGGTAGGATACAAATATATTTTTTGTATCCGTTAAGAATCATAATCCGTTTATACAAAGTGAAATTATCCTCGAAATTAACTCTGCGAAAAAGAGTACAAAAAAAAAATATTTCGAAATAACGACTTAATATAAAATAACGGTAACGCGATAGTTAAGTGAATACGATACAAAAATCGATCTGAAAACACTTAAAACTATTGCAACTGCAACTACAACTCAGTGAAACAGTGAAGGAGTCTTTAGTGAAAATAAAGACTTCCAAAACTAGCCCATGTTAATGAACATAACCATGCTACAAAGCTCCATAGAGGAGAACTGAATATAGAAAAAAAAAAAAATATTATATAATAAAAAATATAAATTAAAAGAAAATACACATCAATGCTACCAGAAGAAATAAATTTGCTGAAAGGAGCAGAAGCCCCACTAATAGAAGAATTACACACAGAGGAAAACAGAGAACAAAACTGGGTAGACGACGAGTCAACAGCCGACTTCCAGGAACATTTCCGAGCAATTCAACAAAAATTGAGGAGAAGCCAACTGAGAAAAAAACAAGCATCAAGAGAAAATCAACAACTGTAGAAAAACCAAGAATTACGTAAGAATACTTTAAGAATATAATAACAATAAAAATTTATAAGAATTTATAAGAATATTTAAAGAATATAGAAAAAAAAAAAAAAAATAGAAGAAAAATCTTGAGTAATATTTTTTAAATAAATTAAATTTCGGGAATTAAGTTGTTAACCCATTTCTAAAAACATGAATCTAAAGTCTAAATAATAGTCAACTTGGGCAAGTGGACGAAACACCCAAGAAAAATTTAACGTTAGACCTGTTAAAGTACATCGAAAAACTTCCTACATTCGATGGTCGCTCCGAAGATCTCTACACATTCTTAACGAATGTAGACGATATAATCCCTACATTATTAGAATATAACACACAATCTCAAAGAATGTGTATTAACATTCTAAAATCTAAATTTATTGGCAAAGCTAAACGCTGTATTGAAATTCATGCTCATTTACAAAAATGGCAAGATATTAAGCAAATGCTTATTAATAATTTCGGAGGATTTAAAAACTCATTTCAAATATACGAAGATCTGCGTCAAACCAGTTTTAAAGGTGACGTATCATCATTTTATAATAATATTCAAAAAACCTTGTGCGACTTAAATCAGAAAAGCGTACAAGAAAATAAATCACACGAGGTAGAAAATAATAACCTTACTGCCTTAAATATTTTTAAAGAAAAATTACCAACAAACATGAGGACAATCCTTTACGCCCTTAAACCAACAAGTCTACAACAAGCTCTCTATGAACTCACACATGCAGGATTTGTCAATTCAAGTCCTTTTGAAGAAAAACCTCATAAATCTCAAAATAATCAAAACACCCAACATACAAATTTTGAACCAAAAATATATTACCCCCAACAACAACAAGCACCTAGACCAAATTACCAAAGTCACGGACAATTTAGGAACAACTTTGGTAATAACAATTTTAGACAACAACAAACTTTTAAACCTCCATTCAACCACTTTAATAATAATAATCAAAATAATTTCAGACCCCAAAATAACTTTAATAATAGTAGAAACTATAATAACAATAATAATAATAATAATCAAAGACCACAACCTATGGATGTAGATCCAGGAAGTAGTCAACTTCGGCGAATAGCGCCTAGACAAATGAACTTTTCAAGAAGAAATAATAATACCGAATATTATAGCAACGAAAGGAATGATCCTGCGGGATTAGAAAAAATAAATAGCAACCAAGAACCTGACACAAATTTTCGGGTACAGGCCTCGGAAACAGATCAGGACTTCCCTATCTCAAATTAGAAAAAAATGGGAAATGTATAAGAATGCTCATAGATACTGGAGCAACAAATAGTATCATAAATAAAAAAGATTCACCCCCAAAATATATTATCAAAAGAATTACCCCTTTACAAATTAACACAGTAGGCAATCCTGTCATCGTGACAGAAGAAGCAATATTTCCCAAAGACAAATTCGCACTACCAGTTAAAGAAGATTGTACATTCCAAATTATGAGCTTTAGTGAACATTATAACGGAATAATAGGAAATAATATTTTAATGACGAATAACTCTAAAATTGATTATAAAACAAGAACTCTCGAACTAAATAACACAAAAATTCCTATATTTTTTGATGAAACCGATGAGCAAGAATATGCTATGGAAATTCATCACTTAAATGACTTACAAACATATGACTCAATATTTGATGAATTTGAAGAAAAAAATACGAACCACATGAATAAGGAAGAAAAAGACAATTTATTTAGAACCCTTAAAGACTATTCAGATGTTTTCTTTCATAAAGGAGATGATCTATCTTTCACCTCACACGTGAAACACAAACTTCCACTTAACGACACTTCTCCAATATTTACAAGAATATATAGATATCCTGAAGTACATAAAAACGAAGTTAATAGACAAATTGAAGAACTTTTAGATAAAACATTCTACTTCACCTTATAATGCCCCTATTTGGGTCGTTCCCAAAAAAGCGGACAAAATGGGAAACAAGGAATGGCGTATTGTAATTGATTATCGCAAATTAAATCAAGTTACCAAAGAAGATAAATTCCCAATTCCACTGATCGAAGACATATTAGACAAAATGGGTAGAGCTAATTATTTCTCTACATTAGATTTAACAAAAGGATTCTATCAAATAGAAATTAATCCAGAAGACCGAGAAAAAACAGCCTTTTCTACATTATCAGGTCATTACGAATGGATACGTATGCCCTTCGGGTTAAAAAATGCACCCGCTACGTTCCAACGCATGATGAATGAAGTATTAAGAGACTTCATAGGTAAAATTTGTTATGTATATCTCGACGATATCATAATCTTCAGTACTTCACTTCAAGAACATATTCTCCACTTAAAAATGATATTCGAAAGACTTCGTAAAGTTAATTTAAAAGTTTCATTAAACAAATGCGATTTTTTAAAAAAAGAATCAAAATTTTTAGGACATATCATCACGCCAGAAGGCATAAAACCAAACCCATCAAAAATACAAACTATCAAAGATTTTCCTATACCCAAAACTGTAAAAGAGATACAGTCATTTCTCGGACTAACAGGGTATTACCGTAAATTCATTCAAGACTATGCAAAAATTATCAAACCAATGACCCTTTATTTGAAAATAGATACTAAAATTGATCTTAATAACGAAAAATATATCGAAGCATTCGACAAACTAAAAGAAATAATGACAGATACCTTGATAAATAAACATCCAGATTTTAATAAAGAATTTTTATTAACAACAGACGCTAGCAATTTTGCTATTGGTGCTGTATTAAGCCAGTCTCATGGACCACTTTCTTTTGCTTCACGCACACTTAATAAACATGAATGCAACTACTCTACAATAGAGAAAGAGTTACTCGCAATTGTCTGGGCAACCAAACAATTTCGTCATTACCTTTACGGTAGAAGATTCAAAATACTGTAATGTGTATACACTCTTTATCTCTTTCAATAATAAGGGGCAACATCTAGTGGTAGTAATAGGAGAACTCGCTTCTTTAAGCATCGAGAAACCTCTAGTGGCTAATAGGAGAACTCGCTTCTTAAGCATCGAGAAACATCTAGTGGCTTAGAGGGGAACTCATTCAGCGCATACAAGAACCTCGAAAGGGGTAAGCATCTAGTGATAAAGTGGAGAACTTCGTTAAGCATCGAGAACAACCTCGTAGATTCTCGAACCGATTGGAGGTATATAAATAGGCGCTTGGAAGCGAAGCGGTTCATTATGGATTGTGAATTGCTGTAAAGTAAAGACTGTGTTTGAAAAGTAAAGACTGTGTTTGAAATGTAATAATTGAGTGTTCAATAAATAAGTTTATATCGATTTAAATAAAGAAAATTTGTGTTTTTATTTACGAAGTGTGAATAAGTTTTAATTATCGGACCAAGCCGAATATTACATTGGTGTCAGAATAAGGGATTAAAACTTATTGAGAATAAAAAACAGTGAGCAGTGATTGAACTATTTTGTGTGAATTAGTGAAGTTAAAAATAAATAAAAATGAGTAAAGTTTTGAAAGACTTAACTGTCCCTGAGCTAAAGGCCGAACTAAGCAAACGTGGCTTAAGTGGGACAGGCGTAAAAACCGAACTCGTTAAACGGCTGCAGGAATATCTGGAGCAACAAAATGAAGACCCAGATACGTTTGCTTTCGAATTAGAAGCAAAAGTGGAAGAGGTAAATGCAAATGTTGCTTTATCTAACATGATGTCACTTCTTTTAACCAAATTTGAAGAGAATGAAAAGAATGTCCTGAAAGAACAGCAGAACGTGCTCAAACAATTAGAAGCTCAAAGAAGTGACCAAAAACAAGAGCAGCAGAATGTTCTCAAACAACTAGAAGCTCAAAGAAGTGACCAAAAACAAGAGCAGCAGAATGTTCTCAAACAACTAGAAGCTCAAAGAAGTGACCAAAAGCAAGAACAGCAGAATGTTCTCAAACAACTAGAAGCCCAAAGGAATGATGTCCTAGAGCGATTCGACGAACAGAAAAACCTTTTAGAAGGCAGGTTTGCGGACTTCGAAGAGAAAATCAAAACTGTCGACGAGCGCGTCGAAAAACAAAATGCACGTTTCGAGAAAATTGACGAGCAAATCGAAACCATCACAAATGAACTAGAAAAAGTGCGAAAGATGAAAGCTCGAGAACCTTCTGGTGAGTGCTCAAGGAAGAGAGAAGTGAATCCTCCAAGCTTTGACGGGCAGATTCCGTGGTCAATCTACAAGAAATAGTTTGAAGCAGCAGCGTTAACAAACGGCTGGGACGATCACGAAAAATACATTGCTCTTACGCTTGCTTTAAGAGGATCTGCTGCTGAACTGCTACAAACCATCCCAGCAGAGAAAAGTGGTGACTTCACAGTTCTGGTAAACGCAATCGAACAGCGGTTTGGGGATAGCCACATGACAGAAGTCTTCCGAGTTCAGCTTAACAATAGGACACAGAAAAGAGGTGAAACTCTGCAGCAGCTTCAGGCAGATATCGAGCGATTGGTTCACCTGGCATATCCAACAGCTGGTAACGAGATAATAAATCAACTTGCTGTTGAAGCCTTTGTGAGAGCTGTGGGCGATATAAATCTCCAAAGGGCTATCCGCACTGCCGGAAAGCGAACATTACCAGAAGCATTGGCTTTCGCTCTGACGATGGAAGCTGCAGAACAAGCTTCCCAAAACGTGCATCGCATAAGAGAAATAGAAGTCCAAGAATGTTCTTGTCAGAAGGCTACTGTGGCATCTACAGCGACAGTGCATATTACCACGAAGAAGAACCACATGCCAACACTGTGGAAATAGAAGTAATTCAACCGTTCCAAGCAGGGGATCGGGTGTGGCTTTACAATCCCCATCGACAAAAAGGATTGTCACCGAAATTTCAACGGGACTGGGAAGGTCCATATACAGTCATTACAAAAATCAACGATGTCGTGTACCGGATACAAAAGGGAGTCAGAGGAAAACCTAAAGTTGTACATCGCGACCGGCTACATCGCTACAGTGGTGATGAGAACGATGGATTTGTTCGGGACGATCAATCCTAAGGAGGGGGCAATGTAATGTGTATACACTCTTTATCTCTTTCAATAATAAGGGGCAACATCTAGTGGTAGTAATAGGAGAACTCGCTTCTTTAAGCATCGAGAAACCTCTAGTGGCTAATAGGAGAACTCGCTTCTTAAGCATCGAGAAACATCTAGTGGCTTAGAGGGGAACTCATTCAGCGCATACAAGAACCTCGAAAGGGGTAAGCATCTAGTGATAAAGTGGAGAACTTCGTTAAGCATCGAGAACAACCTCGTAGATTCTCGAACCGATTGGAGGTATATAAATAGGCGCTTGGAAGCGAAGCGGTTCATTATGGATTGTGAATTGCTGTAAAGTAAAGACTGTGTTTGAAAAGTAAAGACTGTGTTTGAAACGTAATAATTGAGTGTTCAATAAATAAGTTTATATCGATTTAAATAAAGACAATTTGTGTTTTTATTTACGAAGTGTGAATAAGTTTTAATTATCGGACCAAGCCGAATATTACAATACTAACGGACCATAGACCTCTCGTATGGCTCCATAATTTAAAAGAACCAAATTCGAAACTCCAACGATGGAAAATAAAATTGGAAGAATTCGATTTCAATATTGAATATATTCAAGGAAAAGAAAACAAAGTGGCAGATGCCTTATCAAGAATTAAAATAAATGAAATAAATGCATTAAAAGAAGATTTAGTATCCACTCAACATTCAGTAGAATCTGATAGCACAGATTTAATTCCGATAACTGATAAACCCTTAAATATGTTCAAGAGACAGATCATAATAAAAAAGACAGACATTAACTCAGAAAAAATTACTTTCCCATATAAAGGAAAAAGACTAATTACTATAACGCGAAAAGAATTTACAGACAAAGACTTTGAATTTATAATTTCAGAATGTGACACAAACATTACAAATTCCATATTCTTTGATAACGATGATATAGCTTTAAAAAGATACGAGACAGAAGACGAACTCTTCTTAAAATTCCAGAACTATTGGAAAAAGCATCATAACGGACAAAAATTATTAAGAACAATGACAAATTTAATAAATTTATATCCCCCAAGAACGGAAGACGAAATAATTAAAATACACAAATCACATAACCACATAGGTATAGTAAAAACCTATCTAGAAATAATAAGAAAATACTATATGCCAAATCTCAGAGAATTAATCAATAAAATAATAAACAATTGCGAAGTTTGCAATTTTAAAATTGAAAGAAACCCAATTAAACTCCCTTACGAAAAAACACCTACACCTAAAGGTCCACACATACACTACCATATGGATTTATATATCGTAAAGAAAAATAAAACTATTTTAACTTGTATAGACAAATTTTCAAAATTTGTAGCAGTTGAAAAAACAGAATCAAAAAACCAATTAGATGTTCTTAACGCAATGATAAAAATCTTTAGCTATATGACTAAACCAAAATTTTTAACTATAGACAACGATACAACATTCGGTTCTCCCACAATAACCAAATATCTCACAGACAACGAAGTAATTACTCACACTACTACTCCTTATCGCCATACCGGAAACTCAGATATAGAACGATTCCACAGTACTCTAAACGAGAACCTTAGACTCTTTGAAAGAGAAAAAAATAATTTAGTTGACAATTTAGCGCGATCAGTTGAAGTTTACAATCGGACGATTCACCTAACTACTTTAAAAAAACCAAATGATATACACTTCGGTAAAGTGAACCCGACAAAAGTTTTTGAAAGAATAGAAAAAATTAAAACTAGAAATACTCTTAAAATTAATAAAGGAAGGAATGATTGTGAAATAAATCCAGAATTTACAAATTGTAACCCCATTGGAATCGACAAATTAAAGACAAAACATATTAAAGTGAAAGTGATAGGAACAAACTTAAACAAAGTGACCATACAACCTCGCATTAACAAACAAATATTACACAAAGACCAATTCAGGAAAAAGAAAAAATTTACTAAACCAATTAATATCCCTTTAAACTCTATTAATAATGAAAATGACAACCCAAACCCTAATAATGATACTGACTCTATGGCAGTCAATACTGGTTAAAACCCAAGACTTACAAGTGTATGAAATACATAAAGAATTTGTTTTAATTGAATCAACTCCAGTACATTTAATTGAAGATTACTGCAACATTTTACACATAATTAGTTTAACTAAATACGAAGAAATAATAAACGAATTAAAATCCCAATACAAATAAATCCCTAATAAAACTTACAAACAACTTAGTGATCTTACAAAATTAGAAAATAAAATAAACAGATTAATTCCTCACAAGATCGTGAAAAGAGGAGTAATTAACTTTATAGGTTCAGGAATGAAGTTCCTCTACGGAACAATGGACAACGATGACCGCGAAGAAATCGAAAACAAATTAAAAGAATACGAAATAAATAATAAACAATTAATAAATAACAACAATGATCAAGTAAAAATTAATGAACGATTTGACGGACAGTTTAAGAAATTGACAGAAATAGTTAATAAAGTTACGACCACAATAAATGCACTAAAAAACCGAAAGAATGATATAAACGACCTAAGAATAGAATTAGAATTTAAAGATCAAGTAAGAGAAGTAAGACATAATTTCGAACTCATTGAAGACGTAGTGCTTAACGCACGCACAGGTGTTTTAACCCATGATATTCTAACGTTGGAAGAAATTCAGGAATACAATTTAACGTTTGAAACTTTGGAACATTTAAAAATGCATTTGGCTATATACGAAGAAAATATATTGATAATAATTTCCATACCCCAATTTTCAAAAGAATCTTATAACAAATATTACTTACAAGATTTTCCAATAAAAAACAAAACAATCAACTTGTTAACTAATGAAATTTATAGACTAAGAAATAATCTATATTACCCAAGAGTAGAAACAAAAAATTTAACTAAAATAAATGATGAATGTATTAATGATATTATTATAAAAAATGACCCGAACTCATGTAAAATTAAATTTCTAAATGAAACAATTGTAAAAGAATTAGGAGAATATTTAATCCTAAAAAATGTAAAACACATAAATTTAACCCAAAATTGTAATAAAAATAATTACAGCCTAGAAGGCAATTATCTTGTAAAATTCAAAGAATGCAAAATATATTTAAACAATAAGTCTTTTAACAGGAGAGAATACAAAGGAGACTTAATAGTCCCTACACTAAATTTTAACTATGAAAATGATAAAGATATTGAAATTATAGATTATAAACCAATTGAAAATATTAAAATTTTAAAATATATAGAAGTATCTTCTCAACAATTAACATTTAGTATTACGACTTTAATAATTGTAACCACAATAGTAATAGTATTATATATGTATTTAAAAAATAAGAACAACAGATCAAATAATTCAATAGCGGTGAATCTACCATCGGTCGAATTCCACCAGATGGACGATTCAAGGAGGGGAGGAGTTATATATAATAAAGGTCTCATCAAATCACAACAAAACCCAATTAAGGATGCAGATGAAGAATTAAACACACAAACAAAAGAAGATATTATATTCAATCATCCATAAGCCACCCAGATAGCAGACACACCATATCGTGGGAATAAGATAAGAACAGACCACCCAAATGGCAGACACGCCAGCTAAGCTAAGCGATCAAATTGTATTATTCAGTTTTAAAATATAACTCAGACGAATAAGTCGTCTTTAAAAAATAAAGATCTTTTTTAAAAACTCAAAATTGAAATTCAATAATTAAATTCGTATAATAGACTTTTCAATTCAATAAATTGTCTGAACAAGGCATTTTTTGTATTATGTAAAGAAAATTTGAAATATATTAGCAAAAATGTAAAACATTGTTGTTTTTTTTTAATTTAAATGTAATACAAAGACTTCTGATTCAGGTAAAATTATACATTCCAAAAATTATCTTTTTTGAATGTTATAATAATTCTTTTTTTCTCGAATTTAAAAACGATGATTATTTCCTAAAAGTATTTTGAAAATTACAAAACAGTTACCAAGTTTTAACAATTTCACTATAAGTTAAGTTTTTCAAATAAAAAAAATGATAAAAGTGTGACATCACCTCAACATCACACATAACATAAGTGTTTTTTTCTTCGAGGTGAGTTTGAAAACGTCAAGAAAAATTCCAATGTTTGCATTTTTAAACATTTTTAATAGAAAAACAAATTTTATACAAAACAAATCTTCTCGCCCAAGAGAATTTGTCACACTACATCGTTGGATACTTTCACTATTTTGGATGCATAACAGCGGTATTGGCCAATACCGAGGGATTCGTAAGGGGTTTGTGTTTCACAACACTTTGTCGCAAGTTCATTTGGGTAAAAGATATTTTATCGTTTCAGGAACAACACCATCGTCATTCTCAATCCAGAAAATCACCTTCATGCAGTACATTTGCTGCTTCAGCTTCCACTTTAGCTGGTCACAGCAATAGAAGTCCAACATGATTTTAGACAATCTGTGTAAGGATGCCGCTGGCTGTCAAAACAATCACCGACAAACACTTCATGCCACAAGGTGAAGGTGGATTCTTTGAGTTCATTTTGTCGCCTCATATGTTCTTTGAAGTTGTTATGTACGTGGCTATCTCTGGGGTAATTCCAGGCAGTAGCACTTGGGCTTACATCGTCATTTGGGTAATTGCCAATCAGGTAAAGTTGCAGGGAAATCATCGCTTGAGTTTCTCTTTTTAACTTTGTTTGTATCATTTACAGACTGAAAACGCTTGGCTTACGCACAAATAGTACAGAGAGAATTTAAAGATAATTTTTATAGGAAAATACAAACATTGGAACTTACTTGGACGTGTTCTTACAAGTTTTTTTGATTTTTACTGAAAAGTGTGAATGCAACGTTCTTACTCACACTTCATGGATTCCAGGAAGGTATAAACCATTCCTGTAGGTACATTATTGTACCAAGGACACGACAGAATGAGTTCAAATGTTTGCATTTTTAAACATTTTTGATAGGAAAATACAAATATCCTTGTTTGATATTGAATAAGTCGCACATATTGACTTTAATTTAGTGAAAATTTGGCAACGTAAGTTTCTTCTTAGAAAGTTTGATTTACAAGTTCAGAATTTTGCATAGCTGTTCAGCAACTGAGCCAATCTGCTCTCCACAAAACATTGCAGGTTCCAAGTACAATTTCAAAAGTGCCCTTACGAAATACAACTTGCCAGAAAAAACAGTAGCACTTGCCTAGTCTAACCTTAACACCACGAAGCCATTTTAAAACTACTCCCAGAAAATAAACAAAGAACAAAATCAAGTTACTTTTTAAATTGTTTTATTTTTTCTTATACATATATAAAAATATTCTATATGGACAAACAACAGGTAAAGCTAGGAGGTTTGGAGTTAGTAACTTTGTATGTTTTATTTCTTTTTTAAATCACTATTTCTTGTTTTTATATTACTATTTCTTTTCTTTTTATTTTAATTGTATTTAATCACTCTACTGAACTTGTTTTCACAAATCACAACACAAAATAAACAAACATGTTAGAAAAAAAGAAAGAAGCTCCAATGTCAAGTGTCATAAATGTTACACAATTTTTCCGTGTTTTGTCCGTTAAAAGTGGAACCATCGTGAAGTTGGCTACTAGCAGTCCATGTATAGTATGTCAATGTCTTTATTATTTCATATTCATTGTAACCTTAAAGCATCATTCACATGAGCGCGACCAACGAACGACGAATGAATTACAAAATGTGAGTTTATATACGTTTGCAGACATATTTCCACACAAATTCTTAACAAAACGATAGCAATATAGTTTCTATTTGATTTATGATGCATACTTTTACTTTTCAATATCATATATTAATAAATTTAAGAAAACAAATTTATTCTTCGCGAAAAAAATTATAGTTGATACGAACTGTCAAACTTTATTCGCGTTCCACATTATCCACACTCGCAACGAATAAAAAAATCGCGCGTACTTAACCTAAAAAAATCGTTCTTGTTTTGGTTTCGGTGGTGAATGTCAAACTTCATTCGCGACGAATTAAAAACTCTCATGTGAAAGAAATGTCAAAATCGACGAATATTCGTTCATTCGTTGGTCGTTGGTCGTGCTCATGTGAATATTGCTTAACATGTTCTCGATCTCTCTAAATAAATATCATTTTATAACTTACAATCGCTTTTTATTACTGGCATCCCAACATCTTCATATTTCCTTTGAACATACAAAAGAGCTAGAAGCGTTCAGGAATAAATGACACCAAGGCGAAGTTGGCTACCAGGAGTACATACGTATCTAGTATTTCAATGCATGGATTGTATACACTGATTAAAGTAATCATAATTTTTTCTCACGATGTGCACTGCTTGAAAGCATTTTTTTAAATGAAATTTGCCACATGTTCGCCACGCGTGTGTTCGTATTCTTAAACATTCTTATATTGACAATCCGTTTGAAAAGCATTCGCATTTGAGAATGTGAGCCCATCCCCTTTTGTTTTCTCATTATCATAAGTAGATAAAATTTATATAAGTTATTCACAATAACTAGCTAACTGACAATTAACAGTAGCCGTATTTTATTGGTAAATTCATTCAGTCTTATTTAAAAACGCTGTATAGAGCCTACATAAAGTTATGTAATCTCTATAATGCCTCTAAACGCAAAAATGCTATTTATAAAACTTATGCAAGGTTGTATAGTCTCATAATAAGCTTAACGCGTTTTGAGGTTGAATAGAGCCTACATAAGGAAATTATTGTTATTATTGTTTCGTAAATGTCATTTTGATTTCTCTCCATTTTTGAAATTAAAATAAAAACAATAATGCCTCTCCAGTTTAGCTCGTTTCCCAAGCAACAATTTTTGGTAAAAAATCTCCTTACAAACCGATTTATAACCCGAGGTTATTTACCGAAAAGTAATGAAATCTGTAAAAATCACGGCTGGGAAACGTTCCAGAACCATTACTATTACCCGAAATGGTCAGTAACTTTTGAACTTGGGTTTTTTTCTTGGTAACAAAAAACCGATTTTAAAGAGTTAAATAATAACTTCTTCTAAACCTGGGTTTTTGTGTGGTAACAAAATTCCAACTTTAAACGGTAAAATAATAACTGCTTATTGGAGATTAAATGCAACCGATAAGAAACGGTTAATATCTTACGTTCCGTTGACGTTATTTTGAAGCGCTATGGTGACGTATTTTATTTACCAGTTATTACAGGTAGTAAGGAAACCTACAAATCGGTTTTTTTAATACCTGGTTTGAACGTTGTAATTAGGTTACTTAAAAACCATTATTTTTCGTCGGTTAGAATTAGGTTACCAAAAACCAGTATAATTCCGAAATCAGTTATTTTATAACTATTTATAACTTTCCTGAAAATCAAAATATAGAGGTTAAGAAATTACTTTTTACATGTTTTTTATTCATGTTTAAAATAAACATTTAACTACTTTATGAACTTAAAACTAATGCAGTATATGTGTATTTATATAACTTAAGACTAATACTAAGAATTTAATCGGTTGCTGCCCCGTCACTGAAAAAAAATACACACATTTATTAAAAAAAAAAATAAAAGCAATATTCTATTTTTTAGTTTATTATAGCTACATAAATATATAAATATAACTATATAAAAAGAAATGTGGGCAAAATTAACTTACATTTTTCCTAGCCTGAAACGGTCCTGTTTCAAGTACGTTTTATGTATGCGGATCCCTCCGCATCGCTAAAGTTAGGGAACCTCTTCCTGACCGCCTCCACCATCACTCCAAAAATTTGCTTAAACACATCTAACCGTTTTTTGGTGACCGTCCCGAACCACGAGTATTCGAGGAGCAAAGTGTCTTCAGACATGCACCTGGACATTGTGCGAACAGTTTTATTCGCGCTTACTCCTCCAAATCGAATCTATTTAAGAGAAAAACAGAACGAAACAAAAATTTTAGTTATAATATAACACATAGAGAAAAATAATATTAGTAAAAATACATTAGCAAGAAACATTATAAAAAATACATTAGTAAAAATACAAAAGAATTTACGCATACCAAGGCTTGCTTAAAAACTGGATCAGCCCCAATTTTTGCTTCCAGATTATCCACCTGGGCTTGATCTTTGATAAGCAAAAAGCTGTCGGGAATTTTAGCTGTATCCGTCCTCGCAACTCCAAGGCACAGTTTCTTGTTAAAAAGGTTCCAGCTAATCTCCGTCTTAGCCATTAAATTTTCGAGGAGTTGCTTATTTTCGACGGAATCCATTTTAATGTCCCAGCAACATTTCGAGGGACTGGACTTGCCCTTTGTTTAGCCCGCACATTTTGAATTGTTTGTAAGGCAATTTGCTGTTGAGAAGTGTTGGAATCTAAAATGTTCAATAAGAAATATTTTACAACTTATTTTTAAATTGAAACATTAAACAAAAATAATAACATTTTGTATGGAATGATAAGAGTTATATACTTTTGGGCTATGACATCTGCTGACTGCATAGTTTTTAATTGAGACGACAAGTATTTAAGCTTTTTAGGTTTTAGAAAATTATATAATTATAATAAATTAAATTAATAAATCGAAAGTACTTACTTATCAAAAATGATTTTGCGCGCTATTTTCTGCCAGTCGTCCCATAGTTCGAGTCATTGTTTGCGTCCAGGAAAAATGCTAGTAATATTTGTACTTGTTTTTTATGAGGAAGTAAAAAAGATGTGATTCGTTTACTTATTTTTTACTAGAGAGTTAAAAAGAAGAGATTTTTTGTACCTATTCTTTATAAGAAAAGGTGAAATAGGGATAAAAATTACACAAAATAACGTTTCATCCAATAAAAATAATTATATTTAATATATTCCAAAATGACTTACCAAATATCCTTTTGGACAGAATATTCCTGTTGACTCCAACTTCTTTTATAAACAATCCTTTTTTCACAACTCACTTATTAGCACTTAGCAAACTTTACGACTTTACGCCACGCTTAACAAAAACCAGAGAGAAAAAACTAAATGAGAGAACCAAATTTCCTCGTCTCCGTCTCTTCGAAACCTCTTACTCTCATTTTTTATAGCGTGTTGAATTCGTATCGGTGTATACATGTTTTCACCTCGGAAAAGAGTACACAAAAAAACATCAGTTCCGGGAAATGCGACATTTCTCATTTTTGTTTATTGATAGCCAAGAAGGCTATGTTTTTTAAAGTCTCATTATAATATTTTTGTAATTCTCATGAATTTCTTTCTTTAATTTTACTAACATCTTGTCGTTTTTATATCTACAAAAATACTCCTATAATTCAAATTAATTCTAGGAAAACATTTTTGTTTGTCAATAAATACCGGAAGAAGTTATACCGGTAGTTCGTGGTGAATTTGTTTTTCTCTTCTCTTTCTCTGAGTTACAGATAGATGGCATTAACAACCTTCTCTGAGTTACAGATAGATGGCATTAACAACCAAAACAAGAAAGGATGTGTGCAGAAAGAGTATAACAAGGTTAAGGTTTTTTAGACTAGACTTTATTTGTATATTTGAACGAGTACATGTTTTTTATAAATGAACATATGTTATGTTTATTTCAATAGTAATGCCTTAACTACTAACTTAACTACTGTATTATCTTAAATATACTGCATTGAATTATTTTACATTGAATTATAAAAGACGGAAATAATAAAGTTCTACAGTTTACCAGGAATATTTATATAAAATATCCACATCTTCTGCAATTGCGGTATCAATCGATATTTTCTGGAACTTAGTAACATTTATTTGTCATGAATTACTCTTTCAGCTTTTTTATACACCAAAAAAATCAATTATGAAATTTGGCTGCGATAATAACTACTTGAACACAGCATTTTCATTGTTTATAGTTATTCAGGTTTAGCCCTTAACTTTGATTTGCATTTATTTATGAATAGCCTAAAACGTTTAGCATCTATGAATAAGCCACAATGCACTTTCAGAAAAACTGTAGTTAGAACTTTCCCTCACAGATTTTTCCTTGTCGCTATATAACTGAAAGATAAGATATAAATATTTAGAACTGGAAAATTTATAAAAATGATGCATAAGACTTAAATTTTGGTTGAAGAACAAATTTGTATATTCTTTTCACAAAACCACTGACCCAGCTTATGTAGTTAAGCCTTTAAAAGCAACACACTAGCTTAGTGGAAGGCAGTAAGAATAGCTTATCACCTATTCACAAATCTTATGCAATGAAAATTGGCAGAAGTAACAAGTTGACGGTCTTTTTATTTAGTCTCTACTTAAATCACTTATTTTCAGCATTTTGGAAATGTCGTGAGTAATGTAAAGAAAATTAACAACGAGTATAAACAAATAAAATAGGAATGGAAAAAAGAGATGAGTATATAAAAATGTTTTCAATGTTCCATGTTTACATTCTGTAACTCTCGTTTTCAATGTTCCTGCAACTCTCACATCGACAAAATTAAGTCGATAAACTCTGAAAATTGAAACAAATCGGAGTTTTTTTTGCATCTTTCAACGGTCTGAGCGAAAATTAAACGCATAAACGCAGCTTATAATAAAAATAATAGTTGTAGTGCTTTCAGAGTTTTATGTTTCTAGGTCCTTTTTCTCATTGGACTGTTGCACCACCTAATTTATTCTACTTACTTAATGATTAAAACTGGCTTCAAATAAATAACTAATATTTATCTAAATGCGTAATTTAGAATTGTTTCTAAATCTTCATTGTTCTGGCACCTAACAAGAGTAATTAATTTCACTTCATATTCGAATGATATTACTCTCAAACGAACACAATGAGAGTACCAAAAAGTTGTTCATACACAATTTTGAATTTTCTTTGAACACCTCCGAACAGCTGACTACATCCGCCATTTTTCAAAGGTGGTCGCCATTTTTAAAAGGTGGTGAGCAGAGAGAAAAGAGAGAAAAGTTTTTTCTCTCTCGTGGTGAGTATGTGCACAAACTTGCATACGCATTTGTTCCCCACATTTTTTTTATATGGAGTTACTACATATGCAAGTTGGTGGCCAAATCATAGCTTGTAGGCAAAAAGAGAAAAACCGTCGAAGTTGGTTCTCTCTATTAGTTCTTTCTCGATGACAAAAACCAACTGACGAAAACATACATAGTCTGATACTGATTGGAAAATAGTTTGTGTGGTTGAGTGAGTTTGGTTGTGCAGAGAATACAAATGAGTTAGACTATTACTGAGGCTCTAGATAGGTAATATTTAGACTAAATATAGATAATATGGAGTAAAAATAGTAATTTTTCAACTTTTACTAAAAAAAGGTTATATTTCAACTCAAAATTAAGCTTTTTTTAAACCAAATTTACAATTCAAAAAAATTAGTAAAATATAAACCAATAAAACAAATTATTTAAAAACCAATTTGACTCAACTACCAATAAAATAAGTTTTTGTATAACTAGTTTTACATTTTTAGTAAAACTGGTAAGATCATTGTATATAAAACTGAATAGTACTATCATGAAGATGAACGGTCGGCATGACTCTTCTCAACATAGGTATTTATTTCAATTCGTTAAATACTAACGTGAACAAAAGCTTAATAATATTGCTTAAAACTACTTAACATCTAATTTTAATCCAAACTATTATAAAACATTGTTTTAAACTTGAAATTTTTAAAATTGTCATTAGGTGATGTTATTAGAAAATACAATTTATTGAATATTTCTATCAATTGATTAAGTGGGCTATGAGCACCATAGTTCGACCTACTAAAAATTATATTTACTGGTTTTTGGAGCCGTATACTCGATCGACTAAAACTAAAGTTGAAACGATTAAGAACCGATGGTGATGATACTGTTCCATTTATTATTGTTGCAGCAAAACAAAATTGTAAATATTTTCTATGGTTTGTCAAGGAAGGAAGATTAATCAAAGTGAGCCTTTGAGAATAAGGGGGCAGAGAATTTTCGTAGGGAAGAGAACGGAGACAAAAACGCAAAAATCTCCTCTGAATCGCTTCAATCCTCATTTCGTGTGTAGAATAATAAGGTGCCCATACTACACAGGCATATTCCAGAACTGGTCTCACAAATGAGACAAAAAGTATCTTTAGAACATAAGGATCACGGAAGTCGCGACTAAATCTCTTAATGAAGCCAAGGACTTTATTTGCTTTTTTAACAACAAAGCTAACATGCTCAGTAAATGTAAGTTTCGAGTCTAAGACTACACCTAGGTCAGTAAAAACAGATACTCTACTTTAAGAACAAGAATCGAACATATAATCAAAAACAATTGGAACTTTTTTGCGTGTAAAACGATTTTTATTGCACCATTCCCTAAATAATATTAAGTCATCTTGCAAAAGTAGACAGTCAGATGTAGTGTTAATTCTTTTGAAAAGTTTAATGTCATCAGCATAAATAAGGACAGACGAATTTTTTATGATCGAAACCAAGTCATTTATAAATAAAATAAATAAGATTGGGCCTAAATGGCTGCCCTGTGGAACACCAGAATTCACAATAAACGGACTCGAACATTCATTACGAAATATTACACTATATTGTCTATTTTCTAAATAAGATACGATCCAGTTTAAGAAATTTTCATTAAAACCTTGACGAGATAATTTAAAAATTAGCGTTTTATGACACAACTTGTCAAACGCTTTACTAAAATCAGTAAATACACAATCTACTTGTCCACGTTTCTCAAAAACATCTAAACAAAAGGACGTAAAATTAAATAAATTAGTAACAGTAGAACGTTTTTTTAACAAAACCATGCTGGTTATCACAAATAATTAAACTACAATGAAAGGAGAGGACACTACATACGATAGACTCAAATAGTTTAGGTATCACAGATAGCTTAGCAATAGGTCGATAGTTCATAATATCATTTTTAGGACCTTTCTTGTGCACTGGGGTTATAAATGAGCATTTCCAGATAAATGGAAAGACCGAACTTCTTAAAGACGTGTTAAAGAGAACACATAAAGGATACGACAAATAAGAGACACATTTTTTCAAAATAGAGGATGGCAAACCATCAGGACCAGGACTAAAACACTCATCTAGTTTCAATATGCTTTGTGCAACAGTATGTTCACTTATTTCAAAATTGATATTATTTAAATGCTGAAAGTTCAAAACTGAAGAAGAAGAGGAAGAAGTATTTACTGGATTAGATTCATCAAACGCTTCCTTAAAATAGCTAGCAAACATGTTTGCAATAACTTTTGGTTCATGGCTAGATGATGTTGCACTTGACATAGAGTTAGGGTACCCACAGGTTTTTTTCTTACAGTTGACAAACTTCCAGAAATTATCAGGATTAGTTTTAAGATCAGTTTCAATTGTATGTATATAATCTTCGTATAAAGAGTTTGAATATTCATTAAATAATTGCTTAAGAATAAGGAACGTTCTATAATCACCATCAGCTCTTGTTTGATTATATTTTACCCACGCTTTGTTTCTCTTGTTTTTTAAGTTTTTGATATGAGAATCGAACCATGGTGGAGCATGCGAGTTTTTACGAGCTTTTTTTAATGGAATACTTTTACTGAAACAGTCAAAAAGTGTATTGTAAAAAACGTTACACATATCATTAATATTTAAATTTAAAAATAATTGGTTCCAGTCGATGGTAAATAACAATTCAAACAATATTTCAAAATTACACTTGCTAAAGTTAAATTCAAGTTTGTTATAAGAATATTTATAATTAGGAGAAGACATATTTAAATTAAGTGAAATATCTAAAGCAGGATGATGTCGATCTTCTTCTATAAGTTTAACAGCAGAAGCAATTACTGAGGTTTCAGTACAAACTGTATCGGAGATAAAAACTAAGTCGAGTGTTCTTCCCAAACGATTGGTAACTCCATTAAACTGATTAAGACCACACGAACACATACCATCTATTACAGTAAGTTCATTTAAGCTGGACGCGTTTATTGGAACGTAGAAGTTATCATCGTCAATTTGCATCCAATTTAGATTCGGTAGATTAAAGTCACCTACAATCAAAATTTCATCTTCTGGCTCCAAAAGAGTATACAGATTTTCTATACAGCTGTTTAATTTTTCATAAATGTCATTGTTAGAACTTGGAGGTATGTAAGTCGATATAATAAATAAATGTCCGGATACCATCTTAATTTTTATACAAAGTACTTCGATGTCCGTGGATCGAAAATCGTCAATCATGTAACATGTATGCGAGTCTTTGATGGCAAGAAGAATTCCTCCTCCTACAGTGTCTGAGATGTCGTTGATATGACGATCGCGTCTGAATATTTGATAGGAAGCATCAAAAAGCTCCGAGTCAAGAATAGAAGTATTCAGCCAAGTTTCTGTCAGTATAATGACATCGTGGGGTAAATTGTTTATGTTTTTGTAGACCATGTTGGTCTTTGTCCGAACTCCATTTAGCTTTTGATAGTAAATTAGAATTTGTTTAAGCTGCCTTGATGTCGATTTAAAGTTGTCCGATTTTGACGAAAAGGGTTTTGAATTATATCTCGGTCGTTTGATTTATGCACAAATTCATGAATTATAACACCCTTTGGCCAAAACGATGACGAATTGAGTACATGAAAAACTGAATCTGGTACACGTATTTTAAATGATGAATATTTCGTGTAATTCCGATGAATAATTTTCTCTACATTTGTGATGAGCGAGTTACCAAGTTTATCCGCTAAATAGTTTTTAATGTCAAGGTCATTCGTCGATGGGTCAAGTTTGGATAAAAATAGCACCTTTTGTCCTTCTACAATTTTGAGCCCTGATACAATAGGAGACGAAATTCCATTTTTGTCTGTGGTAATTACATTTAAACTATCCGGAGCGAGATTCGGCTGCGGCTGTCTTAAAGATGAGTTGTTCAACATATTCGTCGGGTAATGAAAGATTTGCGCAGGCTTTGTTGCTGATACGGAGGAAGTTGTTTCCGATGTGTCACACAAAGGGACAGAAATATTACAATTTGAAGCTAACGATGATAGCAACGAGGAAGAAGTTTTAGTCTTATTGTTAAAGTTGAAATCAAGTCGAGATAAATTGTAGTCATTAAAAATACATATTGCGGCTTTTTTTGATAGTTGGGGGGCATCAGAAATATCTTCGTCCAGTTCATCACTTCTACGTTTAGATAAAGCTATTATTTTACTATTTGGTTTAGCCGTTATTTCTCTATTAGTTGTTTTGTCGTCAATTGAAGTTAAATTATCCATTTTGCTACAGAGAAAATGTAGTTGCTTCTCAAGTTTCTCTAGCTGACTAGTATGGTAAAAGACATCACGAGCAATATTTTTTTCAGCGAACGGGTCACATTCGTCACAGAAATAGAAAAATGATTTCCTTTTCTTAAACAATTTGATGCAGCTGAACGGAGCGTCAATACATTGAACATGGAAAATCCTTGGACAACTACCATTACACATAATAGAGTCAATTAAATAGTCAGAGACTGTATCACAGAGAGCGCAATTGGCCATGATTTTTAAAATTCTTAAAAATATCAAATATTTCGATTTAAGTCAATTTGGCAATGAACACCCTGTTTGCAATAAAGCAATAAAGTTGTTTCTATGTCCCAATAGGTGGCGTTGCGTTATTGTCAACAACAAAAACACTCCATTACCAAGACCGGAATCTTTCGTACGTTTCACTCTCCAAAACCCGTTTGTTTACATTGTTGTATTTGTAATTTTGACAATTAATCCATGAATAGATGTGAGCACAAACAAAAAAAAAACGATGCCGTGGGCTAGCGGCATTTTGCACAGCAAAACCAAAATGGAGGTGTTAATAAGTTTTTTTTCAGGTTTTTCTTTTTACTTTTTTTCGATGAAGAAGTCAGTTTTAAGCTTTAATTTTGCAGGCATTTTGTGGATAGTGAACCAATGTACCTTTTTGTCTTGAAAAAAGCATGTTCAACATCAGTTTATTATAATTAATTCACTAATTTACAAAAATCACTACGAAATTCTTCAAATTTCAAAATTAACCTCGGATTTTTGTATAAAAGATGCGTTCGAAGATACATCAAGTTAAGGGTGCGAGCGCAATTTTTGTATTGAATTCTAATAAATTTTCGTTAATGAACGGCCCAAATATTTTTTTTGCAAGTAATTAAAATCTGTATCAATTTAATTAATCCAAATGTATTTATAGTTTGTTTTTAATGGTTTAAGCTTGCAACTATTTTTGAATTCCATTTTGATTAATAAATATTATATTTAAAAAAAATAGTTATAATCAAAAAATACCTTATCCATAACATTCTTGATTGATGGAAGCACATGTACATGTATCAAAAAAAAACTATGCATCAAAGGAACACCAATGTTTTAAAAAAGTAATCAGAACGATTATAGCGAACCTGTTGAATAAATGCAGAGCAAATAAAAAACAAATTTTGACATATATCACAAAATGAAAACGTCTTAAAATCGTTCTGAATTCATGCACAACTCATTCAATAGATCAAGTAATCGACATGAATGTTGATTGTTGACGTACAGAATTTTTTTTTAGTGAATTCCCACAGTTTAACGCAAAATATAATTTTCATTCATTCCTTAAAAATGTTTAGTTACCAAAGTTCAAGTTTACTTATTATTGTTTGAAGGGTATAACATTACATTTTATAAATACAGAACATAGAAGAAAATATACATAAACAATAGTTTTCAGATATAAAGCAGAGGTTAGTATAGAAAAATATTTTTGAGAAAGTCAATAATATTTTAGGTATGTTAATTAAAGAAATTTCCGCTTCAGCTAACCTTCATCAACTTTTTAGAAAAAAAATTAACATTAATAGCAGCCAATTTTTTCATAGCATATTTAATTGTTCAGATTGTAAAATGTCTAGAAATTTGCATATGCTACAAAATTCGTAACATAGAATTAGAAGATAACATTATTTAGCCAAGAAGTCTCGATTTTGTCGCGTTTACCGGTTTTTTTCTATCGGGTGTTCGGTTTCCCCATACTGGAATAAAAAAAGTTACTTAAATCTATTTATTGCACTCATTTAGTTGGTATTGTGTGTAAACATATTGCCTTTTTCTATTACTTAAAGTTGCTTTACACAAAGCAACTTATTTTTAAAACATGGTTCCCTCAAATTTTTATTCCAAAATCTAACTACAAACAAAATTCTAACTCTAACAAAGTCCCTTAAAAAGAAATTTTCAGGAATATTTCTGCAACAAACAAAACTAAAATTTGGTCTTGCAATTATCGAACTGCTTAAATGATGAAAATACTAATCTAATTGAGGAATCTGAACTAGCTAAAGTTGGCAATGGAACTTCACAAGTATGCTTCTCGTAGCATTTTCTGTACAAACAAATACGGAGGCACCCGCCTATTGTTTCCACCTGAACTTCTAACGCCGCGCGCCGCCAATAAAAATGCTCTAAGCAAACTACAGCTGAAAAAATTGTCGGTTTTCTTGTTTTACAAAGTATTAAGTTACACTTTTGTCCATTTCCAATTATACTTAACCAGTTGCTGCTCATATTGCGTTCGCAAATAATTTAAGTAAATAAAAAACAGCACTAATAAATCATTAAATATGTATTTGGTCAACTTTATTTTATTTAATATACATTAACAACATTTATTTGGATTGAAATTAAAAAGCTATACAAATCTTCCAATTTAAGACCATGTCAGCACTTCAGATTCTGTTGGTAAGGATTGTTTAGTTTTTGAACGAGGCCATGAAACATTCAAAATGAAGCATTTAGATGGGGCTGATTACTATAATGAAGCATTTTGATGGGCCAAAGCACTAATTGTGAGAATGTGTTTGGTTTTTTGCATCATTTCACGCACACTTTCTCACATTTAGTGCTTTTTAGCTTGTAGGCAAACCGAAATGTCAGTCTGAGATTCCGGTCTTGGTAATAGAGTGTTTTTGCTTAGTATATGTTTTGCCGTTTATATTTGTTTGAGAAACTGCACACCACTCTTTCTGTTTGTTTTCTCTTTATTTACAAAAATAAATCATCACCAAACACCAGCGATCAGCTGTTACTGCATTCAACTTGTTGACCAAAAACACTCCATTACCAAGACCGGAATCTCAGACTGACATTTCGGTTTGCCTACAAGCTACTGAGGACTAAATGTGAGAAAGTGTGCGTGAAATGATGCAAAAAACCAAACACATTCTCACATTTAGTCCTCAGGCCCATCAAAATGCTTCATTATAGTAATCAGTCACATCTAAATGCTTCATTTTGAATGTTTCATGGCCTCGTTCAAAAACTAAACAATCCTTACCAACAAAATCTGAAGTGCTGACATGGTCTTAAATTGGAAGATTTGTATAGCTTTTTAATTTCAATCCAAATAAATGTTGTTAATGTATATTAAATAAAATAAAATTAACCAAATACATATTTAATGATTTATTAGTGCTGTATTTTGTTTACTTAAATTATTTGCGAACGCAATATGCGCTGCAACTGGTTAAGTAAAATTGGAAATGGACAAAGTGTAACTCAATACTTTGTAAAACAAGAAAACACACAATTTTTTCAGCTGTAGTTTGCTTAGAGCATTTTTTTGGTGACGTTAGAAGTTCAGGTGGAAACAATAGGCGGGTGCCTCCGTATTTTTTTTGTACAGACAATGGTACGAGAAGCATACTTATGAAGTTCCATTGCCAACTTTAGCTAGTTCAGATTCCTCAATTAGATTAGTATTTTCATCATTTAAGCAGTTCGGTAGTTGCAAGACCAAATTTTAGTTTGGTTTGTTGCAGAAATATTCCTGAAAATTTCTTTTTAAGTAAGGTACTATGTTAGAGTTAGAATTTTGTTTGTAGTTAGATTTTGGAATAAAAATTTGAGGGAACCATGTTTTAAAAATAAGTTGCTTTGTGTAAAGCATCTTTAAGGAATAGAAATAGGCAATATGTTTACACACAATACCAACTAAATGAGTGCAATAAATAGATTTAAGTAACTTTTTTTTATTCCAGTATGGCGAAACCGAACACCCAATAGAAAAAAAATCGGTGAACGCGCCAAAATGCATACTTCTTGACTAAATAATGTAATCTTCTATGCTTACGCATAAAATTACGAATTTTGTAGCATATGAACATTTCTAGACATTTTACAATGTGAACAATTAAATATGCTATGAAATAATTGGCTGCTATTAATGCTAATTTTTTTTTCTAAAAAGTTGATGAAGGTTAACCGAAGCGGAAATTTCTCTAATGAACATACCTAAAATATTATTGGCTTTCTCAAAAATATTTTTCTACACTAACCTCTGCTTTATACCTGAAAACTATTGTTTATGTATATTTTCTTCTATGTTCTGCATTTATAAAATGTTATCTATGGTAGTATTTACTATATTAAGAAAAACATGTACGTAAAACTCATTAATTTGTTTCATTTTTAGCAGCACTTTTACTAAACATACCCTTTAAACAATAATAAGTAAACTTGAACTTTGGTAACTAAACATTTTTAAGGAATGAATGAAAATTATATTTTGCGTTAAACTGTGGAAATTCACTAAAAAAACTTCTGTACGTCAACAATAAACATTCATGACGATTACATGTTCTATTGAATTAGTTGTGCATGAATTCAGAACGATTTTAAGACGTTTTCTCTGCATTTATTCAACAGGTTCGCTATAATCGTTCTGATTACTTTTTTAAAACATTGGTGTTCCTTTGATGCATAGTTTTTTTTTTGATACATGTACATATGCTTCCATCAATCAAGAATGTTATGGATAAGGTATTTTTTGATTATTACTATTTTTTTTAAATATAATATTTATTAATCAAAATGGAATTCAAAAATAGTTGCAAGCTTAAATCATTAAAAACAAACTATAAATACATTTGGATTAATTAAATTGATACAGATTTTAATTACTTGCAAAAAAAATATTTGGGCCGTTCATTAACGAAAATTTATTAGAATTCAATACAAAAATTGCGCTCGCACCCTTAACTTGATGTATCTTCGAACGCATCTTTGATACAAAAATCCGAGGTTAATTTTGAAATTTGAAGAATTTCGTAGTGATTTTTGTAAATTAGTGAATTAATTATAATAAACTGATGTTGAACATGCTTTTTTCAAGACAAAATGGTACATTGGTTCACTATCCACAAAATGCCTGCAAAATTAAAGCTTAAAACTGACTTCTTCATCGAAAAAAAGTAAAAAGAAAAACCTGAAAAAAAACTTATTAACACCTCCATTTTGTTTTTGCTGTGCAAAATGCCGCTAGCCCACGGCATCGTTTTTTTTGTTTGTGCTCACATCTATTCATGGATTAATTGTCAAAATTACAAATACAACAATGTAAACAAACGGGTTTTGGAGAGTGAAACGTACGAAAGATTCCGGTCTTGGTAATGGAGTGTTTTTGATACTAAGATTGAACTCACCGGGAGAGGGAGAGTATTATATTTAAGAATGAATATAATGTATAAAGAGTAAACAGATAATTGAAGAAAAGAAGATAGAGAAGAATGTATACAAATTTAGCGATAGTTGGAGGGAGTCAATGGAAAGGCATTTTTGTTATTATTTTTCAATGCATGTTCTATACAAATATGTATAATGTGTTTTTTTTTGCTTGGTAGGTATTGAGGAATATTGAAAAATATCAACAAGACAAAAAAAGGATTGAATGAGTACAAACTGTTTCCGGTTCCCAATTTGAAACTTTAAGTAGGTACTTCTTTTTTTAAATTCAAGTAAAATGGCAATGAGAAAGAAAAATAATATAATGCTCATAATGGTCAGATATTTTTATTGTTTGTTTTTTATAAGGATAAATAAAGGTAGATAGATATTATATCACCTTTACAATGTTGGATATTTTTAGAAATATATGTAGATTAATGTTTTCTATTTCTTAAGCATAGTAAATACGCAATCATGTAGGTACAAATTACAGTAATAATTTATTTTACTGAAATAACACTTAATATAACTGTTTGTTCACTTAAAAAATTAGCAATTCCTTTAATTTTAAGTGTGAAACATATTTTATGTAATATAAAACATTTTTGAACAATCTGAGTTCCCTTGAAAATGGTTTTAAATGTCATACGTTAAAATTTAAAATCTACTGTAGTTCACGGAAACATTAAAATAAAATTTTAGTTCACGTAAATGCATTATCGTATACCTATTGGTAGGTACGCATTTATAAGGTGAAATGAAAAACAAGTCTTAAATTACTAGTAAATTATTCTATTATATTTACGTTCAAAAGTGGCAGCCCTGTCCTATTTCTTTCGAATGCAAATTGTAGCGTTTTTTGATGAATGAAATTAATTTTGATGAATAAAATTAAATTAAAATAAATTTTTACCAAGTTTTAGTATTGTTTTTTTGTTATGTTTTTATTTTTTGTAAGAAAAGTGTCAATTCGATTTTTCTCAAAATTTGTTCGAATGTTGAAAACAATATTTTTTATAAAATTATTTGGAAGCCACAATCTCAAATTTTTGAGAAGATATTTGAGTGGAAAAAAAATGTTTACCAAATTTGCGTACTATTTTTTGTAGATTTTATTTTATTGAGTATCGAAAACAATATTTTCTGTGAAATAAAATAAGTTTGAAGCCAATATTTTTAATTTTTGAAAAGCTATTTGAGTAGAAAGAAATTTTTTTCCAAGTTTTAGTATTGTTTTTTTTTTGTAGGTTTTTATTTTTTGTAAAAAAAACTATTAATTCGATTTTTCTCAAAATTTGTCCTACTTTTTAAAAACAAAACAACAAAGTGAGCCTTTGAGAATAAGGGGGCAGAGAATTTTCGTAGGGAAGAGAACGGAGACAAAAACGCAAAAATCTCCTCTGAATCGCTTCAATCCTCATTTCGTGTGTAGAATAATAAGGTGCCCATACTACACAGGCATATTCCAGAACTGGTCTCACAAATGAGACAAAAAGTATCTTTAGAACATAAGGATCACGGAAGTCGCGACTAAATCTCTTAATGAAGCCAAGGACTTTATTTGCTTTTTTAACAACAAAGCTAACATGCTCAGTAAATGTAAGTTTCGAGTCTAAGACTACACCTAGGTCAGTAAAAACAGATACTCTACTTAAAGAACAAGAATCGAACATATAATCAAAAACAATTGGAACTTTTTTGCGTGTAAAACTCATGGTCTTACATTTGTCAACATTTAAAACGAGACGATTTTTATTGCACCATTCCCTAAATAATATTAAGTCATCTTGCAAAAGTAGACAGTCAGATGTAGTGTTAATTCTTTTGAAAAGTTTAATGTCATCAGCATAAATAAGGACAGACGAATTTTTTATGATCGAAACCAAGTCATTTATAAATAAAATAAATAAGATTGGGCCTAAATGGCTGCCCTGTGGAACACCAGAATTCACAATAAACGGACTCGAACATTCATTACAAAATATTACACTATATTGTCTATTTTCTAAATAAGATACGATCCAGTTTAAGAAATTTTCATTAAAACCTTGACGAGATAATTTAAAAATTAGCGTTTTATGACAAAACTTGTCAAACGCTTTACTAAAATCAGTAAATACACAATCTACTTGTCCACGTTTCTCAAAAACATCTAAACAAAAGGACGTAAAATTAAATAAATTAGTAACAGTAGAACGTTTTTTAACAAAACCATGCTGGTTATCACAAATAATTGAACTAGATACAATGAAAGGAGAGGACACTACATACGATAGACTCAAATAGTTTAGGTATCACAGATAGCTTAGCAATAGGTCGATAGTTCATAATATCATTTTTAGGACCTTTCTTGTGCACTGGGGTTATAAATGAGCTTTTCCAGATAAATGGAAAGACCGAACTTCTTAAAGACGTGTTAAAGAGAACACATAAAGGATACGACAAATAAGAGACACATTTTTTCAAAATAGAGAATGGCAAACCATCAGGACCAGGACTAAAACACTCATCTAGTTTCAATATGCTTTGTGCAACAGTATGTTCACTTATTTCAAAATTGATATTATTTAAATGCTGAAAGTTCAAAACTGAAGAAGAAGAGGAAGAAGTATTTACTGGATTAGATTCATCAAACGCTTCCTTAAAATAGCTAGCAAACATGTTTGCAATAACTTTTGGTTCATGGCTAGATGATGTTGCACTTGACATAGAGTTAGGGTACCCACAGGTTTTTTTCTTACAGTTGACAAACTTCCAGAAATTATCAGGATTAGTTTTAAGATCAGTTTCAATTTTATGTATATAATCTTCGTATAAAGAGTTTGAATATTCATTAAATAATTGCTTAAGAATAAGGAACGTTCTATAATCACCATCAGCTTTTGTTTGATTATATTTTACCCACGCTTTGTTTCTCTTGTTTTTTAAGTTTTTGATATGAGAATCGAACCATGGTGGAGCATGCGAGTTTTTACGAGCTTTTTTTAATGGAATACTTTTACTGAAACAGTCAAAAAGTGTATTGTAAAAAACGTTACACATATCATTAATATTTAAATTTAAAAATAATTGGTTCCAGTCGATGGTAAATAACAATTCAAACAATATTTCAAAATTACACTTGCTAAAGTTAAATTCAAGTTTGTCATAAGAATATTTATAATTAGGAGAAGACATATTTAAATTGAGTGAAATATCTAAAGCAGGATGATGTCGATCTTCTTCTATAAGTTTAACAGCAGAAGCAATTACTGAGGTTTCAGTACAAACTGTATCGGAGAAAAAAACTAAGTCGAGTGTTCTTCCCAAACGATTGGTAACTCCATTAAACTGATTAAGACCACACGAACACATACCATCTATTACAGTAAGTTCATTTAAGCTGGACGCGTTTATTGGAACGTAGAAGTTATCATCGTCAATTTGCATCCAATTTAGATTCGGTAGATTAAAGTCACCTACAATCAAAATTTCATCTTCTGGCTCCAAAAGAGTATACAGATTTTCTATACAGCTGTTTAATTTTTCATAAATGTCATTGTTAGAACTTGGAGGTATGTAAGTCGATATAATAAATAAATGTCCGGATACCATCTTAATTTTTATACAAAGTACTTCGATGTCCGTGGATCGAAAATCGTCAATCATGTAACATGTATGCGAGTCTTTGATGGCAAGAAGAATTCCTCCTCCTACAGTGTCTGAGATGTCGTTGATATGACGATCGCGTCTGAATATTTGATAGGAAGCATCAAAAAGCTCCGAGTCAAGAATAGAAGTATTCAGCCAAGTTTCTGTCAGTATAATGACATCGTGGGGTAAATTGTTTATGTTTTTGTAGACCATGTTGGTCTTTGTCCGAACTCCATTTACATTTTGATAGTAAATTAGAATTTGTTTAAGCTGCATGTCGATTTAAAGTTGTCCGATTTTGACGAAAAGGGTTTTGAATTATATCTCGGTTGTTTGATTTATGCACAAATTCATGAATTATAACACCCTTTGGCCAAAACGATGACGAATTGAGTACATGAAAAACTGAATCTGGTACACGTATTTTAAATGATGAATATTTCGTGTAATTCCGATGAATAATTTTCTCTACATTTGTGATGAGCGAGTTACCAAGTTTATCCGCTAAATAGTTTTTAATGTCAAGGTCATTCGTCGATGGGTCAAGTTTGGATAAAAATAGCACCTTTTGTCCTTCTACAATTTTGAGCCCTGATACAATAGGAGACGAAATTCCATTTTTGTCTGTGGTAATTACATTTAAACTATCCGGAGCGAGATTCGGCTGCGGCTGTCTTAAAGATGAGTTGTTCAATATATTCGTCGGGTAATGAGAGATTTGCGCAGGCTTTGTTGCTGATACGGAGGAAGTTGTTTCCGATGTGTCACACAAAGGGACAGAAATATTACAATTTGAAGCTAACGATGATAGCAACGAGGAAGAAGTTTTAGTCTTATTGTTAAAGTTGAAATCAAGTCGAGATAAATTGTAGTCATTAAAAATACATATTGCGGCTTTTTTTGATAGTTGGGGGGCATCAGAAATAAACGTGATTTTTAAAATTCTTAAAAATATCAAATATTTCGATTTAAGTCAATTTGGCAATGAACACCCTGTTTGCAAATTGGAAAATCAGCAATAAAGTTGTTTCTATGTCCCAATAGGTGGCGTTGCGTTATAGTCAACGTATAGAATGCAGTAACAGCTGATCGCTGGTGTTCGTTGATGAATTATTTTTGTAAATAAAGAGAAAACAAAAAGAAAGAGTGGTGTGCAAAAACACTCTATTACCAAGACCGGAATCTCAGACTGACATTTCGGTTTGCCTACAAGCTAAAAAGCACTAAATGTGAGAAAGTGTGCGTGAAATGATGCAAAAAACCAAACACATTCTCACAATTAGTGCTTTGGCCCATCAAAATGCTTCATTATAGTAATCAGCCCCATCTAAATGCTTCATTTTGAATGTTTCATGGCCTCGTTCAAAAACTAAACAATCCTTACCAACAGAATCTGAAGTGCTGACATGGTCTTAAATTGGAAGATTTGTATAGCTTTTTAATTTCAATCCAAATAAATGTTGCTAATGTATATTAAATAAAATAAAGTTGACCAAATACATATTTAATGATTTATTAGTGCTGTTTTTTATTTACTTAAATTATTTGCGAACGCAATATGAGCAGCAACTGGTTAAGTATAATTGGAAATGGACAAAAGTGTAACTTAATACTTTGTAAAACAACAAAACCGACAATTTTTTCAGCTGTAGTTTACTTAGAGCATTTTTTTTGGCGGCGCGCGGCGTTAGAAGTTCAGGTGGAAACAATAGGCGGGTGCCTCCGTATTTGTTTGTACAGAAAATGCTACGAGAAGCATACTTGTGAAGTTCCATTGCCAACTTTAGCTAGTTCAGATTCCTCAATTAGATAAGTATTTTCATCATTTAAGCAGTTCGATAATTGCAAGACCAAATTTTAGTTTTGTTTGTTGCAGAAATATTCCTGAAAATTTCTTTTTAAGGGACTTTGTTTGAGTTAGAATTTTGTTTGTAGTTAGATTTTGGAATAAAAATTTGAGGGAACCATGTTTTAAAAATAAGTTGCTTTGTGTAAAGCAACTTTAAGGAATAGAAATAGGCAATATGGTTACAAACAATACCAACTAAATGAGTGAAATAAATAGATTTAAGTAACTTTTTTTATTCCAGTATGGGGAACCGAACACCCGATAGAAAAAAACTGGTAAACGCGACAAAATCGAGACTTCTTGGCTAAATAATGTTATCTTCCATGCTTACGCATAAAATTACGAATTTTGTAGCATATGGAAATTTCTAGACATTTTACAATCTGAACAATTAAATATGCTATGAAAAAATTGGCTGCTATTAATGTTAATTTTTTTTTTCTAAAAAGTTGATGAAGGTTAGCTGAAGCGGAAATTTCTTTAATTAACATACCTAAAATATTATTGACTTTCTCAAAAATATTTTTCTATACTAACCTCTGCTTTATATCTGAAAACTATTGTTTATGTATATTTTCTTCTATGTTCTGTATTTATAAAATGTAATGTAATACCCTTCAAACAATAATAAGTAAACTTGAACTTTGGTAACTAAACATTTTTAAGGAATGAATGAAAATTATATTTTGCGTTAAACTGTGGGAATTCACTAAAAAAAAATTCTGTAATTCAACAATCAACATTCATGTCGATTACTTGATCTATTGAATGAGTTGTGCATGAATTCAGAACGATTTTAAGACGTTTTCATTTTGTGATATATGTCAAAATTTGTTTTTTATTTGCTCTGCATTTATTCAACAGGTTCGCTATAATCGTTCTGATTACTTTTTTAAAACATTGGTGTTCCTTAGTTGCAAGCTTAAATCATTAAAAACAAACTATAAATACATTTGGATTAATGAAATTGATACAGATTTTAATTACTTGCAAAAAAAATATTTGGGCCGTTCATTAACGAAAATTTATTAGAGTTCAATACAAAAATTGCGCTCGCACCCTTAACTTGATGTATCTTCGAACGCATCTTTGATACAAAAATCCGAGGTTAATTTTGAAATTTGAAGAATTTCGTAGTGATTTTTGTAAATTAGTGAATTAATTATAATAAACTAATGTTGAACATGCTTTTTTCAAGACAAAAAGGTACATTGGTTCACTATCCACAAAATGCCTGCAAAATTAAAGCTTAAAACTGACTTCTTCATCGAAAAAAAGTAAAAAGAAAAACCTGAAAAAAACTTATTAACACCTCCATTTTGTTTTTGCTGTGCAAAATGCCGCTAGCCCACGGCATCATGGATTAATTGTCAAAATTACAAATACAACAATGTAAACAAACGGGTTTTGGAGAGTGAAACGTACGAAAGATTCCGGTCTTGGTGATGGAGTGTTTTTGGTGGTGTGCAGTTTCTCAAACAAATATAAACGGCAAAACATATACTAAGATTGAACTCACCGGGAGAGGGAGAGTATTATATTTAAGAATAAATATAATGTATAAAGAGTAAACAGATAATTGAAGAAAAGAAGATAGAGAAGAATGTATACAAATTTAGCGATAGTTGGAGGGAGTCAATGGAAAGGCATTTTTGTTATTATTTTTCAATGCATGTTCTATACAAATATGTATAATGTGTTTTTTTTTTGCTTGGTAGGTATTGAGGAATATTGAAAAATATCAACAAGACAAAAAAAGGATTTAATGAGTACAAACTGTTTCCGGTTCCCAATTTGAAACTTTAAGTAGGTACTTCTTTTTTTAAATTCAAGTAAAATGGCAATGAGAAAGAAAAATAATATAATGCTCATAATGGTCAGATATTTTTATTGTTTGTTTTTTATAAGGATAAATAAAGGTAGATAGATATTATATCACCTTTACAATGTTGGATATTTTTAGAAATATATGTAGATTAATGTTTTCTATTTCTTAAGCATAGTAAATACGCAATCATGTAGGTAGGTACAAATTACAGTAATAATTTATTTTATTGAAATAACACTTAATATAACTGTTTGTTCACTTAAAAAAATTAGCAATTCCTTTAATTTTAAGTGTGAAACATATTTTATGTAATATAAAACATTTTTGAACAATCTGAATTCCCTTGAAAATGGTTTTAAATGTCATACGTTAAAATTTAAAATCTACTGTAGTTCACGGAAACATTAAAATAAAATTTTAGTTCAAGTAAATGCATTATCGTATACCTATTGGTAGGTACGCATTTATAAGGTGAAATGAAAAACAAGTCTTAAATTACTAGTAAATTATTCTATTATATTTACGTTCAAAAGTGGCAGCCCTGTCCTATTTCTTTCGAATGCAAATTGTAGCGTTTTTTGATGAATGAAATTAATTTTGATGAATGAAATTAAATTAAAATAAATTTTTACCAAGTTTTAGTATTGTTTTTTTGTTATGTTTTTATTTTTTGTAAGAAAAGTGTCAATTCGATTTTTCTCAAAATTTGTTCGAATGTTGAAAACAATATTTTTTATAAAATTATTTGGAAGCCACAATCTCAAATTTTTGAGAAGATATTTGAGTGGAAAAAAAATGTTTACCAAATTTGCGTACTATTTTTTGTAGATTTTATTTTATTGAGTATCGAAAACAATATTTTCTGTGAAATAAAATAAGTTTGAAGCCAATATTTTTAATTTTTGAAAAGCTATTTGAGTAGAAAGAAAATTTTTTCCAAGTTTTAGTATTGTTTTTTTTTTTGTAGGTTTTTATTTTTTGTAAAAAAAACTATTAATTCGATTTTTCTCAAAATTTGTCCTAATTTGGAAAACAATATTTCCTATAAGTTAAAATTAGTTGGAAGTCATAATCTCAAATTTTGAAAAGATATTTGAGTCGAAAATCAATTTGTACCACCTTTTATAATTTTTTTTTAGGTTTTTATTTTTTGTACAAAAATTGTCAATTCGATTTTTCTCAAAATTTTTCCTAATGTTGAAAACAATATTTCTTATAAGTTAAAATAAGTTTGAAGCACTAATCTCAAGTTTTTGAAAAGATATTTGAGTCGAAATTCAATTTTTACCAACTTTGAGTAATGTTTTTTTAGGTTTTTATTTTTTGTAAAAAAACTGTCAATTTTATTTTTCTTAAAATTTTACCAGATGTTGAAAACGTTATTATTCGTTGCAAAAATTGTTTTGGAGATAAAATCATTTCTTATTCGAAAATTTTCGAGGTGACAATTTTTTTTCAGTTTTTTTTTGATTTATAACAAAAACCGGTAATTGGATTTTTTTTCAAAAATATTCTTGTGTTGTATCACGTGCCAATATATAATATAAAATTTAATTCAAGTCTCTAGCGTCAATGGTTCGTGAGATATTGAGGGTTAACCAACATTTTCACCTGTTTTTTTAAAATTGCTATGGTAAAAAAACCACCCACTCAATTTTTTTGAGAGTCCTTTCTGCATCTTTCTGCTTTATTACCTGTATAACAAAATTTATTTGAAGTCGATATCTCTAGACGTACGAACGTACGTACACACGCACGCACAGACATCTTTCTAAAAAATCTTTTATTTCGACTCTAGTGACCTTGAAACGTCGAGAAATGTCAAAATTTTCAATTCGACAAATCGGACCCATTACAATAACTTCCAATGGGAAGTTAATAAATAAATAAAGTTTTATTTATTTATTTTATTATTTTTGGCTTCATTAGAACCAGTATTTAAAAAAAGTTATTCCACCGCCTAGCACTACATGCCAATCTCCTTAGATACTACTTACATACCCACCCTCTACCAACATATACCCACATTGTAGAAATATAAAATTATAAATATTAAAAAATGTATATACATACTTCTATACCCCATATTCAAAATATGGCAACAATGAATCCTACAGAGAATGAAATTTGCAAACGTTGCATTTAAATTTTCAAATTTCTCACAAACTGAAAATCTAAAATCAAATGAATATAATTTTCTTCAAGCAAAATACCTACTGCTAAAAGCATACAAAATACAATTCATAGCTATAACGATATGTATATGCATAACTCCTTTACATTGATAGGTAGGCAGAGGCACAAAAAATTCAAGGTAACTATGGTAACGAACTGTTTTTGTGTTTTTGTTTTCACATTTTCTCATTTCTTTTGAAATAAACAGCTGATTCAACTGACTCCCTCACACATCTTAATACTTATGAGGACAAAATAATATACTCCTTTCATTCCCACTCTTGCTTTCAAAATTTTATTTTCCAGTCGCTCTTAGTTTTCACACCAAATTTCCGTACACGCAGCGCCCTCATGCTCCGACTTTCGTACCAAAATTTTCTGTTCCATGATAGTACTATTCAGTTTTATATACAATGGGTAAGATTATAGCCGATAAAATAATTACCAAATTCAAAAGTGTTTTTTTTAACCTAAAAAATTAGTTATTTTAATGCTGGTTTTGAACTTGATAGCTAGAACTGGTAATAAATTAACCAGAAAATTGAAAAAAAGTAAATAATTGGTAAATATAAACCTGATTTATGACCCAGGTTTCAAATAGGATTTTTTAAAGCCAATTTTAAACCTGGGTTATTAAAATACCTAAAAAAAGGATGCAAAATTACCTGAAACTAACTTTGGGTTTATTTCAGGGTTTGTTTTTTCCGAAAATTTCCCGCAGTTAAAAGATAACCTATTTCAAACCATTTTAAAACCAAGGTTATTCCACGTAAAATTAATAACCGCGGTAATTTTGCTACTGAGGTTACAAATTGTTGCTTGGGTTATTAATGATTTAAAGAATTTAAATCGCGTTTTACCGACTCCAAGAAGGCGGAAAGTTTATAAAAAAAGGTTCAACCCAATGAGCTTATAAGAAACGAAGAATTAAAAAAAATATAGATTTTCGAAAGAGAATATCATAAAAATAATTGGAATTATTTTTGTATATTTTATTTGTTATGACAACAAGCTGATTTGATAGACAGATAAATGGAATAGATTGCTCCATTTTGGTATTTTTTTTAATATAAGCATTGTATAACTAAAATTTATAGCACAATTTTTTATAAATAGGAATTTTCGAAACGTTACATAGAGCCTACATAAATCCACTGTATAACTATTCATCTGTTTAGCAAATTCTATTAAATAAGACTGTTTGTATATATATCGGAATATAGTCTAAGAGCTAGTGAACCCTCCGAGTAACGGAGCGCCTGTAAGTCTAGAAATGTTTGTGGCGATGAATAGTAGCATGTTAAGTACGACAACCATCACCTGGCAAGTTTCAGCCCTGCACGTCATCAACCCCTTTGTTTTTGAAAATGTATATTAAATTAGAAAACAAAATTTCTCACTGTAAGCTTCAAATTTTTGTATGATTTTTCTCATACGTAGCGAAGTTTAAAAAAAAATTGACAGGCGTTTTTTACTAGCATAAGTACCTGACAGGTGAGCTCACAGGTGTATTATACTTAAAAAAAATAAACTTTACTCTGTAAAGTTAAATTTTTAATATGTGTTAGTTCAAGCTATTCCAAGTAATTGGGTACGATGCCAGGCGGTTCTGGCCAGCACAAGTCCGTGCCAGGCGGTGAAGATGCTATGGGAGTGCGAGTGACAGGTGCAGCATTACCTCAGTGGTGCGAATGATACAGTTTATCTAACGGTAAAATAGCGTTAGTTGTAATGACAGTTCATCTACGTGAAAACGTATTTTACAATATTTCGTAAAATTTCTTTTTATATCCTGGCTTATTTTGAAGTTTTAATTTGTAATTATAAATTAAAAGTGTTTGTGCAGTTATCGTGACATATTTGATATTGCAAATATATTGTAAGTACATTGGGCACCTCATATTCATATTGGAGTAAATAGTGTGTAGTGTGTAAGATGGAATCTGAACACGTTGTTTGTGTGATTTGCAACCAAGATGTTGATGAGAAGACTATAAAATTCACAACAATTACTTTAGATAAAAGTAAATCAATATTGAAAATAAGAAAAGATAATAATTTAAAATTCCATGATATTTCTTTGCCAGAGGAAGTTCAGGGCAATACAGGTTATCATGTGAAATGCTACAAAAATTTTCTTGCGGTAATGAAGAAATATCGCCAGAACGAACCATCATCTTCATCCGAAAAAAATATACCAACATCATCAGGAGGTATTTTTTTTATTAATTTATATATTCTTTATTAGGTTTCATATGTGGATTAACATTGTTTGAAAGCAACTTACTGGGGAGAGTACGATAACTTAGGCGACAAAGTTTAATGACGTTTTTGTATAGAACAGTTAAAAACAAGCATTTTTTACTATGGGAGGGGGATCTATCTCCCCCCGCAATGCATTCTAAAAAAAACAGTAGAAGATAATCTTAAGGTTTTGAAAAATTACACTTTAAACCTCATTTTTAACTTTTTTTTGTCCAAATTTTGAGTTTTAAACTATTTTTTTCAAAAACTTTGCATAGTTTTGACTTGATTTAAAAACAAGCTAATAGAAAAAAGTGTTGGCTTTAAAAAAATTTATAATACTTAATTGTGAGTCTTACCGTTATTTTTTAATTATTTTTTTTCCATTACATATTTTTTTAAATTGCCCCTACCGCCTAAACGGGGGGAGATAGATCCCCCTCCCATAGTAAAAAATGCTTGTTTTTAACTGTTCTATACAAAAACGTCATTAAACTTTGTCGCCTAAGTTATCGTACTCTCCCCAGTAAGTTGCTTTCAAACAATGTTAATCCACATATGAAACCTAATAAAGAATATATAAATTAATAAAAAAAATACCTCCTGATGATGTTGGTATATTTTTTTCGGATGAAGATGATGGTTCGTTCTGGCGATATTTCTTCATTACCGCAAGAAAATTTTTGTAGCATTTCACATGATAACCTGTATTGCCCTGAACTTCCTCTGGCAAAGAAATATCATGGAATTTTAAATTATTATCTTTTCTTATTTTCAATATTGATTTACTTTTATCTAAAGTAATTGTTGTGAATTTTATAGTCTTCTCATCAACATCCTGGTTGCAAATCACACAAACAACGTGTTCAGATTCCATCTTACACACTACACACTATTTACTCCAATATGAATATGAGGTGCCCAATGTACTTACAATATATTTGCAATATCAAATATGTCACGATAACTGCACAAACACTTTTAATTTATAATTACAAATTAAAACTTCAAAATAAGCCAGGATATAAAAAGAAATTTTACGAAATATTGTAAAATACGTTTTCACGTAGATGAACTGTCATTACAACTAACGCTATTTTACCGTTAGATAAACTGTCTCATTCGCACCACTGAGGTAATGCTGCACGTGTCACTCGCACTCCCATAGCATTTCACCGCCTGGCACGGACTTGTGCTGGCCAGAACCGCCTGGCATCGTACCCAATTACTTGGAATAGCTTGAACTAACACATATTAAAAATTTAACTTTACAGAGTAAAGTTTATTTTTTTTAAGTATAATACACCTGTGAGCTCACCTGTCAGGTACTTATGCTAGTAAAAAACGCCTGTCAATTTTTTTTAAACTTCGCTACGTATGAGAAAAATCATACAAAAATTTGAAGCTTACAGTGAGAAATTTTTTTTTCTAATTTAATATACATTTTCAAAAACAAAGGGGTTGATGACGTGCAGGGCTGAAACTTGCCAGGTGATGGTTGTCGTACTTAACATGCTACTATTCATCGCCACAAACATTTCTAGCCTTACAGGCGTTCCGTTACTCGGAGGGTTCACTAGCTCTCCTACTAATAGTACTATCATAGAGGAAATATATATTATCTAGAGTGCCGACTTAATGGGTTTGCTCTCTTTCGGTAAAAGCTAAATTGAGAGGATTTTATCCATAAGGATAAGCATGTGTTAGTTGTCCCGTGCATTTCTTATGGGAAAAAGCCATTATGAATGTAGTTGTTATGGAATTTGTGCCCATATTACTCAACCGCGGGGGAAAAAACTATGAGGTGAACTCAGCCGTTAAAAAAAGAGATCCGTTGATTTCAAAAATTGAAAAATTAATGCAATATTTTAAGAAAAATAAATTCTGCAAGTTCTTTTCAGTGAAAACTGTGCTAAAAATAATATTTGACTGCTTTTGGCATACAAATTCTATGGTTTTTATGAAAAATTTCGCTAAAAACAGAAAAAATCATGCTGAAAGTATAGGCGTACCCTAGAACTGCAATGCGAACGTGGCTTAATTTGAGTTAAGCCCAGTTTTGACAGATTAACAGCGAGGTGAGTATTTTGACAATTCTACGAAAATGTAAACAAAACAAAATTAATTCGCAGTAATGCAAATGAAGGTAAAACAATTTATATACAAAATATTAATTTATTGAAATAAAAATATATAATGAATTTGCACCTAATTTAATCCTCAGATAAAGAAGAAACAAGGAGAATGTTGCAGCAGGAAAAGTGGAATCTCCCGAGAAGGAAGCCAGCAACGCCGACGTATTTATTCTTGAGCGAACAGGTACAAATTCATGGTAAGTGTGTTCATTACGTTAATTTTAAACTCAAATTATATGAATATTATTTTGTTTTTTTTTTAGTTAAAATTACACTTGTGAACAAGATTTTTTTCCTGACAATCCTAATTCCTAATCCGATGGATTTTTATGTCCTCATTTTTAATCAAATATCGTCTGGCTATCTGCTATCGTGAGCTGAATGACTCCAATTTGGCTATTTCGACATTGCAATCGATTCCGAGTAAGTCTTCCAAAGATAAACATGCTTCTAGCAAAGCTACAACATCGACAGTCAAGAAATCCATTGGATGCTATTGCCTCTTACAAAGATGTACTGCGTGATTGTCCAATGGTCATGTAGGCTATAAGTTCACTCTTGGAAGTCGGCGTCGATGGAATTGAAGTCAATTCGTTGGTGAATGGTAAGCAAGCAATGATTTTAAATATTTTGTGTGTTTTAAGCTTTTATAATTTTATAGTGAGTTCGGCGCCAAAGAATGTTGAGTGGTTAAGTTCATGGATAAAAGGCCATGCTCAAATGTACGTTCATAAACATCTGGATGCGTCAAAAACATTCCAATCTATTAACGACAACAAAAACTTCATCAAAACGATTATATTCAAACGTTAATTGGAAAAGCTCTCTACTACAATGGGCACCATGCTCAGGCGCAGCAGTATTTAGAAACAGCACACATGATAAGTCCATATAGCACAGAACATATCATGCCATTAGCCTTGGTCTATGAGAGGAATAAAATCTAGCAGAATTAGAAAAGCTGGCTAGCCGGCAATCGAATATCAATGAATTTAGTTCGGAAAATTGGTTTGTCATGGCTAAGAGTCTATCGGCAAATGGAAAATACGAACAGGCTTCCTATTTTACCCACAAAGCAATTTCAGTTGATTCAACAAACGTTGAAGCGTATCTTTTGCGTGGGAAGATATTTCTTCAATTGAAACGATATAAGGAAGCAATTCATTATTACAGGGCAGTTCAGAGTTTGGCTAACTATCGTTTTGAGATATAAAAAGGTCTTGCGGGTTGTTACATCGGACTTAAGCGCTTAAAAGATGCACAGACAATATGTGCATTGGCTGCACGCTATTTCAGGAACTGCCCCAGGAGCTATGTCGTAAGAATTTGTTGTTATTTTTCATTTTTCATTTGCATTTTACCTTAACTTACTATGAATTTCGAAAATATAAACAAATATATAAATATATATACAGCTACTTGCCAGTACACTTTTGTACTCTTCGAATACCGTTACAAAACACCAGGCAAAGACTTTCATTAATCGGGCTTTAGAAATCGACCAGTTCTACTTTCCGGCCGTATCAGCGATGGCAGAGATCCTCCAATCTGAGGGAGAAACACAGGAGGCCATTAAACTGTTGAAAAAACAATCCGCCAACTATCCCAGTTGCAAGCTTTTCACAATGCTAGGAGATATTTTAAGTAGCGAAAAAGATTTGGATGGTGCTCTAGAGTACTACACCATTGCTCGTAGGTTTATATAACAAAGAAAAAGTGAAACTTTTTAAGGTACAAAAGTTTGTTTAATTTTTTTTAAGCATGGAACCCACAAACCACCGAGCTTTAGAAGGCGTAAATGGCCTTGGTCAGGCATCTGAAACAACAACAAAACAAGATGAGTGTTCATTAGCAACAACTTCGCAGGATGAAGAATGGCCAATTGATTATGATGAACCATCAATTGAAGCAGTTGAGTTTTCATCAACAGCTGCTGCTAATCCAGATGGCGAATCAGAAAGCGATCCGATATGGTCGGATGTAGATGCTTAGGCTATCGTAGTTTTATCTTTTAATTATTATAGTTATTGAATCAATTCAATTCATTTACAGTTATCAATTATTAATATTGTCAATCTTATTTTTCAGTTAAATATGATTTTCCAATTTCACTTTATCTTATGAAAGCTTTTTATTTGTATAAATAATAAAACCTGATGTAGTAGAAAAATTTGAAGGTGAGATTCGAAGTCAGGATATCTTAATCACGGTTGCCACTTGAAAAAAAATTTGCATGACCAAAGCTGAAAATAAAAATGACCAATCGTACCAAAAAAGGACCAACATAATTTGTGTCCGCAACGGTTTTTAACTTCCCATAGGAAGTTATTGTAATCGGTCCGATTTGTCGCTAGCGACTTGAATTAAATTGTATATTATAAAATATATAGTAACGTGATAATAAACAAGTATTTTTTTGGAAAAAATCTAATTTAGGTTTTTTTTTATAAATCAAAAAAACTGACAAAAAATAATTGTCACCTCGAATATTTAACGAACAAAAAATGGTTATATCTCTGAAAAAAATGTATGCAGAGAAGAATAACGTTTTTGACATCTGGTAAAATTTTAAGAAAAATCGAATGTATAGTTTTTTTTATTAAATATAAAAATCTAAAAAAAAACATTGCTAAAAGTTGGTAAAGATTTACTTTCGACTCAAAATTAAAAAAATATTGGCTTCAAACTAATTTCTTTTAAAAATATTGTTTCCGACATTCCGTAATTTTTTTTATAAAAATCCAACAGTCAGTTTTTTCATAAAAAATTTAAATCTACAAAAAATAATGCGTAAATGCTACTAAAATTGCTTTTCGACTAAAAAACTTCGTTAACAAAAATAGCTTTTGAAATCAAACTATTTCATCATGTTCAAAATATTGTTGGTAATTTTAAAATTTTTAAGAATAATTCAACTGACAACTTTTTTAACAAAACACCACAGCATCCCAAACATCCCAGCCTCTTTATTTTTAAGATCACAATATGTTAACATTATGTCAGGAGATCGAATATTATCGCTTAATAAAATGTATTTAAAAATGTTTTTTGCAGACCAAACGCTATTGTTATTTTTCTCATCTTGAAGCTGGTTGGCCAGCATTATATTATTAATGGTATCAAAATTTAGTCTGCCTTTCGTTTTAGTCAGTTAATTAAAAAAATGCCCACTTAGCAGCTGATAAGCTGCGAGGAAGTAACATCAAGTTATAAACGAACTTACCTAAATTTTGAAAACAATGTTCATTTAAACCATTTTTATGATAACCGACCTTTTCCCAAAATTTTGACATGTCCATTTTATCTGTAAGATTATGATCTTGAGATGTGATGATTTTGAGATGTTGAGCCATCTGTCAATAAATTGTGAAATAAATGCATTCAGCTTGTGCATTCAATGATCGTGCATTTGTCATGGGGTGCGTTCAATTAAATACATTTATGTACCGTTTACAAATGAAAAGTACCTTAGGCTTGCATTTTATTTTTGAGAATAGAGTCGAGTTGTTTTTTCAATTTCATAAAAAAGGGACCAAATGGAATAAGAAATGACCATGCGACCAAGTAAGAAAATTATGACCAAATTTGGTCGTAAAAGACCAAACTGGCAACCGTGATCTTAATCCTCCCAAAAAGTATTTTTTGTTTGGGTGATAAAAAAAAAGTATAATCTTGTCGACCAGTGTTATCAGACTCAACTCAAAGGTATAATCCACTATAATAAATTGACCTGAGCAGATCAAATTTGGGAAAACCAAAAAGAAGTGTTTTTCTTGGAAAAAGTACATTTAATATTTTTTTATTTACTCAAAAACTAAGAGATTACATTTTAAAATCCATTTTTTGTTTTTTAAGTGAAAATACATTAATAGCGTTAAATCTAAAACAAAATTATACTAAGTTTTTTGTATTGAACATATAATTTTTATCTTTATGCAGAGTGGAATTTTTTTTGGGCTTGATGTTCAGAGAAAAATGAATGCAATCAAATAAAAAGTTAATCCATTCTTTTCCCAACGTTTCTCCGGTTGTTTTCCGGCATCATCAGGGGTTTTGAATTTTATTAAACTTTTTTACAGTTTTACATAACACAATTCAATAAATAACACTTATTTGACAAAAAAGAGAAACAAACTAGCGACACAAAAATAAAAATAAAACTAATTTCACAGACTACTTATTTCTTATGGCAACACTATATATTGCACCTATATTATCACTGTCTTCTTTGTGGTTCATGGTCTTGTTTATGTTCTTTTGGATTTGAAGACTCTCTAGCGTGAGAGTCTTCATATCCAAAAGAACATAAACAAGACCATGAACCACAAAGAAGACAGTGATAATATACGTAAGTGCAATATATAGTGTTGCCATAAGAAATAAGTAGTCTGTGATATTAGTTTTATTTTTATTTTTATTTTTGTTTTGCTAGTTTGTTTTTCTTTTTTGTCAAATAAGTGTTATTTATTTAAGTTGTATTTATTGAATTGTGTTATGTAAAACTGTAAAAAAGTTTAATAAAATTCAAAACCCCTGATGATGCCGGAAAACAACCGGAGAAACGTTGGGAAAAGAATGGATTAATTTTTTATTTGATTGCATTCATTTTTCTCTAAACATCAAGCCCAAAAAAATTCCACTCTGCAAAATTATACTAAATTACATACAATGTTGAAAAAAAATTACAACTTTATAATATAACAAGATTGAAAAATGTTGGCTTATTAAGTCGTTTGCGTTGATATTCTTTTGCGAGGCAAATTCAAAATCCCAATCGGACCATATCACAAATGCACAATTTCCGATTTTATTATTTTGAGGGTGTTTCAGGTAGGACGGGTACCGGTCGGGACTCTAGATAATATATTTCCTCTATGCTTATAATTAGTGACATACTATACATAAAAGGCTTTTCGAGGTTATCAAAATTCATGGAGTAGATTTTTTTTTCAAAAAAACTTGTGATGATTTTCCAAATCTGCATTATTTTTCTTCAATATTCCGTTTGAATTTTTTTCAAAAATTCAGGTAGAGTGAAATGGAGGCATGAATTTTCTCATAACTAATGAAAAATTACGAAAATTAAGTGAAATACTATAATGATTAAATCTGTAGCTACAAGGTAAAGACATGTACTTTGCAAAATCATCTTGCTATTTCAGGTTAAGGGAGATACGTTGTTTTAACTCTGATGCAAGATGAAGATACTGAATTTCTAACTAATGCTGTTGACGTGATGAACCAAAACATAAGAAGAATAAGGATTACAAATATTTTATTTTTCAATTTTGTTGTATTTAACATATGCCTCAATTAAAACAAGATAAAATCTACTTAATAAATAATAATTGACCTGAGCAGATCAAGTTTAGTAAAACCAAAAAGAAGTGTTTTTCTTGGAAAAAAGTACATTCAATATTTTTTTTTAATTATTTAAAAACTGAGATACATTTCAAAACCTATAATCTATAAATAATGGCATTCAATTTAAAAAACAAAAATTATACTAAATTACATACAATTTTGAAAAATTACAACTTCATTTAAAAACTAGCTACGCCACGACGAATCTTGACTAATCATGGATGAGATTCTGGGCATATCGTTGAATCAAGTGAACGGCAGAGTAAAATCGACATCCAAGCTTCGTTTTGATTTCCTGCTGAAAAAAAACCACGTCAATTAGTGAATTCAAGTTTTACGGTATTATGTAAAACTTACATACCTTGAAGCAGTATTGCCATCATGAGCTTCTGGTCAGTAAGCCCTCAATGAAATTGTTAAAAATTGATGTAATTATACTATTTCTGGAATAGAGCTCGTAAGTCAATACATTGATTGAAAATGTGTGGCTTCTTAAGTCGTTTGCGTTGACTTTCTTTTACGAGGCAAATTCCAAAATCCCAATCAAACATTTTCACCAGGTGAAGGTTGCCAGCGAACGACTCTTTGCAGAGCAACTCTTGGAACATCATTAGGGCAGTTTGTAGGGGTATTCTTGTGGCGATTCCAGTTAGCTCTAAACAGAATGCACTTAGCTTTGGTGATTCAAGACAATATGAATTCATGCAATTCAGCTTCTATTTTGTCAGTCTTTAAGTTTCTTAAAATTGCAGGGAATTCTAAAATAGTACACACAAACTGCTGAGATTATTTTATATTTAATTTATTTATAATTAATTTTTTGAGAAGGCTTACCAATGATTTCCGACTCCCGTAATTAAGGAGGTTCTATATTGTCCCCACAAGTTCCTTCTAAACCAGAATTCGTATCAGCTACCTCTTCTATGCAGGCGGTGTCAGCCTCAGCGGCAACGGGAAGCCCTAAAGAATCATATAATTTTAAATATTCCTGTTTGGATCACTCGTAAGTTAATTAACTAACCTGAATTGCCTGACTACTCTGCAGTTGCTGATACTGCTGTTGAGTCGTTCCAAAAAAGATTATTTTCTAGATATAGAAATAAATCTAGGCTTCAATTTGATCAATTTTTACAACACCTTTCGATGATAATGAGTGTTTTTGAGTTTCTTTCTTTTCGGGCATGTTTGTGACTGTATTCTCATAGGTATATTGCACCAAGAAACCAAGAGTAACATCATCGCCTGGTTTGAGTCCTTCTTCAGGAGTAAAGTTCAATTTGAACTTTCTCCAAGTGATGAATCTATAAAAAAAAAATTGGAGAAACAACATAGAATATGAATTTCTAATTAGAATTTTCTGTTTTTTACTTTGATTCCTCTCGTTGAACTTGAACTCCTTCGTCGAATTGCTTTGAATCGTCACGTTGATTTAGGACAAACGAAGAATCCAACATCTCTAGAATGACGTTGGTGGAACTTTTAACACAAGGTGGTTCCTCGGTCAGTTATGTCTGCCTCGATAGACTCGTGTTCAATGATGAAGTCGATGTTGCTGCAGCACGGTCGTCTTTTATTCGAAGTCGATCATTCGCCGTTCCTCTTCCTTGGTTGGCAGCTCCATAATGGTTGTGATCATATCGTGCATAGTTGGGTTAGTTAGCTTGAGGATCGATTGAGTGGACGTGCCAGGCTTCAGTGGCTTTTCACAACGCACAAGCAGAACGTCGCGTCGGGCACATGATAGCTAGCGAAAAATTGAATGCGATACTTGATCGACCCTGAATGGTACTCCGACTTGATGGCATTGTGTTCTCATTGTCGACAACGCAGAGATCGCTTGACCCACAAAAACTTCCGCTGCGGATAGAGGTTGTTCACACTGAATTGTTGTGACTATAAAGAAATTAATTTTCATTATATAAGGAAATCTCAAATGGAAGTTGACTTACTGTTTTTTATGTTGATTTTCTGTGTGAAAATCGATGGATTCAACTCGCCGACATCGTCAGTAGCTGCCGAGGGACTGATCTGAATCTGTTTGGCCTTTGGGGGATTCTTGTCGGGCCAGCCCATTTGCCTCCGAATGATTGCCACCGTTAAGCCAGTGCGATCCTTAGGAGCAAAATGAATGGATTAGTTTTAGATTTAATATTTGAATTCACTTAATTTACAGTCAAGGTTGGAAATTATTTGGAGTCTTCCTGCGACTTTAGTCTTGTTTTTCTTGTTTCTCTTGCAGAACTACATACTCAGCTGCTGAGAGAAGGGCGTTAGCGGTCGACTATTGCATGGCAAAACTTCCACTTGCATCATTGACTTGTTGTGGTGTTGTTGCTGCTGGTTTTGTTGCATTGAATGCGTTTGGCTATTGGTAGAGATGGTGACACCTCCACCGTCAACGCCTGCGGGAGCTATGCCGTTGAGATGTACATACAAACACAATGGGCTAATGGGCAGTATCTGTCGTTAAAAACATTGATAATATTTTGTTAAGAGAAATATAATATATATAAAAACTTGCGTGCAAATCAGCGCCTTGTTTGCTTTTTCTTCCAGATTTCTTCAGGGAAATTGCTTCCTGCATTATGGTATGTTATTGGCAGCATCTAAAATGAGAACACAGACTATAAAATAAATCGATTATTGTTGCACCTCCTTGACTGCAATTTGACTTACTTTTTATTCAATGAAGTGAACTTGTATATTTACTTTCTTCATTATAAGGAATTTTGGTCTGAAAAATATCAAATTATATTAAATATCAAAACAATTAACAAAAACTTACTCTTCAAATCCGAAATCCATTGTTTTGTTTTGCAAAATTGATTGTCATTTTTGACAGGTCACAAAAATTCCATAAGTTTCTATTTTAGCCCAAACCCTATTTTGTTTTTTTTTCCCCACTCACATGTATTCACCGATAGCGAATTTGTGAGAATTCACCTCGAATTTGAGAGAGTTCACCTCGAATAAAATTTGAGGGTGTTTCAGGTAGGACGGGTACCGGTCGGGACTCTAGATAATATATTTCCTCTATGAGTAATATCATGAAGAGCAACGATCGGTTAAGGTAATACAACTTCTTACCGACTTCCCAAACAGTTCGTTCCACATGTTTGACGTGTGGAATGTATTGCGGTGAGGGGAGAATGAGCGAGAATTCCAATTTTAAATAATAATTTTCCAGATAATTGAAGAAAAGAAGATAGAGAAGAATGTATACAAATTTAGCGATAGTTGGAGGGAGTCAATGAAAAGGCATTTTTGTTATTATTTTTCAATGCATATTCTATACAAATATGTATAATGTGTTTTTTTTTGCTTGGAGGTATTGAATTGAATTGAATTGAATTCTTTATTGAGACTTATAAATCGTTTACAAATGTATTTACTTATCTATATCTTATGTTAATCTGCGGCTATATCGTATCAGAGAGAAAAAACTAAATGAGAGAACCAAATTTCCTCGTCTCCGTCTCTTCGAAACCTCTTACTCTCATTTTTTATAGCGTGTTGAATTCGTATCGGTGTATACATGTTTTCACCTCGGAGAAGAGTACACAAAAAAATATCATTTCCGGGAAATGCGACATTTTTCATTTTTGTTTATTGAAGAAGAAGGCTATGTTTTTTAAAGTCTCATTATAATATTTGTAATTCTCATGAATTTTTTTTTTTTAATTTTGCTAACATCTTGTCGTTTTTATATCTACAAAAATACTCCTAAATTCAATTTAATTCTAGCAAAACATTTTTGTTTGTCAATAAATAACGGAAGAAGTTATACCGGTAGTTCGTGGTGAATTTGTTTTTCCCTTCTTTTTCTCTAAGTTACAGATAGATGGCAGTAACAACCAAAACAAGAAAGGATGTGTGCAGAAAGTGTTTAACAAGGTTAAAGCTTTTTAGATTAGACTTTACTTGTATATATGAACGAGTACATGTTTTTTATAAATGAATGTTATGTTTATTTCAATAGTAATACCTTAACTATTAACTTAACTACTGTATTATCTAAAATATACTGCATTGAATTATTTTACATTGAATTATAAGAGGCGGAAATAATAAAGTTCTATAGTTTACCGGGAATATTTATATAAAATACCCATATCTTCTGCAATTGCGGTATCAATCGATATTTTCTGGAACTTATTGTTAACGTAACATTTATTTGTCATGAATTACTTTTTCAACTTTTTTATACACCATAAAAATCAATTATAAAATTTGGCTGTGATAATAATTACTTGAACACAGCATTTTCTATGTTTATAGTTATTCAGGTTTAGCCCTTAACTTTGATTTGCATTTATTTATGAATAGCCTAAAAAGTTTAGCAAACATCTACATATGAATAAGCCACAATGCACTTTCAGAAAAACTGTAGTTAGAGCTTTCCCTCACAGATTTTTCCTTGTCGCTATATAACTGAAAGATAAGATATAAATAGTTAGAACTGGAAAACTTATAAAAATGATGCATGAGACTTAAATTTTGGTTGAAGAACAAATTTGTATATTCTTTTCACAAAACCACTGAACTAGCGAGAATACAAATATTTTTACTTTTGTACAAAAGTACTTTTCGGCTCATGTAGTTAAGCCTTTAAAAGCAACACACTACCTTAGGGGAAAGCAGTAAGAATAGCTTATCACCTATTCACAAATCTTATGCAATAAAAATTGGCAACAGAAGTAACAAGTTGACGGTCTTTTTATTTAGTGTCTGCTTAAATCACTTATTTTCAGCATTTTGGAAATGTCGTGAGTAATGTAAAGAAAATAAACAACGAGTACACACAAATAAAATAGGAATGGAAAAAAGAGATGAGTATATAAAACTGTTTTCAATGTTCCATGTTTACATTCTGTAACTCTCGTTTTCAATGTTCCTGCAACTCTCGCATCGACAAAATTAAGTCGATAAACTCTGAAAATTGAAACAAATCTCAGTTTTTTTTGCATCTTTCAACGGTCTGAGCGAAAATTAAACGCATAAACCCAGCTAATAATACAAATAATAGTTGTAGTGCTTTCAGAGTTTTATGTTTCTAGGTCCTAATTTTCATTGGACTGTTGCACCACATAATTTATTTTACTTACTTAATGATTAAAACTGGCTTCAAATAACTAACTTTTTTTTATCTAAATGCGTAATTTAGAATTGTTTCTAAATCTTCTTCTGGCACCTAACAAGAGTAATTAATTTCACTTCATATTCGAATGATATTACTCTCAAACGAACACAATGAGAGTACCAAAAAGTTGTTCATACACAATCTTGAATTTTCTTTGAACACCTCTGAACAGCTGACTACATCCGCCATTTTTAAAAGTTGGTGAGCAGAGAGAAAAGAGAGAAAAGTTTTTTCTTTCTCGTGGTGAGTATGTGCACAAACTTGCATAAGTATTTGTTCCCCACATTTTTTTTATATGGAGTTAATACATATGCAAGTTGGTGGCCAAATCACAGCTTTTAGGCAAAAAGAGAGCAACCGTCGAAGTTGGTTCTCTCTATTAGTTCTTTCTCGATGATCGTATTGCCTGCTTTAAAATTACTAAAATGAAAAGCCTCGCGGCTGTCTTTTATATACATATAGTTGGACTACTCTTGCTCAAGAGAGTGTTTTACATTTACTTTTGCTGTGATTGGAAACGTCAAATTAAATATACATTTATACATATATACAATACTAATACCAAAAACACTCCATTACCAAGACCGGAATCTCAGACTGACATTTCGGTTTGCCTACAAGCTACTGAGGACTAAATGTGAGAAAGTGTGCGTGAAATGATGCAAAAAACCAAACACATTCTCACATTTAGTCCTCAGGCCCATCAAAATGCTTCATTATAGTAATCAGCCCCATCTAAATGCTTCATTTTGAATGTTTCATGGCCTCGTTCAAAAACTAAACAATCCTAACCAACAGAATCTGAAGTGCTGACATGGTCTTAAATTGGAAGATTTGTATAGCTTTTTAATTTCCATCCAAATAAATGTTGTAAATGTATATTAAATAAAATAAAATTGACCAAATACATATTATTTAATGATTTATTAGTTTATTATTATTTATTTTGTTTACTTAAATAATTTGCGAACGCAACATGCGCTGCAACCGGTTAACTATAGTTATTGCAAATGGACAAAAGTGTAACTCAATACTTTGTAAAACAACAAAACAGACAATTTTTTCAGGTGTAGTTTGTTTAGAGCATTTTCTTGGCGACATAAGAAGTTCAGGTGGAAACAATAGGCGGATGCCTCCGTTTTTTTTTTTGTACAGACAATGCTACGAGAAGCATACTTGTGAAGTTCCATTGCCAACTTTAGCTAGTTCAGATTCCTCAATTAGATTAATATTTTCATCATTTAAGCAGTTCGGTAGTTGCAAGACCAAATTTTAGTTTTGTTTGTTGCAGAAATATTCCTGAAAATTTCTTTTTAAGGGACTATGTTAGAGTTGGAATTTTGTTTGTAGTTAGATTTTGGAATAAAAATTAGAGGGAACCATGTTTTAAAAATAAGTTGCTTTGTGTAAAGCATCTTTAAGGAATAGAAAAAGGCAATATGTTTACACACAATACCAACTATGAGTGCAATAAATAGATTTAAGTAACTTTTTTTTATTCCAGTATGGGGAAACCGAACACCCAATAGAAAAAAACCGATGTACGCGCCAAAATCCATACTTCTTGACTAAATAATGTTATCTTCTATGTTTACGCATAAAATTACGAATTTTGTAGCGTATGAAAATTTCTAGACATTTTACAGTCTGAAAAATTAATTATGCTATGAAATAATTGGCTGCTATTAATGCTAATTTTTTTTCTAAAAAGTTGATGAAGGTTAGCCGAAGCGGAAATTTCTTTAATGAACATATTTAAAATATTATTGGCTTTCTCAAAAATATTTTTCTACGCTAACCTCTGCTTTATATCTGAAAACTATTGTTTATGTATATTTTCTTCTATGTTCTGCATTTATAAAATGTAATCTACGGTAGTATTTATTATATTACGAAAAACAGAAACATATACGTAAAACTCATTATTTTTTTTTATTATTAGCAGCATTTTTACTAAACATACTTTTCAAACAATAATAAGTAAACTTGAACTTTGGTAACTAAACATTTTTAAGGAATGAATGAAAACTATATTTTGCGTTAAACTGTGGAAATTCACTAAAAAAAAACTTCTGTACGTCAACAGTAAACATTTATGACGATTACATGTTCTATTGAATTAGTTGTGCATGAATTCAGAACGATTTTAAGACGTTTTCATTTTGTGATATATGTCAAAATTTACATTATATTTGCCCTGCATTTATTCAACAGGTTCGCTATAATCGTTCTGATTACTTTTTTAAAACATTTGTGTTCCTTTGATGCAGTTTTTTTTTGATAGCAAATACATGTATGCTTCCATCAATAAAGAATGTTATGGATAAGATATTTTTCGATTATAACTCTTTTTTTTAAATATACAAACTATAAATATACTTGGATTATCAAAATATTTGGGCCGTTCGTTAACGAAAATTTATTAGAAGTCAATACAAAAATTGCGCTCGCACCCTTAAATTGATGGTTCTTCGAACGCATCTTTGATACAAAAATCCGGGGATTATTATGAAATTTAAAGAATTTCGTAGTGATTACTGTAAATTATTGAATTAATTATAATAAACTGATGTTGAACATGCTTTTTTCAAGACAAAAAGGTACATTGGTTCACTATCCACAAAATGCCTGCAAAATTAAAGCTTAAAACTGACTTTTTCATCGAAAAAAGTAAAAAGAAAAACCTGAAAAAAACTTATTAACCCCTCCATTTTGTTTTTGCTTTGCAAAGTGCCGCTAGCCCACGGCATCTTTTTTTTTGTTTGTGCTCACATCTATTCATGGACTAATTGTCAAAATTACAAATACAACAATGTAAACAAACGGGTTTTGGAGAGTGAAACGTACGAAAGATTCCGGTCTTGGTAATAGAGTGTTTTTGACTAATACTAACTATAAATTAAATAACAAAAAAAAAGAACGCCAGCATTTGAAGGTCTCTTTCTCTTTTTATAAGTTTTTCGAGCGAGAACGCTCTAATAATTAAAATCTCTTGGAAGGCAAAAAATTACATTTTGTTAAAAGTGAGTGAGATGGTTATAATATTTGAAAAAATATATATACATATGTACATATTTGGAATCTTTTATATTAGTTTTAAGAAGTTGATGTGTACCTACATAGAACAATCAAATTAATACGAGAGTATACATATATAAAATAGATACATATATTTTAATGATAATGTAACATTAAGTCTTGTTTTTGAGTTTCTTTTTGATCACAGTATTTGTACCATAGTATTATCACATTAGAATTTTAAGTTAAGGCGTTAAAATATAAATACTAGGCATAGATGAAAATTTTAATAGTAATTAGATAAGTTATTGATAGAATAAAATATAGATCAGGTAAGCACTGTCCACCTATAATATGGTATATCATTGACATTTTGGATCTAAATTTAAATGTTTGTTTTATAACAATAAAGTGAACAGAATGCTTTTTCTTATTTTAATTCTTTATATTTTTAACTTTTAATTTATATTAGATAAGAGGAAATAATTTAGCCACGGTTTTGGCCTGAAGTGGCCTCAGTGTAGAACATGGGGGGAGATGTATCTGAGGAATTCAGAACAAGCGAGCGAACTCCTAGAGGAGACAAGTAACTGGTGTTGTCCCAAGTGAACCCCATCTGTGAATCAATGACCTGTTTAATTAAGTCATTTTCGGAAAATTCTAAATTAGAGATACATTTTTCCAGATGTAACAGATTGTATCTCAACAGCGGAATGACGTTGGAGGTGTTGTAAATGAAGGTGTTGGAGTAACGTTTGGTGCGATTTTCGAAGTTTTTCCCAACGCAGAGTCTAAGAATTTTTCTTTCTAATTTTTCAAGTATTTACGCTACCGTAGGAGAGATAGAGAACCAGATTGGAAATGCATATGACATGACAGGTCTTATAAGTGTCTTGTAAAAAAGAAGCTTAGTTTTGGTGCTGAGGGCTCTATGTTTGAAGAAGGGCATGAACATGTTAGTGATTTTCCTTGATTTTTCAATAGTAATTTTGGCATGTTGATTGAATTTGAATAATTTGTTAAAGTTTACACCTAGATATTTCATTTTGTTTGTGGCCGGGATGGTAGAATTGTCAAGGTTAAGGGAAAGAAATTTACTTTCAGATACCGCTCCGACTGGCCCTTTTCCGCTAGCATTACGGATGCACAGGAGTTCCGATTTTGGGATGTTGATTTTGATTCCCCAGGTTTTGTAAAAGATGTTGATCACATTGAAATGCTTTTCAAGAATCCGCAAAGAGGAAAGAGGACTCTCGTGACTTGAGTATGCAATTGTGTCGTCGGCGTATAGGAGACCAGTAGAAGTGAGGTTGTTTTCTGAGAATTGGTGGGGGAAGTCGTGAAGAAATATGTTATAGAGGTGAGGCCCCAAGATGGAACCGTGTGGGACACCGCTTTTGCATTCGCAGATATTACCTTTAGAACCTTGTAATTGTATATAAAAAAATCTATCAGAAAGGAAGCTCTTGAGTATGTTCAGTACCTGTGGTGGTAAGTTAAAAAAGGACAACTTAAATAGGAGGCCAACCCTCCAGACACTGTCAAATGCTTTTTCTATGTCTAGAGAGCACGCTGTAGTACATTTTTTTTCCCTAAGGTTAAGGACAATATCGTTTTGGAACTTCAATAGCGCATGGAGGGTGGAGTGCCCTCTTCGGAAACCGAATTGAAAGTCTGGAATTGGTTCAATTGGGTTTTCGGTTGGTGAGTTTAAGTTATCCAGGATTAATCTTTCTAGAATTTTACCCGTGTTTGAAAGCAAGGAAATTGGTCTAAAATTGTTTATGTCACTAATGTTTGGCTTTTTTTGGATAGGCAAAAGTCTGGCAACTTTCCATGGCTTTGGAAAGTACGCATTGTTTATGCAATTATTAAATATGATAGTTAAAAATTTGATGCATTTTTCGGAAAGCTTCTTTAGCGCAAAGTTGGAAATATTGTCGGGGCCGGTGGACTTCTTAGGCTTTAAGTGTTTTATAATGCTTTTGACATTTTCAAAGTTGGTGAAGATTGTGTTCGCTGTTGGGCTAAGTGAGGAATTATCTGAATCGAAGAGAAAGATATGTCGAGGAATGCTTTGAGAGATGGAGATAACAGCTTCTATGGCCTCTTGTGTGATGGTGGGGTTGTAGAGAGGGACTTTCTCTTCGTATACTCTTTTGAAATGTTCTTCAAAAGCCGATAACACGTTGGATTCGTTACAGAATGTTTGATCATTCACTGTCACTTTGTTGCAGAAGAATTTCTTTTTGTTGCCCACAATTCTAAAGACTTCTTTAAAAGCCCACGGCCCCGGTGTAATTTTTGAAAGTCTAGTGCTTAGGGTTATGTTCAGCCAAATGTTCACCTTTTCTTTTATGATGTTATTAAGAAGGGAAATTTGAGAAGAAAGTTCTTTGTATCGAGCATTTGTTCTGTTGAAAGAATTGTGATAGATGTTTTTAAGCCTTCTCTGCCATTGGTGTTTGACTCTATATAAGTTTTCAATTTCTACTGGGAGGTTTTTGTATTTTTTGGGAGAGAACGTTGAGCTAGTGGAATTTTCTTCTAAGGTGGTTAGGAGTGCATCGTTAAAGGAGAAAATAAGTTCGTCTATAACTTCGTTTGAGAGGCAGGATGATTCCGAAGGAAAGAAGCTAACCAGTCGTCGGTCCAGTTCATGTCTAAAGAGTTGCCAATTGGTGTTTTTAAAAGACCTTGAAGTTGATTGCTCTTGTAGGCAGATGTTAGCTTCTTGTAGGGAGAAATTTAAGAGAAGCGGGCAGTGATCCGAGAAGGTGGGGAGTGTAGTGATTGAAAAATTTGGGTTAATGGTGTTGACCAGATGGTTGGAGATCAAAAAGTGATCCAAAAATGATGCAGTTCTGGGATAAGTAGGATTGTTAGCGCAAAAATTTGTAAGTGTGGGATGAGAGTTGTGAATCCAATTCTCTAATGACCTGCCATTGATATTATGTGAATGGTCTCCCCAGTTGGGGCTTCTGGCGTTGAAATCGCCACCGATGATTGCTCCCTCGAATCTATTGGCTAAACATTCTAGTTTATTTAACTCTGAGGTAAGAATAGAGGTAGGAACATTAGAGGGAAAATATACAGTACCCAGTAGAAATTTCTGTAAGTTGTTATTCACATAACAGCTGATGCTAATGAACAAAGAAGGAAAATCAGATTGAACAAAATCTACAGTCTCGTATTTAATACTTTTTTGATAAGCAAAGCTACTCCCTGTTTGTTATCATTTCTTAGGATATTGAAATTGTCTATAAAAACTTTGTGTTTGTTAGATAGATGTGTCTCTTGTATAAAAGCCAGAGAACAATTGTTTTCTTGGAGAATTTTTAAAATTCAATTCTCCGAGAATGTGAAACGAGGGACGAAATGTTATATTGTAATATTTTTAATAACATCATGTTGAAGAACGAGAGATTAATTCGGTGAGTAGATGAAAATAGGCCATTTGCTTATCTTCTAAACAGTTTAAGTTACTAAGATTTGACATAAAGTTGCTAATTTTTCCAATAAGTGTTCTCATATCTACACCAAAGAGTTCGTTTGATAATGCAATGAATTTACCCATTACATTGCTGCCATTTTGTGCATTGGGAGGGCTGGGAGTGTCGGGTACATGGGAGTTTAAATTTTGGGATTTGAAATGACTGTTATAGGATACCTTAGGGATAACGTGGGCCCCTCTTGAGATAGCATGAGAAAGACTTTTTGCTTCATCTCTTTTAAGGTTGGCTTCATGTAGAATCTGCTTTCTGCGAGCTTCATAAAGCTTATAGGATTTGCATCCTCTGAAATTGGCAGGGTGGTCCTCGCCGCAATTTACACAAACCGCCTTGCTGCCCTGTTCACGAAGTACAGTGCACTGACCTGGCTCGTGTCTGTTAGTGCATTTTACACACTTGTACGAGAAAGCACAGTTCTTGGCCAGGTGGCCGAATTGTTGGCATCTTCTACACTGAAGAGCACCCCGGTTGCCCCTTGGTTTCTCCCAGTAAACTCTGGTATGGAAGAGATATTTTAACTTGATTAATTCACTCGCGCTCGAACCCGGACAGAGACGGACTAGAAAAAGGTTGTATTTAATTTTTTCTTGTTTGGATCTCAAAGTTTCGAAAAGCGAAACATCGGAAATATTGGCAAATTTAGTTTTAAGTTCATTTAAAATTTCTGAAGGAGGATAATCAGATGTAAGTCCTCTAAGGACGACGTTAGTTGTCTTGTCTTCTTTTAAAGTAAAAGAATATGCTTCAGCGTTTTCGGTATTCCTCAGGGTGTTCATCAGATCCCTATGTACTTGGCTATTGTCTACATACAGTCTACTACTACTACCTTTGTTCACTATTTTGTATAAAAATTTAACAGGACTATTTTTAAGATCTATAATAAGTTGTCTAATGTCAATGTTTCTCAATATTATAGGTGGACAGTACTTACCCGAATACAGTTTTTCTTCTTTGTTCGAAACATCTGTTGTGCTAGCTGGAGATTCATTGTTGTTTCCCTCGGCGGCAGGAACATCGTCATTTATGTTTGATTGATGAAGTTGATTGGCAATATTGCTGTTGTGTCTGGAGCTTTTCAGCACGAGCTTAACGTTCAGTGGAGCGAAAGAATTTTCATTTGGAGTAACATCCATTTCTAGGTTAGGTGATGCAGGCCTCGCGGTATGTTTTTTCGGCGGTAATTGCCAGCCGGTCGTCAGGTTGGAGACTTCAGCGTCGGTTTGAGGAATTGATGCTGGAGACGTGTTTGGTTCCACTTGGGAGGCGGAATATGCAGGTGTTACAAATGTCTGTGCCATGTTTGAGCAGCTGGGATCATCGCTGAGTTGTAAGAGCAATTGGGCGGCAGCTAGCTTTTCAAGTTTTTTGTCGTATTGACTGGATTTTTTTTAGATTTTGTAATCTCCAAGTTGTTTTTCATTGTGAGATGAATCACAGTGCAGAAGAGTCCGTACTCAGCAAACCACCCAATTAATGCGGACTGCGGCTGCCGGAATGCACTCGGAATACAGCCCCGTGTAAAGTAATCCGAAAAAAGCGGAGGTTAAGTCCAACCATCCGACTTTTGCGATAAAGTGTCACTGTTGTCTAGCGAATTTTCTAATCGAAGCTTTAAATATTTATTTAAACTAATAAATTTATTAATTGAAAAATAAAATTTATTTGTTACAAGCGCGGTCACGCTATCTGTTTTGTTAAGCTCGTGTATAAATTTTTTTTTTCTATTTAGTTTGTCTGCTCTACGAGCAACCTCTCCTGTTGAGTGCACAAAACCGAATCCGCTTGAAGGTATTGAGGAATATTGAAAAATATCAACAAGGCAAAAAAAAGGATTGAATGAGTACAAACTGTTTCCGGTTCCCAATTTGAAACTTTAAGTAGGTACTTCTTTTTTTAAATTCAAGTAAAATGGCAATGAGAAAGAAAATTAATATAATGCTCATAATGGTCAGATATTTATTGTTTGTTTTTTATAAGGATAAATATAGGTAGATAGATATTATATCACCGTTACAATGTTGGATATTTTTAGAAATATAACGAACAAATGTAGATTAATGTTTTCTATTTCTTAAGCATAGTAAATACGCAATCATGTAGGTACAAATTACAGTATTAATTTATTTTATTTTCAAAATTCATTTAAGTCCATATGAAGTTGTTAACATAATTCAGGTTAATTTAGAATTAAATTCAGGTGAAGATTGAAATAACACTTAACAGAACTGTTTGTTCACTTAACAAAATTAGCAATTCCTTTAATTTTAAGTGTGAAACATATTTTATGTTATATAAAACATTTTTGAACAATCTGAATTCCCTTGAAAATGGTTTTAAATGTCATACGTTAAAATTTAAAATCTACTGCAGTTCACAGAAACATTAAAATCAAATTTTAGTTCACGTAAATGCATTATCGTATACCTATTGGTAGGTATGCATTTATAAGGTGAAATAAAAAACAAGTCTTAAATTACTAGTAAATTATTCTATTATATTTACGTTCAAAAGTGGCAGCCCTGTCCTAATTCTTTCGAATGCAAATTGTAGCGTTTTTTGATGAATGAAATTAATTTTGATGAATGAAATTAAATTAAAATAAATTTTTACCAAGTTTTAGTATTGTTTTTTTGTTAGGTTTTTATTTTTTGTAAGAAAACTGTCAATTCGATTTTTCTCAAAATTTGTTCGAATGTTGAAAACAATATTTTTTATAAAATTAGTTGGAAGCCACAATCTCAAATTTTTGAGAAGATATTTTGAGTGGAAAGAAAATTTTTTACCAAATTTGCGTACTAGTTTTTGTAGATTTTATTTTATTGAGTATCGAAAATAATATTTTCTGTGAAATAAAATAAGTTTGAAGCCAATATTTTTAATTTTTGAAAAGCTATTTGAGTAGAAAGAAAATTTTTTCCAAGTTTTAGTATTATTTTTTTTGTAGGTTTTAATTTTTTGTAAAAAAAAACTGTCAATTCGATTTTTCTCAAAATTTGTCCTAATTTTGAAAACAATATTTCCTATAAGTTAAAATTAGTTGAAAGACATAATCTCAAATTTTTGAAAAGATATTTGAGTCGAAAATCAATTTTTACCAACTTTTGTTCAATTTTTTTAGGTTTTTAATTTTTCGTAAAAAAAACTGTTAATTCGATTTTTTCAAGATTTTACTGAATGTTGACAACAATATTTTTTTAAAGATAAAAGAAGTTTAAAGCCAATATCTCAAAGCTTTAAAAAGATATTTGAGTCGAAAGTCGATTTTTACCAAGTTTTATTAATTTTTGTTTAGGTTTTTATTTTTCGTAAAGAAACTGTCAATTCGATTTTTCTCAAAATTTTTCCGAATGATTAAAATAATATTTCTTATAAGATAAAATAAGTTTGAAGCCATAATCTTAAGTTTTTGAAAAGATATTTGAGTCGAAATTCAATTTTTACCAACTTTGAGTAATGTTTTTTTTAGGTTTTTATTTTTTTATAAAAAAACTGTCAATTTGATTTTTCTTAAAATTTTACCAGATGTTGAAAACGTTATTATTCGTTGCACAAAATTGTTTTGGAGATAAAATCATTTCTTATTCGAAAATTTCGAGGTGACAATTTTTTTCAGTTTTTTTGATTTATAAAAAAAATTGTTAATTGGATTTTTTTTTCAAAAATATTCTTGTTTTGTATCACGTGTCAATATATAATATTAAATTTAATTCAAGTCTCTAGCGTCAATGGTTCGTGAGATATTGAGGGTTAACCAACATTTTCACCTGTTTTTTAAATTGCTATGGTAAAAAAACCACCCACTCAATTTTTTGAGAATCCTTTCTGCATCTTTCTGCTTTATTACCTGTATAACAAAATTTATTTGAAGTCGATATCTCTACTGGTTTTTGAGCAATGGACGACGAAAAAAACGTCGCTAACGTACGGACGTACGAACGTTCGTACACACGCACGCACAGACATCTTTCTAAAAATCTTTTATTTCGACTCTAGGGACCTTGATACGTCGAGAAATGTCAAAATCTCCTTAGATACTACTTACATACGCACCCTCTACCTACATATACCTACATTGTAGAAATATAAATATTAAAAAATGTATACACATACTTCTATACCCCATATTCAAAATATGGCAACAATGAATCCTACAAAGAATGAAATTTGAAAACGTTGCATTTAAATTTTCAAATTTCTCAAAAACTGAAAATCTAAAATCAAATGAATATAATTTTCTTCAAGCAAAATACCTACTGCTAAAAGCATACAATTCATAGCTATAACGATATGTACATATATGCATAACTCCTTTACATTGATACATAGGTAGGCAGAGGCACAAAAAAATTTAAGGTATCTATGGTCACGAACTGTTTTTGTGTTTTTGTTTCACATTTTCTCATTTCTTTTGAAATAAACAGCTGATTCAACTGACTCCCTCACACATCTTAATACTTATGAGGACAAAATAATATACTCCTTTCATTCCCACTCTTGCTTTCAAAATTTTATTTTCCAGTCGCTCTTAGTTTCCACACCAAATTTCCGTACACACAGCGCCCTCATGCTCCTCCTTTCGTACCAAAATTTTCTGTTCCATGATAGTACTATTCAGTTTTATATACAATGGTTGACAGTCTAATCGTAGATTAATATTTCAAACCAATTTATTTTTATTCTAGTGAAAACAGAGCGCAAGAAAAATACGAACGCATCCCCAAATAATAAAATCCTGCCAACCTTTAAGTAAAAAATATTTCTGGAACTGGATGAAGTGTCATTCTATTCCAAGCATTCCAAAACTTTATCTGAACTATATGCACTATTTTTACTGCCTTATTGATCCGCACTATTTCTTTGTTGTTGTTTTAAAAGATACTTTAAAATTCAATCAAATACAAAAAGATTTTAATACTCATATATCTTTATTCAATCCAGTCTAAAAAAAACACGGAATATCCTGGATGACGTACCTGTCATGGTCCAATACGCGTGCGACAATGTATGGGCCCTTGTATTTAGGTTCAAGCTTCCTTGACACACCAGTTTATGGGGCTTCGTTTTCTATTAGCACGATGTCATCTTCATTAAATTTTTGGGACTTGGAATGTTTGCTATCATAACGTATCTTCCAGGCATCTTTACATTTTTCGATATTTTCCACAGCATGTTGTCGTTTTATTTGTATTGATGTTTCCTCCGATGTCGGACAATCATCACTGATGGCGTCAATAAGGACGTTCTGTTGGGAATCCCTCAGCTCGAAATCAAATAACAGTTGGTTGGGTGTGAACCCGGTTGTTGAATTGATTTGAGTATTGATAGTCCACTGAAGGTTTTCCATTTCTAAATCCCAATCTTGATCTACTTCTACTACTGTCCGAAGAAATGACAATATAGTCCTATTTGCGCGTTCGACCTGGCCATTTGCTCTCGGAGTCCGTACAGCGTTCTTAACATGTTGTATTCCATGTGACTTGCAGTATTGTTCAAAGGTTCTCGATGTGAAGCTCGTACCTCGATCTGAGATGATTTTCAGTGGAGTTCCAAAATAGGATCGTAACTCGTTCAATATCCTTTATCACTGGTTGCGTCTTTGTCGTGCGGACAGGCTTCACGATGAGATATTTTGTAAAAGCGTCTGAGATGGCCACAATGTATTGGTTTCTCCGACGACTTTGAATAAACGGTCCAAGATGATCGATGTGAAGGGTACGGAAAGGAATCGGGTCAGTATCCCACACATAAAGTTCACCTGGAGTTCTTCCACCGGTACATTTGTTATACTGACAATTAATGCAGGCGGCCAGATACTCTTTCACGTACTTCCTCATCTTAGAGAACCAAAAATGTTTTAGGATTCGTTGCATCGTCTTTTCCAATCCAAAGTGTCCATTGTCATCATGTGCATACATCACTATACGCCAACGAATGGCCTTTGGAATCACCAACTTGTTCTGGTCTCCTACTCGTCTGTATAATCGATTCCTCACGACAACGTAGTCCTTCAAAAACTGCTCTCGATGATCAGGTGGTGATCTATTTTTAAGGATGTTTACAATATCTGTTATCTTCTGATCATTCATTTGCATTGTGTTTATGAAGTCATTATTATTAATCTCGATTTTCATTATGCTGCTTCGAACAATTTCGGGTTCCTTCGCTTTCGTTGATTGGAGGACGGCTGAGTGCGTCAACGTGTCGCATTCGGTCAGCGCTTCAGTGCTTTAGTTGGAAGTCAAATTCCTGTAATTTGAGCCACCAACGAGCAATGCGCGTTACCAACTCCTTATTTTATTTTGTGATCGTAACAGCAGCACAATCCGTAACCACTTTAAATGGTTTCCCAAGCAGGTAAATCCGAAATCGCTCAAGTGTCTCAACTATTGCCAGCACCTCCAATTCATGGCTGTGAAACTTCTGTTCAGAATTTGTGCAATGTCGACTATAATAAATAACAGGTCGGAAAGCCTTTCCATCGGTCGATTGCAGAAGAATCCCTGCTAGACCTATGCTACTCGCATCAGTGTGCACTTCATGAATGCGTTTCGGATTATAAATGTCGAGTACTACGTCAGAACTAAGAATAGTTTTTAACCTCTCGAATGCTTTGTTCTGTTCTGTTTCCCACTTGAAATCAACGGTCTTACAAAGAAGCTGTGTCAGTGGGCGAGATATAGTGGCATAGTCCTGGACGAACTTTCGAAAATACCCCGTTAGGCCAAGGAATCTTCGCACTTCATGAATATTTTCGGGCTTCCGGAAATCAACTATCGAAGACAATTTTTCCTGTCCAGGCCGAATACAATTTTCTGAAACTCGGTGCCCCAAGAAGACGATATCAGTTGACAAAAATTTGCACTTATCCATTCGAATTGTAAGTCCGCTATTACGAATGATTCCTAATAACTTTTCTAGCCTTTGAAGTCCTTCCTCGATCGTGTTGCTTGGAACTATGATGTCATCGATATACCCCATTGCTTCATTCGGTTTCATTTTGCATAAAATCTTATTAACCATGCTTTGAAAAACGGACGGTCCATCTACAACACCATATGGCATGCAATTACATTCATAAATTGCGTCAAATGTGCTAAATGCCGTATCTTACTGCTTTCTTCGATTTCTATCTGATGATATCCGGATAGCAACCTCAACTACCGGCATCGGGAAGCTATGTTTGACGGTCATCGAATTTAGTTTGCGAAAATCCACGCATAGTCGATCGTCTCCATTCTTTTTTGGAACCAAAACTACTGGCGACAGATAAGGAGAATCACTAGGGCGAATAATCTTACATCTCAGTAGCTCCGCAATGATTTTGGTGACAATTTCTCTTTTTGCAAACGGAATTCGATATGGTCGTAGCTGGAAAGGAACTTCTGATGTTAATTCAATTTTCATTTTCATGAAATTACATCTTCCTAACTCAGCAATCGAATTAGCAAAACACATTGAGAAATCTGTCAAAATATTACTCAGCTTTTCGTATTGAAGTTCGTTTAGCTCGGAACAGATATTTGATTCAGAACGTTAAATTCGGCATATGCCTCTCGATAATAACAATTTTGTTATTATTTTGGCAGAGAATGTCGGTGCCAAGAAGAACATCCTGCTCAAGTAAATCATCATCTACCACATGTAACTCCGCATCAAACTCGTGCGTATCCAGAATCATTTTACAATTAATTTTATGTTTACAGATAAACTCACCTCCAGCGAATCCCTTCAAGATTTTATCGGCACTGGGTTGAATACTGGAAACCTCTTCGGCTCTTGACCTGGTGATGAGTGAACAGACGCTGCCAGGGTCCACGAGAGCCTTCATCTCATGACTGCTGTTGAGAACAATCTTCTTGGTGATAATCTCCGGAGCAAAATCTTGTTGCACGGCTTGAATTTTGTTGATATTGTCTTTCCTTAACTGGTCACAAACTGCAGCTGTATGTCCAGGGCGATGACACTTGGTGCACCGGTCTCTCTTTTGCGGTTTGGTGCATTCAACGGAACGATGACCGGGTTCATTGCAGTTGTGGCATCGCAGACTAAACTTTGTTGTACGCATGTTGTTGTCGGGTGACCTTTCGGAAGCTACTTTCCGTATCGGATGCTCGACTCTTACGATTGGAGTAGAACCTGTAAAATCGTACGCTCTTACTGACCTCAGTAAGTCCAACAATGAAGAAAAGTGATGTCCGGATAGAGCATGTTGCATCCTGCTGTCTCTTAACCCTCTGATGATGTGGGTTATAATCGAGTTGTCTCTTAAACCGTATTTAAAAATTTAAAATGCTCAGGACTTTGGTTTGGTTTTCGGAACGAGTTCGCCATATCACGATGTATGTCGGCATCATTTGAGTAACTCGGAAAGTTTTGCTGTAGCTGTTGAGCAAAATGACTCCAACTCTGAAAAATCATTTGCAAGCCGTCAAACCAGAGCTTAGCAGCCCCCTTCATCTTCGCAGGAAGTGCTAAAAGTAATATATTTTCAGGCCACTGATATGCTTCCATAAGCATGTTTGTGCGCTTCACAAACTGATCGGAGCTAAGCGAAGTTCGGTCCAGTGGGCTAAAATCTGGTAGCACATCTATCAGAGACGAGTAGTACGGGAATGGTCTTGGTGGTTCGTATCGTTGGGCGTTTGGATATTCCATAGGTACTGCAGTATAGGGTACATTAATATGTTCCCTCGGTGTATCGTTGCATGGATCGTATTCGTATTCCCTCGGTGCTACATAATTTGAAACAGTACGGTGTTCCCTTGGTGCAGTATATGGAATGTTACTATGTTCCCTCGGTGCAGCATGGTATGGAATATTATTTTCTTCCTTCGGTGCAGCAAAATACGGAACATTACGGTACTCCCTCGGTGCAGCATTTAATGGAATATTATTCTGTTGACTCGGTGCAGCATATGGAAAATTATTATGTTCCGTCGGTGCATCGTAGTATGGAACATTACGGTGCTCCCTCGATGCAGCATTTTGTTGCACATGAAAAGGGTGAGAATGGTGAACAGTTTGCTGTGCTTTGTAAAAGCATGTACTAGGTGGAAGCATACTTACTGTTGGACGGGTTACAGATGAGAATGCAACAGTAGATGCAGAATCTCGAGGCGTCATTGAACACATCACCGGCGCAGTTGTTGCAACAAGATAGTCAGACGGCGCCGTTGTGAAAAGCGGCACAACGTTGTCGCCTCGTTGACCCGGTCTCGCTGCAGTCGTCTTTGGAGACGATGTAAACTGCGGTGATTGTTCGTCAATTGACTGGAACATTTCAGTCGGTGACGATGCTTCCTTTTCCTTTGCAGTAAGGTTAGCAATTGCCTGCTCGAGTGCGATTACCTTACTCGAAAGATCTTGCACCTGAGAATTGTTTGCTTTTTCTCGGTGCTGGGTTATTCTGTCCGCCAGTCTGGCCTTGGTGCCACTGGTCGATAAATTTAATTCCTGCGCATCTGACGGAGCTCACCGATTTTAAGTTTATTGATATTCAACATTTTAACTTGTGGAGTATATCCCACTTCTGAGCTTTAAAAGATACTTTAAAATTCAATCAAATACAAAAAGATTTTAATACTCATATATCTTTATTCAATCCAGTCTAAAAAAAACACGTTCGTCTCTCTCAACCGCCAAATTTGAATCCCCGCCTAAAACGCCTTCTGCCCTCTGGCGGTTCATTGGATTCCTCCAGGGTGTGTTCAGCAGCAGAAATTTTAGATGACCGTGTTCACTGGTTTAACAGGGAGGTTACATTGTTTAGTGTGTAAGATTTTGCTGCGCTGCGTATAAATTTACCAATAAAAAACGCCTAGTGTAAAAAGTGCTATCCTGAATAGCAACGATATTCGTTATTTGCTTTTTTAATCAAAATGGATGTTATTTTTGATACCGTACATGGTAAATTCGAAAATATTTTTCACACGAACAAATTTCGTATTTCTAATAAAAACAAATAATGGAATCTTTTATACGGAGAGAACTTTTCACTGCCTCACAAAGGCACGTTAAAAAAACATTCGAATATGTAAAAATCACATTCTTACCCAATTATTACAAAAATAATGCAATAAACCCGACAACAGCGGAACAAATAAGTTGTTTTGCAGTTCTTTCTTTCATTTGCCAAAACCCTAAGGCTAGGCGCGCACATGCAACTTTTATTTTCGAAACTGTTTGGTTTCTAAACTGAGCACTATAGACTTATGTATATGAGAGCCCGCGCACATGCAGAAACCATTCTGTCACACATTCGAGCAACTTTTTAGTTTGTGTTTTGACACAAACTAGACGATCACCTCGAAGCAATTCCTAAGGAATTAAAGGTGTCACAAGGAATTATACTGCGGGGACATTCAACTAAATCGTTGAATAATTTTCTGTAAGTGCAAGAGAGAGAGAAAAATTTAGTCAAGGTGAATAAATGTTTCCTGTGTATTGGTTTATTTCGTTGATTACTTATGTGCGCGATATTTGGGCAACTAACGATCGAACTATTTGGTTTAGAAAAAGTTGCATGTGCGCGCCTAGCCCAACAACCCTAGAAAATTGGAATAACTTACAATTAGTAACCCAAGACACAAATTTATGAAAAGGATAGATGTGAAACGCACTGTTCGCAAATGGGAGGATTTTACTGGAAAGTAAGTCAAGTTGTGGGTGATTCCTCGGATCCTTATTCTTACAATTGTTAAAAAAGCAGCTATTATTACATTTCAACTCATCAGCCGTCCCTCACATGGGAGGGTGAAACGGCTGTCGAAAGAGTCAAATTTCAACAATATTAAACTTTAATATTAAATCTTTTGTGAGGAGTTCACAACGCTAATGAAAGAAGTGGAAGCTTGCATTAACTACAGGCTGTTTACTTCTTCTTTTTCTTATATCTATAAACGATAGCAGCGCTCTAATATTTACAAGGACATTTTCTGATCGTAGACGCGACCCTGTCCTCCACGTTCTGATGGGTCAAACAGAACGTGTTCAGCTTTTCGTGAATATTTACAGATCTAAAAGTCAAGGCTACTCTTTTGTTTTTGCTTTTGTAATTAACTGCGAAAAAAGTAATTAAGAAAACAAGGGACCGCGACGGGCAAAATTGTTTCCCGTCCCGCCAAACCGCGTTCTTTTTAACCAGGCTTTTACACCTGAGATAGTTAATTGGGTAGTTTATGTTTCAAAATTCTCTAACAACATTTTCTCTGTCATTATTGTTTTGTAAGTTGTTATTAATAGATATAAATATCACAATCGTGTCAGGTAATATTCAGCCTCTATTCTTTCAAAACTTTTCACGAAAAACTTAACATTTCTTTTGTATGGATTTTGGAACAAACTGTTGTAAAGTTGCAGATAGACAACTTGAATCTCAGAAATATAAACTGGCCTAATAATTAATCTGAAAATTCTCATTGAACAAATGCATTTTGACATACGTCATTTTGACATTTGTCATATGTTGAAGACTTGTTTATAGCTGATTTGTGATTTATTTGCTTTATAAAAGCCGTATTCCTTCTATTTTTATTTATATTTCTGATTACATTTAATAATTCCTATATTAAGTGTTAATATATTGATCAATGTAAACATTTTTTTTAAGAAAACTAAATAACCAAAAAAATAAAATGAAAACCGTCATTCAAAGAGTTACTTCTGCTAAAGTAACAGGTAGGTTAATAGATTTAAATTTAAAAATTACATACACTAGATGTTCGGGTTGGAATATCTATACAATTATAGATCCCACCTATTCCTGCCATAAAACATGTAAGAATGGTTGAAAGTCTCAAACATCAAGAACCCCGCATACCCCGACACATTTTAATGTGTCATATTAAACTTTAGGTTAATCTCTGAGTTTTGGCATATTTGAAAAAATAAATAATTTATTTTATTTGCAGTTGACGAAGAGCTTTTGAGCAGTATTGGAAAAGGAATCTGTGTTCTTGTTGGGTTTTGTAAAACTGACACCGAAAAAGACGTTGACTATATGCAAGCAAAATAGAACAAATTTAGTTTGATCGAAGATTTTATCAGTACCCACTATTTTTTGTTTATATTTAGGACACGAAAGATACTATCCCTTCGATTATTTCATGACGACGAGGGAAAACGTTGGAAAAAAAGTGTAAAGGATAACAACTTAGAGATCCTTTGCGTGAGTCAATTTACATTGTACGGCCGACTAAACAAAAACAAACCCGATTTTAGAATGTCCATGGAAGGTGAACGGGCCAATGAACTATATAAAAGTTTCTTAACAAAGCTTGGAACGCTATATGAACCAAGTAAAATTAAAGGTTAGTTATATCCAGTGTGTTTACTTATAAATAAAATGGTTAATTGCAATATTGGTAGGATTTTAAATTTAACCTAATAAAAATAGTGACATATAACCACAGATAATAATTTTATGCAGATGTCTCATCCCTGCAGGAAAAAATGAAACATTTTTTTCCCTTAACAGACAAGCCTTAACAGACAAGAGCTTTTAAAAATAAAGCTGAGAAAGCTCTATTTGCCTTGCATATTTTTTTTTCTTTTTAGAAACTTTTCTCTTTTGTCATTTTGTTTGAATACAAAAACAAAGTTCGGTTCATTGGAAACAAATGTAAACAACCCTATTTTTTACAAGGAAGTATATGGGAGTTGATGTAGGTTATGTCTGTATCTTGTTTTTTTATGCGCGTTTTGGTGCGTGAAAGAAGAAAGGGGTGATAATTTTTGTTTATTTTTTTGTGAATGTTAGATTGTTAGGTGTCCGGTAAGGAGAATAGAAGAAGTTGCTTGTGTATTGATGTATGCAAATTGTGTGGGCAAGTAGGGACAAGTGAATGTGCACATGACTTATTTTCTGTGTTTTCTATTTTTAAATTCCCATAGAAAGTTATTGTAATGGGTCCGATTTGTCGAATTGAAAATTTTGACATTTCTCGACGTTTCAAGGTCCCTAGAGTAAAATAAAAGAAATAAAAGATTTTTAGAAAGATGTCTGTGCGTGCCTGTGTACGTACGTCGTCCATAGCTCAAGAATTTTGAGAAAAATCAAGTTAACAGTTTCCTTACAAAATATAAAAACATTATCTACTAAAACTTAGTAAAAATTTACTTTCGACTCAAATATGTTTACAAAAATTAAAAATATTGGCTTCAAACTAATTTATCTCACAGAAAATATTGTTTTCGATATTCAATAATTTTTTATAAGAATCCAACATTCCGTTTTTTCATAAAAAAAATCTACAAGTACGCAACATGAACGAGAACGATAGAAGATATTGACTTTAAATTAATTTAATTCATCCAATTTGTATTTGTTTATATAAGAAATAAAACTTTTAAGAAATGCTACTTAAATTGGTAAAAATTGATTTTCGACTCAAATATCTTTTCAAAACTTTGAGATATTGGCCTTAAATTACTTTTATCTTTTAAAACATATTGTTATCAACATTCAGTAAAATTTTGAAAAAAAATCGAATTGACAGTTTTCGTACAAAAAATTAAAAACCTAAAAAAATTAAACAAAAGTTGGTAAAAATTGTTTTTCGAAGTAAATATCTTCAAAAATTTGAGATTATGGCTTTAAACTAATTTTATCTTATAAAATATATTCTTTTCAATATTCAGAAAAATGGAATTGACAATTTTTTTACAAAATATAAAAAAAACCTAAAAAAAATTAATAAAAGTTGATAAAAATTGATTTTCGACTCAAATATATTTTCAAAACGTTGAGATATTGGATTTAAACTAATTTTATCTTTCAAAAAATATTGTTGTCAACATTCAGTAAAATTAAAAAAAAATCGAATTGACAGTTTTTTTATAAAAAATAAAAACCTTAAAACACATTACTAACATTAATAACAAATCACAACAACAAACACATAATAGGCCCCCTGAAGAAATCAACGAGCGCATCAAAGGGTTTTATGTATTTCGATGGGGGTGATAAAATGCAACAACAAATAACGTACGTTACCGTGAACAAGTACCGAGCACAACAAAGGGTTGAATGTGCAACAACAAACATACGTTTGTTCCGATGCAGGTCAATGATATTTTTTAGAAAAGCAACAACAACCACATTGGTTGTGACCGAAAACGAAAATGTATAAAACATAGTTGTAAGTATTACCATTATTTTTTAATAATTTTTTTTTTCATTTAACATACATATTTTTTTAAATTTCCCCTACGGGGGGGGATAGACCCCCCCCTCCCATAGTAAAAAAATGCTTGTTTTAAACTGTTCAATACAAATCCGTCATTAAACTTTGTCGCCTAGTTATCGTACTCTCCCCCGTTATTCTTCGTTGCACAAAATTGTTTTTGAGATAAAACCATTTTTCATTCGTAAAATTTTCGAGGTGACAAATATTTTTTTTTCAGTTTTTTTTTTTATTTATAAAAAAACCGTTAATTGGACTTTTTCCAAAAATATACTAGTTTGGTACCACGTTACAATATATGTATAATTTAAAACTTAATTCAAGTCTTTAGCTTTATTGGTTCATGAGATATTTTGGGTTAACTAAAATGTTCACCTTTTTTTAAATTGCTATGGTATAAAAACCACACACTCAATTTTTTTGAGAGTCCTTTCTGCATCTTTCTACATTATTATCTGTATAACACAAATTATTTGAAGTCGATATCTCTTCTGGTTCTTGAGGTATGGACGACGAAAAAACGTCGCGAACGTACGTAAACACGCACGCACAGACATCTTCCCAAAAATCTTTTATTTCCACTCTAGAGACCCTAAAACGTCGATAAATGTCAAATTTTCAATTCGACAAATCGGACCGATTACAATAACTTGCTATGGGAAGTTAATAAATCAAAAGGAAACACGTTTTTTTTATACAGTTATGTCAAGGAAACAAACAAATCAGGGGCAATACAAATCTACAAGAAGACCCTTATTTGGACAGAAAACAGTACCTACATATTTTATTTTTTGCTGAACAACATGTACTTGTCCATTTTTGAGGAAGTTATCTTTTAAATAATAAAAAAATAAGATCAAGTTCTTTGCAAACTAGAAAAAAAAATATTATTTTAATTGTTGACTCATTATGTACAATGAGGTACATACATGTGCATTGTACATGGGTACCTCATCATCCAATTGACACCAGTCAACAACACTTCATTACGTTTAAAAAGATATAAAACTGAAAAATGTATTCGTGGAGATTTTAGATATGTAGATATGTAAATGCTAGCACGCAGCTAGCTGGCGCGGGTTTAGTCTTTTGACTTGGCTCTAGCGGCGGAAGCGGCGGCGGCGTTGCGATCCGTCACAATTGGTTTCTTTGTTCTTCCAATACTTAAAAGAGTAACGTTTCCTCGCACCCTGTGCTCTCGACTCAGTAATAAATGAAAATACTGTTTCTCATGTATTTATTATTATATTATTCTTTATTATTTCATTCTTCATTTAGTAGTGAACTGATTCGGACGCTTTTTTCATATTTCTCAATTTATTACTTTTTATTAAAATTCTTTTATTTTTTATTTCAATTCTCAAAATTTGTGTAATATCATTTGAAATGTATCATATTCAGTGGGTGGGGGGCTTCGTTTTTGTGACGAAATATTTCTAGGGGGGGTCACAGAAAGCGTGACACAGCGTGACAATGGGGGGAGGGGGTCAGAAAAAGCTGATTTTAGCGTGACGTATTTTATGAACGGCCCCTTACCAAAGTTCAAGTTTACTTATTATTGTTTGAAGGGTATGTTTAGTAAAAGTGCTGCTAACAATGAAAAATGTTAATGAGTTTTACGTACATGTTTTTGTTTTTCTTAATATAATAAATACTACCGTAGATAACATTTTATAAATGCAGAACATAGAAGAAAATATACATAAACAATAGTTTTCAGATATAAACCTAACCTAACCTCTATAGAAAAATATTTTTGAGAAAGCCAATAATATTTTAGGTATGTTCATTAAAGAAATTTCCGCTTCAGCTAACCTTCATCAACTTTTTAGAAAAAAAAAATTAACATTAATAGCAGCCAATTTTTTCATAGCATATTTAATTGTTCACATTGTCTAGAATTTTTCATATGCTACAAAATTCGTAATTTTATGCGTAAGCATAGAAGATAACATTATTTAGTCAAGAAGTATGGATTTTGTCGCGTTTACCGGTTATTTTCTATCGGGTGTTCGGTTTCCCCATACTGGAATAAAAAAAGTTACTTAGATCTATTTATTGCACTCATTTAGTTGGTATTGTTTGTAACCATATTGCCTATTTCTATTCCTTAAAGATGCTTTACACAAAGCAACTTATTTTTAAAACATGGTTCCCTCAAATTTTTATTCCAAAATCTAACTACAAACAAAATTCTAACTCTAACATAACATAGTCCCTCAAAAAGAAATTTTCAGGAATATTTCTGCAACAAACAAAACTAAAATTTGGTCTTGCAATTATCGAACTGCTTAAGTGATGAAAATACTAATCTAATTGAGGAATCTGAACTAGCTAAAGTTGGCAATGGAACTTCACAAGTAGGTATGCTTCTCGTAGCATTTTCTGTACAAACAAATACGGAGGCACCCGCCTATTGTTTCCACCTGAACTTCTAACGTCGTCAAAAAATGCTCTAAGCAAACTACAGGTGAAAAATTGTCTGTTTTGTTGTTTTACAAAGTATTGAGTTACACTTTTGTGCATTTTCAATTATACTTAACCAGTTGCAGCGCATGTTACTTACTTACTTACTTAAGGTGGCGCTACAGTCCGGGGCGGACCTGGCCTCAACCAACATGCGTCTCCAGCCAGCTCGGTCCCTAGCTAGGTTAGGTTAGGTTAGGTTGGAGTGGCTGTCCAGATGTCATCGACTCACTTAGACCGCAAGGGTCCATTGTGATACCACTAATGAGGTTACTCATGGGGGAGTAATGAAAATTAAACAAACCATTTTGTGCTTTTAATAAAGTTAGAGAGACACTTTGTGTCAATCGTTGCCAGTTCACTGGTATTGTCGAAGAAGGGATTGCCAAGAAAGTTATTCCTTCTAATGGAGAGTGCTGGACATGTACATAGAAGGTGTTGGACTGTTTCCTCTTCCTCCTCGTCCATGCAGCTTCTACAAAAGTCATTTGTGTAGACCCCTAGCCTCGGTCCCTAGCTAGCTGTGTCCAGTTTCGCACGCCAAGTTGGTTGAGGTCCTCACCCACCTGAGTGCGCCACCTGAGTCGCGGTCTTCCTCTACTGCGCCGTCCCTCGGGATTATATTCGAAGACCTTCCGGGCTGGAGCGTTGATGTCCATTCGCTCTACATGACCCAGCCATCTAAGCCGTTGGACTTTTATTCTGCTAACTAGGTCAGTGTCGCTGTACAGCCCGTACAGTTCGTCGTTATATCTTCTCCTCCATTCTCCATCTATACGTACGGGACCAAAAATCACCCGAAGAATTTTTCTCTCGAAGCATCCTAAGACGTTCTCATCTTTCTTTAAAAGGGTCCAGGCCTCAGCGCCATAAATGAGAACCGGGATGATGAGTGTCTTATAGATGGTGATTTTAGATGCTCGAGAGAGGACTTTACTTCTCAATTGCCTTCTAAGTCCAAAGAAGCAGCGATTTGCAAGAGTTATTCTTCGTTTGATTTCAGCGCTGGTGTCGTTGCCTGTGTTTATAGCGGTGCCTAGGTAGACAAAGTCCTTAACTACCTCGAAGTTATAGCTGTCCATGGTGACGTTTTGTCCAAGACGTCGTTGTTCAATATCCTTTTTTGATGACAGCATATACTTGGTCTTGCCCTCATTGACCACTAAACCCATCTTCTTCGCTTCCGTCGCAATGCTCAAAAACGCTCCACTGACATCACGCTTTGATCTTCCAATTATGTCAATATCATCTGCGTATCCGAGTAATTGGATGGACCTTTGGAAGATTGTGCCTCTAGTGTTGACGGTTGAGTTTTGCACAATTCTTTCCAGAACGATGTTGAAGAAGTCGCATGACAGTGCATCGCCTTGTCTAAAACCTTTTTTGACATCAAATGCATCGGTGAGATCTTTTCCGACCTTGATGGAGCAGCGTGCATTCTCCATCGTCATTCTGCACAAACGGATAAGTTTGACAGGGATGCCAAAACTAGACATTGCTCTGTAGAGCTCTTCCCTATGGATGCTGTCATACGCGGCTTTAAAATCGATAAAGAGATGGTGGCAGTGTTACCGCTGGGATTTTTGAAAAGGTCGCAAAAAAAAGGGTCAAATGAAAAAAAAGTCGCATTTAGATTTTTTTTAATACATACCTAAATCAAACGAAATCTGTATAAATTGCAAAAAAAATTAGTTGTTTTTTGGTTTTTTTTTCGGTACCTATACCTTCTAAAGAAAAATAAATTCTTATACTAGTATTTAGATATAAAGAAAAAAATAGTTATTTCAGCTTCCGTTTTTAGGAAAACTACACTATAGAATAAGAATTTTCTGGACTCAAACTTAAGGCAGGTGCTTACTGTTCCATTTGAGTGCGGAATATTCTTATTCCATGGCGTAGTTTTCCTAAACACGTAGTTTTTTCTAAACACACACAATTATTTCCAGGGCTGAAATAATTATTTTTTCTTTATAAATACGAGTGATAATTTTTTTAGATATATTTCATAAAAACTTACCTATCCATTTTATAAAAAAGACAAACAATATCGAGAATGAGCTCCCAACAAATGAACGCCGCCGGCCGAAACACAAAAACACAAAAGACAGAAATATTTTTTTTTTTCGAATTCATAAATTTTTTCAAATTTCACCACAGTCGAACAAACGCATAGAAATAATTGGGAAACTTTGTTAAAGAGGAACTGAGTGGTGAAATAACCGAAATTACTCATACAAACTTAAAATTGTTAACTATTAACAACATTTATATGCAGAGTCGAAAGGTTGAAATGAATTTTTATGCAAGAATAGCAAGATTTCGATTCTGAGCGAACGTGATCGAGTCGACCCAAACAATTTCAACTTGATTCCATTTTATAGATTGAAATTATGTGTGACATTTCTTATTTCAATGGAAGTTTGGAAATTTTGTATGAATTAAGAAAATAATTTATCTTTTCAATGTATTTTTCTAGAGATGGGTTAAAAAAGTCGCATAATTTTTTAAAAAGGGTCAAAATAGACAATTTTTTAAAAAGTCGTATCATGGTCGCATGAGGCACAAAAAAGGGTCAAAATGCGACTAAAGTCGCATAGCGGTAACACTGGATGGTGGGTATCGATTTGAAGCTCCTGGGTTTTTTCCAAGATCTGCCGTAATGTGAATATTTGGTCGATAGTGGACTTTCCTGGTCTGAAGCCACACTGATAAGGACCTATCAGGTTGTTGACGAACGGCTTCAGACGTTCACATAGTACGGCAGAAAGGATCTTATATGCAATGTTAAGGAGACTGATCCCTCTGTAGTTGGCGCAATTTAAAGGGTCTCCTTTTTTATGTATCGGACAAACTATGCTGAGATTCCACTCATCGGGCATGCTTTCTTCCGACCATATTTTGCAGATGAGTTGGTGCATGCTCCCTACCAAGTCATCGCCTGCTGCTTTAAATAGTTCGGCAGCTATGCCATCAGCTCCAGCAGCTTTGTTTGACTTCAGTTTAGATATAGCTATCTTCACTTCGTCTAGGTCGGGTAGGCGGAATTGTTGATCTGCGTCGCCTAAGTTGAGTGGTTCTATCTCCCTCACAGCGGGATTCGGTTCGTCATCGCCGTTATATAATTTGGAGAAGTGGTCTTTCCATATTCTCAACATAGACTGCGGTTCTACTACGATGTTCCCCTGATCGTCTTTACAGGCTTCGGTTCGTGGCTGGTACCCTTGGGAGTTTTTTTTTACCTTTTTGTAAAATTTACGAACCTCATTCCTGTTGTAACATCCCTCTATCTCCTCGATCGCGCGCTTCTCGTGCTCTCTTTTTTTCCATCTAAGAAGCCGGTGTTCCTCTCTCCTCCTCTGCTCGTAGAGCTCGCGAGCAGCTCTGGTCCTTCTGTGCAGGGCCGTTTTGTATGCCTCTTGCTTCGCTGCGTGCGCTTGCCGGCATTCGTCGTCAAACCAGGGGTTTCGCTGTTGTGGACGTGTGAAACCTAGCACTTCAGAGGCGGCATCTCTGATGGCTGCAAGGCAATGTTGCCACTGGTTGTCAATGCTTAATGCATGCAGCATAGGACTCCTTAAGAGGTTACTAGAGACTCGATCGGAAAAGGACATGGCAGTATCTTGCGATTGTAGCCGTCTAACGTCGAAACTTCTCACAGTACTTCCTTGTTTTGGCTTGGACCGGGATATCCGTAGCCGTACCTTGGCTACAACGAGGTAGTGGTCCGAGTCAATGTTGGCCCCTCGGAATGTTCGGATATCCTGTATACTGGAGAAGTGTCGTGCGTCGATCGCAATGTGGTCAATCTGGTTGACGGTTGATTGATCAGGAGATTTCCATGTCCCCTTGTGGATATTGAGATGTGTGAACTGCGTACTAGCTACCAGAACGTCTCGCCCGCAGCGAAATCGATCAGCCTGAATCCGTTGTCGGAGGTGGTGTCGTGCAGGCTGTATCTCCCGATTGTGCCACCAAAGATGTCTTCTCTTCCTAGCTTGGCGTTAAAATCTCCTAAGATAATTTTAATGTCATAGCCAGGGCACTGCTCATATGTCTTGTCCAAGAGCTCGAAGAATATGTCTTTGGTGTCTTCATCTTTCTCCTCTGTTGGGGCATGCGCGCATATTAGGCTTATGTTGGCGAATTTAGCCTTGATGCGGATTGTCGTGATGCACTCGCTCACACTGTTGAAACTCAAGACTTTTTGCCTGAGTCTAGTTCCAACAACAAATCCACACCCAAATAGACGCTGCCTTTGTTCTCGGTAGCAGTCGCCGTAGTATATATCGCAGTCTTTTAGTTTGCGTTTGCCCGGTCCATCCCATCGCACTTCTTGGATGGCGGTAATATCTGCCTTGCAGCAGTTTAGGGCTTCCGCTAATTGTTCGGCTGCACGTGGTCTGTTAAGGGACCTAACATTCCACGTACAGATCCGAAGTCGTTGTCCTTATTTCGTTTGCTTGGGTTGTCAACAGTGAATCCGTCCGTATCCGAGGCTTGTTGGTGCTTCGCAACTAGAAAATTTTTACGTGGTCAGGAAGTCACCCTGACGGCACAACCCCCAACCTGGAGGGCCAGATCCTTAGTATAACTCCAAGGACGGGGAGCCGGATAAACCGCTCCTTATAGGCCTGGGCTCCGAATAAGTCGTAGAAGCCCTATAAGGTGTTCACTAAGTAGTTCAGCCTTACTGGAACTGTAGACGCCACCGTTGATTCCATCTCGAGAATTCGTCCGCTGCCGTCTGGATAAGTAGAGGTGCCTTAGTGGAAACACCTCTCCCCCCTCTCTCATTTGCTGCCCCCAACAACTTTCCACTGGGGTTAGAACCCAATCTCCAGTTGAGGTACTAGGCACCCGATGTTCACCACGGGAGGTGAGAGTAAGAGTTGATAGACAGAGGTGGGTTTTGAGAAAAAACCTGTGGACGCTTGTGTCCTCTTGAACGCACATGTCTACCATTTGAACATCAGCAGCGCATGTTGCGTTCGCAGATAATTTAAGTAAACAAAAAACAGCTCTAATAAATCATTAAATATGTACTTGTCCAATTTTATTTTATTAAATATACATTTTCAACATTTATTTGGATTGAAATTAAAAAGCTATACAAATTTTCCAATTTAAGACCATGTCAGCACTTCAAATTCTGTTGGTTAGGATTGTTTAGTTTTTGAACGAGACCATGAAACATTCAAAATGAGGCATTTAGATGGGACTGATTACTATAATGAAGCATTTTGATGGGCCGAAACACTAAATATGAGAATGTGTTTGGTTTTTGCATCATTTCACGCACACTTTCTCACATTTAGTGTGTAGTTAGCTTGTAGGCAAACCGAAATGTCAGTCTGAGATTCCGATCTTGGTAATGGAGTATTTTTTACCTTGTCCTTGCTTTGTTTCTATTTCCAAAGGCAACTGTAAATATTTTTTTTTTCTCGTCGTCGACAAGCGATCAACTCTCCTGCACTTGTCATAGACACATCATATATGGTGTGTCTATGGCACTTGTTTTCAACGCATCACCACCAAAAACACTCCATTACCAAGACCGGAATCTTTCGTACGTTTCACTCTCCAAAACCCGTTTGTTTACATTGTTGTATTTGTAATTTTGACAATTAATCCATGAATAGATGTGAGCACAAACAAAAAAAAACGATGCCGTGGGCTAGCGGCATTTTGCACAGCAAAAACAAAATGGAGGGGTTTTAAGTTTTTTTTTAGGTTTTTCTTTTTACTTTTTTTCGATGAAGAAGTCAGTTTTAAGCTTTAATTTTGCAGTCATTTTGTTGATAGCGAACCAATGTACATTTTTGTCTTCAAAAAATCATGTTCACCATCAGTTTATTATAATTAATTCACTAATTTACAAAAATCACTACGAAATTCTTCAAATTTCAAAATTAACCTCGGATTTTTGTATCAAAGATGCGTTCGAAGAACCATCAAGTTAAGGGTGCGAGCGCAATTTTTGTATTGAATTGTAATAAATTTTCGTTAATGAACGGCCCAAATATTTTTTTTGCAAGTAATTAAAATCTGTATCAATTTAATTAATCCAAATGTATTTATAGTTTGTTTTTAATGATTTAAGCTTGCAACTATTTTTGAATTCCATTTTGATTAATAAATATTATATTTAAAAAAAAAGAGTTATAATCGAAAAATATATTATCCATAATATTCTTGATTGATGGAAGCATACATGTATTTGCTATCAAAAAAAACTTTGCAGCAAAGGAACACCAATGTTTAAAAAAAGTAAACAGAACGATTATAGCGAATCTGTTGAATAAATGCAGAGCAAATAAAATGCAAATTTGGACATATATCACAAAATGAAAACGTCTTAAAATCGTTCTGAATTCATGCACAACTAATTCAATAGAACATGTAATCGTCATGAATATTTATTGTTGATGTACAGAAGTTTTTTTTAGTGAATTTCCACAGTTTAGCGCAAAATATAATTTTCATTCATTTCTTAAAAATGTTTAGTTACCAAAGTTCAAGTTTACTTATTATTGTTTGAAGGGTATGTTTAGTAAAAGTGCTGCTAAAAATGAAACAAATTAATGAGTTTTACGTACATGTTTCTGTTAATATAGTAAATACTTCCATAGATTACATTTCATAAATGCAGAACATGGAAGAAAATATACATAAACAATAGTTTCAGGTATAAAGCAGAGGTTAGTGTAGAAAAATATTTTTGAGAAAGCCAATAATATTTTAGGTATGTTCATTAAAGAAATTTCCGCTTCGGCTAACCTTCATCAACTTTTTAGAAAAAAAAATATCATTAATAGCAGCCAATTATTTCATAGCATAATTAATTTTTCAGATTGTAAAATTCGTAATTTTATGCGTAAACATAGAAAATAACATTATTTAGTTAAGAAGTATGGATTTTGGCGCGTATACCGGTTTTTTTCTATTGGGTGTTCGGTTTCCCCATACTGGAATAAAAAAAAGATACTTAAATCTATTTATTGCACTCATTTAGTTGGTATTGTGTGTAAACATATTGCCTTTTTCTATTCCTTAAAGATGCTTTACACAAAGCAACTTATTTTTAAAACATGGTTCCCTCAAATTTTTATTCCAAAATCTAACTACAAACAAAATTCTAACTCTAACAAAGTCCCTTAAAAAGAAATTTTCAGGAATATTTCTGCAACAAACAAAACTAAAATTTGATCTTGCAACTACCGAACTGCTTAAATGATGAAAATACTAATCTAATTGAGGAATCTGAACTAGCTAAAGTTGGCAATGGAACTTCACAAGTATGTTTCTCGAAGCATTGTCCGTACAAAAAAAAATACGGAGACACCCGCCTATTGTTTCCACCTGAACTTCTAACGTCGCCAAAAAAAAACATGCTTTTTTTTTATAAAGTATTAAGTTACACTAATGCGTTCGCAAATAATTTAAGTAAACAAAAAACAGCACTAATAAATCATTAAATATGTATTTGGTCAATTTTATTTTATTTGTTATACATTAACAACATTTATTTGGATTGAAATTAAAAAGCTATACAAATCTTCCAATTTAAGACCATGTCAGCACTTCAGATTCTGTTCGTTAGGATTGTTTAGTTTCTGAACGAGGCCATGAAACATTCAAAATGAAGCATTTAGATGGGGCTGATTACTATAATGAAGCATTTTGATGGGACTGAGGACTAAATGTGAGAATGTGTTTGGTTTTTTGCATCATTTCACGCACACTTTCTCACATTTAGTCCTCAGTAGCTTGTAGGCAAACCGAAATGTCAGTCTAAGATTCCGGTCTTGGTAATGGAGTGTTTTTGATCACCACCAACCACACCACAAAAAACCAAAATAAAACGAGTTTTGTTTTCATTTGTGAAGAATTATCGTGGTGTATTATGTGTGTCTGTGCATTAGGATTATGAGAGGAAAAGAACATACAAAAATGATTTCAGTTTTTTCTTTGCCTTAGTTTTCATTCATAGGAAAGAACATAGAGGAAATATATTATATAAAAATATATTTCCTCTATGGGAAAGAAGACGAGTTAAAGCTTTTGAAAAACCTCTTTTTTTTGTTGATTTCAGTTTCATATATCATTTCTCGCCATAAGGGTGAGACATCTGTATAAAATTATTATCTGTGATATAACTCTCTACCATTCCTGTGTGCGAGTAATGTTGTCAGGGATGGAGTTGACCTACAGTTTTAAGCCGAATCCCAACGGCTAATTTAAGAAACCATTTTTTATGACAAGAATAACTCTTGAAGGATTTGTCAATTCCTCGCAAGCGGCAATACCCTTGAATAAAACTTTAGATTGCACAGGCAGGGTTTTGAACCCAGACCTCTGTCGTGACAGTCTTACGCACTAACCATCATGCCACGCGTACTACATAATGCGGTTAACTTATTTAAAATTTGCTGATTTATTCAAATCACATTTATAAAATATAAGTTTATGCATGTGTATTATGTATATTTTGAAAAATTTAATCCATAAATAAATATATTTGTTTAATTTTCAGACGGAGCATTTGGAGCGTACATGCAAGTTCATATAAATAACGATGGTCCAGTAACTATTGAACTAGAATCCCCTACGTTAAATGAACACACATAATAACTTGAAAGCTTTTCAAACGCAAAAAAAAAACAGAATAAAATAATTGTGAAATTAATTTATTATTCTTAAACAATTATTTTGTTATTTATTTTTTACTGTACCAAAATGAATGTCTGTATATCAACAATTTACTCCTTTAATTTATATTTTGAATCTATTAATTTTAAACATGAACATCCTATTAAAAGAAACGGAAGTAGCCAGTTTGTGTTAAAATAAAATAAAGATTTTAAAAAGAAATTTTCAACCGCACAAGAAAAAAAAAAGAATCCAGGCTCTGATGTCGCTACTACGAAAAATTCTTACTATTTCTACAGAAAGACTAACAGGAGAAATCCGACAATTGTAGAATAGTTCAGATATTATATTCGATCACAATTTTTGCACATCGGAGCTAGCCAGGGCTTGATTACATTATAAAATAACCGAGCGAATCGTTGATCGAAGCCAATTTCACACATTTTTTTTAGTGATTTAAACCAAATATTTAAAGTTGATTACAAAGACAGTCAAATTATTATTAAACCAACTTATAGTTTCGAAAGATAGACATACATATAAGATTGGGAGCTTGTAAGAATTTTGTTTATATGGTATACATATCTTACGATTCTATGGATTATGAGTACCCTTATACTGGTTAAACATAGTGCGAGTAATAAGGCAAAGAGGAAAGGATTAGAAACTGAATACACATTGATTTTAAATGTCTGCACATTGCAATAAGTGGGAAATAAAGCATTTACATTCGTGTAGTGCGACTGAAGAATCTCTGTACTTTACAGTACGTTTCAAATGACTTTTCGGGGCTCATAAATAAATAAGAGGACTCATAATATACAGCTAGGTTCCCAAAACCGAGGGAAACAAAATCGAAATCTAAATTAAAAATCGAGTGAGATTGTTTTCATGGTTCTACCATTCGATCGATTTCATAACTTCGAATACTTTTCGAGATCACTTCAATCGAAATTGAAGCAGCTGACATATATCACATCAGTCAATAAATAATTCAGTTGATTGTCACAATTTGTATAAATTCTTGTTTTTATTTGTTCTGTGCTTTTCAATAAAGTAAAATATAAAATATTAGTGGTTCTTATTTGCATTGTGTTGATCTACATACCAGCTAGCTGTAGGTTTGCGGTTCTTTCCAATAATATAGTTTGGGAAAAACGTCAATTTTTAAAAATGTTATGGAAGACATTTGGCGTGCTGAAAAATCATTCTAAATGCTTTGTCCGTTCTCTCAACTACAAAAAAGAAGCTGCAACTTTTCACGAACCAAGTACATTACATAAAGAAGTTAAGGTTAATTTCCATAAAGTGAAAATACCTACTTATATGTTATTAAAAAATTTTCTCTTGTCGAATTCAAATCACACCATGTTACTCTGATCGAATTGAAATCACTTGAAAATACCAAATACCGAAATGTAAAACGGAAATTCAATTCGTTTTGAGTTCGAAAAAAATGATATCAATATCGATAAAAGTGAATTTCAGAACTCCAATTTATATTTTGGATTCATTTCAATTTCATTTTGAGTGAAAGCCAAATGTAGAACCTAGCTGATAATCTGCGCTGATCTCTCGATATTTTCTCAGAGCCAAAAAAGAAAACATTTGTTGCATTCCAAACATGTTGTTGAGCGGTATGGTAGAATTTTGGATCGAATGTTTGTCCTTTGACCTCTATCAAATAATACCACTTTATTAACACAATCGATTGAAAAAATGTCAATATTATTCTTTATTCATATACAGGGTTATTGTAATCGGTCCAATATGTGAAATTGAAAATGTTGACTTTTATCGACTTATTTACTATAGCAATTTAAAAAATTGAAAAGTTTTACGAACCAATAGCGCTTTCGACTTCGCTAAAAATGTATATTAAAAATTGTGACGTCTATTACTAAAAATTGGTAAGCATTGATTTTTGACTCGAAAACCTTGAGAAAAAATAAGGGCACTAAATTCAAACTCATTTTATCTCATACAAATATTGTTGTTAACTTTCGGTAAAATAAAAAAAAAATTAAATAATTACAAAAAAAAATAACTCCTACCAAAAATTAAAACACATAATATGTGACCCGGGCTATCAAAAGGTGGCTTATGACTCAACAAATTATTTAGTTTTTGAGACGCTCTTTCACATGGTTAAAACCAGAAAGTCCGAATTTGCTTAGAAGTGAACTAAAAATTATAGAGAAAGAAGAGCACAAATGAAAACACCTGATTTATCAACATTTTGTTAAGTCATAAGCCACATTTTCATAGATCGGGTCACATAATATTGTTTATTCCTTCGCTAATCTACCGTCTTCTATGGTTTAGTTATATGTATATTGAACGTCATATTGCAGACATTTTGTGTTATTAATTTTTTTTGACTTAGTCCATGAAATAAAGCCTTTTTTCGTTATTCCGCGTTTATTTATAAAGCTGTTAAAGCCATATTATAGCTATCAGCTATGAACTAGATAAATTATAATTTAATTAATATAAGGTGGCGCAAAAGCTTGTAGAGAACAAGGGTCTAGTGACTTACAGCTCTCAACCATTTCTATCCAGTGTGCAAGTGATTTCAGGGATAAAGGGATCTACAGATTGTATGATAAATCCGAACGGAACGAATTACTCTTGGTGGATTTATCAATTCCTCGCAAGAGGTAGTCCCAGTAACTTTAGGTGGCACGGGCTTGCACAGTCTGGCATCTGGCATGACATTCCTTCGCAATCATCATGTCACGGGCACTATTTAGATACTTGGCCATCAACTCTCAACATTTTTAATCAAGGATCGATCGAATTTTATAAGATTTATGATAGACATGGTAATACGGATATCAACAAAATCAATTATCTTATCAACCACAATTATTCTTGATTGAAATATAACAATACAAATTTGCTCGGGATTCTTCAAAGCGAAAAAATTAAATAACAATAATTACATCGATAACTAGCTAATCGAAATTTGTCGATTTTGCTTCATAGGGATCTTCAAACCCAATGGATTGTGACGAACACATGCAGGGAATTTTTTTTTTAAATTCTTACTTTGATTATTGAAAATCGTTTTAGATTCATACAAAATTTAAACGAGTTTAAGTGTATGCTTAATACCGTTTAATATATGAGGAATGTTAAACGATATTGAGCATAAACTTAAACAATTTAAAAGGCAGCATTCCATTCCAAATGTACTAAATTTAACAGAGGTCTTAAAATTTTTTTGCTAAAGAAAGTTGGCATGGCACAACCATATCCGCTGTTATGAGCTATCCCGGGTAATGAGCTGGGTTGTGATGGGAGATGGGATGTAGTATGTCCAGTTGAGACAGTTGAGTTATACAAAATTTCGAAGTATATATGTATTAATTTTTAGTGAAATGTCCATTATTTTGTAACTAAAAAATATTTTTGGACCTTTTTAGTATATCATAGTGTGGAGGCATAACAGTCCACTTTTTACGTTTCTTCGAATTACCTAGAGCGTTGTTGGTGCCTCCCGTGGATTTCCTTGATCCTTTAAAACTCAATATGTCCTTCAAAAGGTGTTGTTACCTATATCTGACTTACCACCTACTAAGGGGAGTGATTTCACCCAAATAGTATATATTCGACGAGTTCTAAATTCACAGAGGAATCACCAATTTAGTTATGAGACCTTCCTGAATTTTCTGATAAACAGACTTCAATACTCTAAATTAAAACATCAAATTTTAAATTTTATTGATTTTTTTTATTGAACAAAACAATTTTGTTTTGTTTCGAATATTATACAATATAAAATGTAATGTGTAAAGTTAAGAAATTATTACAAATTATTGAAAGAAAATACACGAAATGAGTAGGTATACCTTAAAGTTATATAAATGAGTTTAATTAAAAAAAGTAGTATTCCTTGTGTAGAAAAACATAATTGAATTTAAATGATGAATTGATGATTGTAAAATTTTTTGTTTGTGAATGAAAACATAAAATTAATTTGGTATAGGATGCTTTTGTTTTTATAAGGAAATATTTATATATTGCTATCCTTACATTTTGAGCTACTTTTTAATTTATTTTTTGTGTGTGTGTTATAATATTTTAGTCAAATTTTCTTGGAAAACAACTTTTTTTTCGAATAAGGCCCAATTTTCTATGTTTTATGTTAAATTATTTGTATTTTAGTAAACGTACGTCAGTCGAGTGTAAAAAAAATACAAGATAGATTTCTTATTTTTCAAATAGAATTACTAAATATAACGGTGTTATAATTGTTTATAAATAAAATTTAAGAGAAACAACATGCAGATGAATATAAAAACATTATTTTGTTTCTATTCGGTTGTTTTTTGGAAGATGATTCTTTTTTTAAATTGATTTTTGTCTTTATATTTTCGTTTTAATTTCTGCAGTCTAATTTAATTCTTTATTAATGTCGTTCTTTTTGTTATTAAGTTATATTAAATCATTTTTTTTTTGACAAACTAAGAAAACACAATTAAGAGTGTTGAGAACGTTTTTAAGTATTTCTAAATAAAATTTGTTGCTATTAGAATTGACAGTGAAGAAAACAAATAACTTCGCGTTGCTTTTCTTGAATTTTCTTCCTGATTTTGATAAATATCTAAAGATAAATGTATATGAACTTATTTACTTGTTTTTGGAATAACATTTTTGTTTATTTTCATCTAGCTTGAGTTAAATAATATTTAATATTTAGGTCCTAAATGTGGTTTTCTTGTAATGATTCTAAGTGTAAGTTTTTTTTTGTTTTTTCTAAATGCATTTCGCTTTATAGTTTCTTTATATTAATTGTTGGTTTTAGCGAATGTTATTTATTATCCTTTTTTTATTCAAAATTTGTCTTTGTTATTTATTTTGTGACAAAATTAACGATGGATTCCAACATATTGTTATCTACCAAAGTCCGGAAGAGAAGCCACCAGGTGGAATGCGATTTTTGTTGATCACTTGGTTGGCACCATTTAGACTTGGGACAGTTGTATTTATTTCAGCTCCAGCTGGTTTGTATCCTTCTCCAGTGACAGGGTTTCCATCTTAAAAATAAAAAACGATACAAAATAATAACTAGTAATAGATATCCATAATCATGTTTTCCATTATACTAAATAAATACATGATATAATACAACAACTTAGTTTACTAATATGTATGTAGAATTAGGATATAGTGTTAATTTTATATTTTTGTAGTGAACAGAAAGGTGTTTCAGGTGAAATTTGTGTTGACAAAACAAAAATACAAATGATATTGGGATAATGTGCTTAAGCCTGTGTGACACAAAATTGTTTCTATTCATATTTATCTCATAATGTTTAAAAAAAAGATGAGAAAAGCGTTTTTAAAAGGGGAAATATTTGTATTTATTTAAATTATATTTCAAGATTACATAGTGTTAAAGAAGTGAGTATAAATTTGTAACGGGTTATCCGGTTTCAAAACTACTGGACTGGAATTCGACATCTGTCAAACTAAGTTGTTAAATCAATTTTTTTGGTTGAAAGTCTGGCATTTACGAAAATGGGCAGGTTCAGTCGACATAAGGGACTTGAAAGTAAGGCGAGTTTCTAGTATCTGATTGGCCAGCTGCCAACAAATTGGGCAGGTTCAGACGACATAAGGGACTTGAAAGTAAGGCAAGTTTCTAGTATCTGATTGGCCAGCTGCCAAAAAATAGCCTTCCAATTAAGGCAACTTAATTGGAAAGTTGACTGAAAAGTTGACTGGAAAGTTAGTCAAGAAAAATCTCCCTTATGGCTGAATCACAAACACGCTTCAGCTTCGGCTTCGCCTGACGTTTACGAGTTCAGCCATAGGAATTCAATGCATGATATCACAATGGAGCTTCGACCTCACGTTTCGTTTGACAATCGTAAGGAAAAGAACGTAATGTAACGTAATGTGACTCCAAACGAAAGCTCTAGTTCAATTATCTGAACATATGCTTTGTCTGACAGCTCAAGAGCTGTAAACAAATGTCAACAAACAAAATATTTGCTCTTTAGAGGGATGAAATAATAGAAATGTCATTCAAAGCAACCTCGAAGCAGGCCCACCGTAATGCAGACGAAGCTAAAGCGTGTTTGTGATTCAGCCATTACTATCAAGTCAAGTCAACTTATGTCAAAATGACAATTGATCATGTTTTTTCATTCAACTAAAAGCTGAACTTTATTACTCAATGATTTATGTATTTTCTGCATAACTTCATTTAATGCTTTCTGTAAAAAGGTTTCTTGTAAATTTGGAAAAGAATTAAGTAATATTTCTTTACAATACAAAATACAAATCTTGATGGACTCGTAGCTTGCTGAGGAGTGTTTTGTAGAAAATAATAATTTTGGTAGTTTTTGTTCTATGAACTTGAAGTAGAGGTTTGTGAAGTAAAGTTCTGAATTTGAAATTCATAACACTTGAAAAACTTACTAGTTGCCTTGGTCAACATTTGCGTTCAAAGAATGAAGTTGACTGCAAATGAAGTCCCTTATGTTGTCTGAACCTGCCCATTGCCTTGCAATTATTGGAAAGTTGACTGGAAAGTAAGTCAAGGAAAATCTCCCTAACTATCAAGTAAAGTCAAGTCAACATATGTTAGAATGATAGTTGATCATGTTATTTCATTCAACTTAAAGCTGAATTTTATTACTCTGTGATTCCATTTAATGTTTTCTGTAAAACGATTCCTTGTCAAATTGGAAAAGAAATAAGTAATAATTCTTCATAATACAAAATACAAATCTTGATGGACTTGTAACTTGCTTGTAGACAATAATGTTTTTGATAGTTTTTGTACTATGCACTTAGAGTAGAGGTTTGTGAAGTAAAGTCCTAAATTTGAAATTCAGGACACTTGAAAAACTAACTAGTTGCCTTGTTCAAAATGTACGTTCAAAGAATGAAGTTGACTGTAACTGAAGTCCTTTATGTTGTCTGAAGCTGCCGAATAGATCTCTTAACTATTGCACAACGCATACAAATTGTTAAAGCCTACTACAAAAATGGTGATTCTGCCGTGCCAACTACACAAGCAATTGGCAAAATTGTGAAGAAGTTTGAAGAGACTTGATTGGTTACAGATATTGTAAGGCCTGTGCATCATCGTTTCGCTCGTACCACTAAAAATATCACGGCTGTAAGTGAAAATGTTGCCGAAGACCCGATTCTGCCGATTCCTCGTCGTTCTCAGGAATTAGGACTATCTTACGGCAAATTTTGGCGTATTTTGTATTTGGATCTGCACCTACATCTATATAAAGTCAAGCTGAAGCAAGCTGTTGAACAACAGACGGTGGACGCCGATTTTTCTAACAAAATGTTCTTCAGCTACGAACCACATTTCTCACTCGGTGGGTATGTTAGGGTTCTGAGAATCCTCAAGTAATTGAAGAGATGCCATTACATCCAAAAAAAAAGTCACTGTTTGGTGCGCTCTTTGGTCTGGCAGTGTGATTGGACCTTACTTCTTCGAAAACGACGATCAAACGACTGTCACCGTCAATTCGGAGCGTTATGGTTTCAACAAGACGGTGCCACATGCCACAAACCACATAACTCGAGCGAATATGGCTCGCATAATTTCTCGTCCTGGCAATATCAACTGGCCACCAAGATCATTGGATTTGACACCGCTGGACTTTTTTTTATGGGGCTACGCGAAGGACCGCGTTTATGCAGATAAATCTTTAAATGAATGAAAATTTCATTGTTCAAATGTTAATTGACTTTGTTTTCAAATATTTTGTTTTCAGGATTTGTATCAGGGATTTGTCTCCAACAAGAAGGGACAAACACGTTTGCTCACTATTGAAAAATTTAGCTGAGAACTCCTTTTCATGAAATTGGGTCTAAAGCTACAAGCAGACGGCATATAAAAGCTGCAAACGTTTGCGGTTCTGGCGTCATTATTACGACTATCCGCTCACATCATCTGAGAACCTTTTTGGGACAGTCTCCACACGCACACAAATGGTTTTGCAGACGATGTGTGTGCGGCTTTTTTGCATACAGTGTGAACACCTTCGCATATTTTTTGTGACAGTTTGAGTGCATATGGGAGCATTTGCGATCGTCCCATTCATTTGCGGTAACACAAAACTAAGACAACGCAAATGTGTACATCAGTAGTGCAAGAGATATTGCATGGACCTGGAATTGTCGCTACCAGAGTTGTAAAGACTGCAGTCTTTTGGGTAATGCATTCAATTAAGTCGCAGTTAATTAACTAATTTTTTGACTGTAAGTTAATACTGCGACTGGAAAATTTAACTGCGAAAAAACAGTCAGCAGTCAGTACTTACTTTCTGACTTGGCAGTTAAAAAAAGCAGTTAATTGACTTAAAGTTAATTAACTGCAGTTCTTTTAACTGGTTTTAGTCTTTTTATGATTTGTTGTATTGACCACTTTTAGTGTTATATTGAGGGTGGAAAATTTAGTTTTTCCGTTTTCCAAATAGCCGACGGAAAAACTAAATTTAGTCTTTTTAGTCAGTACACATTCTTTTGTACTGGGGTATTAGAATTTTTAGTCAGTAAGTCACTGCAGTTAATTAACTTTAAGTCAATTAACTTTTTTTTTAGTCTTTTGACTAAGATTCTACAGGGATTTGAAAATAATATTAAATATGTATGAGGTACCTATGCAATGAGGTAACAATGCTGTTTGGCTAATAACAATGAGGTTTGCTATAGAATGGTTTTGGCATTAGTTCTTTGTTGCAGTGTTTGTGTGGCAAATGTTTATTGAGCATGTCGAACAAAATAATAATATTTTTAGGAAATAAAAGTTGTTCTTTCGCAAAATTAAATATTTTATTCTTTTTAAATTATGTCTATGTACTCTAAAAAAACAAAATTTTTTTTATAAATAAAATTAATTTTTAACTATTGAAGAGTTAACTTTCAGTAGCAGCAGTTTTTCAAAATTGCTGTCTGAAAGTGCTCCTCTTCTAGGGGTGGCAATAAGCCCAGCAATGGAAAAAAGCCGCTCCACTGCACAGGGTAATTCGGTACACATGCAGACTGGGACTAGACCTTTTGGGAGGGGTTCTATTTACAATCTTTTGGGTGGGAAGGACATTTTTTAAGAAAAAATACTCAATTTTCATTCATTTGGTTTTCGAGTTTTGGCATTTGACTAAAAGTTGAAAAAAATCAAATACAGGAAACAAAATTAACAGTTAAATACATAAAAACTTGAAAAATTCATCTTTTTCAACTTTTTATTTAATTTTGGATTTAATAATCAATTTTTCAAAAACTATTTGATTACAACTTAATTTTGTAACAAAATAAAAGAATTTGTATGTCTTTATTTGGAGGTAATTTAGGCCCATTCAACACGAACTTTTTATAACGACCACCCGAAACATATCAATCAAGCAAGAAATAGAAGCATCTGCTCATGTTTTTTTCTTTTTAAAACTGAATCAGCATATTTCAATGATATCAGATCATTTGAGAAAACCAAAATATTATTTAATTATTACAACAATATATTATACATATACTATGTATACATGAATGTATGACAAATCTGAACAAAATCTTTAAAGGCGTTTTCAAAACGCATTAGTATTCAAACTTTTTGAAAAAAAAAAAACAGAAATACAGATGTATTTCTTATTGTTATATGGGTGATTATACAAAAGTTGGGTAACTTTGAGGATATTTTGTTTACGATATTTATTAAATCGAACTTCTACAAATTCGGGTGTATATGATGGCTAATCTCATTAATAGTATATTGTTCCAAATCGGGCCAGTCACTTTTTTGAGTACATAGTAAGATATTTACAAAATTCAGAATTTCACTGCCAGGGGACTGACGAGGTAACATAGTAGTGATACATGTTAAACACAGTTTTGAAAGTATTATAATGAAATTTAATACAAATAAGTAAAAATCTCTTAGGATTTAATAATGATCACTTAAAATTACTTAGTAACAATTAAAAATAATTATTAATATGTAATACTGAGAGGAAATACTATACCAGTTTTCAAAACAGACTTTTGACATTTAACGTAACGTTATTCACTTATCTTTTACTACTTTCACATAGTTTTACTAAATATTTCAAAGTAATCAACAAACAATATAAACAAAATCTAACAATATTCATATTAAAAGTACTAATGATCATGAAATGAAGAACAATAACAACAATAAACCTGACACAGGACTGACGCCATAGGACTGACGAAAAAGACGAAATTTGAGATTATTATCAGGACTAATGTTTTTTTTTTATAATTTCGAATATCAACAAACTACATTTTAACAAATCATAGTCTAATATGTATAAACAAAAGTAATCTTTAGATTAACAAAAAATAACGACTCACCATAGGACTGACATGTTGACTGGATAAGCACGTGTATAGACAACAAACATAACCCAAACTCTGGTACAGTTATGGTGGCCGTCAAATTGTTCGACCCGCAACTAACTTTATTACCAACATTAAAATTCAAAGCGGGATTTGACGTTGAGTCGGCGATATTTCGCACGAATTTTAAATTTAAAAAAGAGGTTGGGATGCGACCCACACTGATAACTAACTTCCATCCCGTCTGTCGATTTGTCTTGCTTAAAAAATTGTCTATATGTATCAATTTTTACCAAATTTGCGTACTATTTTTTGCAGATTTTATTTTTTTATGAAAAAACGGACAAACGGACGGTTGGATTTTTATAAAAAAAATTACTGAATATCGAAAACAATATTTTCTGTAAAATAAAATAAGTTTGAAGCCAATATTTGTAATTTTTGAATCGAAAGTAAATTTTTACAAGTTTTAGTATTGTTTTTTTTAGGGTTTTAGTTTTTGTAAAAAAAAACTGTCAATTCGGTTTTTCTCAACATTTTTCAGAATGTTGAAAACAATATTTTTTTTATAAGATAATTTAAGTTTGAAGCCTTAATCTCAAGTTTTTGAAAAGATATTTGAGTCGAAATTCAATTTTTACCAACTTTGAGTAATGTTTTTTTTAGGTTTTTTTTTTTTTTTTTTAAACTGTCAATTAGATTTTTCTCAAAATGTTATCAGATGTCAAAAACATTATTCTTCTTTGCACAAAATTGTTTTGGAGATGAAATCATGATTTATAAAAAAACCGTTAATTGGATTTTTTTCCAAAAATATACATACTTCTTTTGTATCACGTTAAAATATATAATATAAAATTTAATTCAAGTCTCTAGCGTCATTGGTTCATGAGATATTTAGGGTTAACCAAAATTTTCACCTTTTTTTTAAACTGCTATGGTAAAAAAAACCACCCACGCAATTTTCTTGAGAGCCCTTTCTGCATTTTTATGCCTTATTATCTGTATAACAAAATTTATTTGAGGTCCATATCTCTTCTGGTTCTTGAGCTATGGACGACGAAAAAAACGTCGCGAACGTACGGACGTACGTACACACGCACGCACAGACATCTTTATAAAAATCTTTTATTTCGAGTCTAGGGACCTTGAAACGTCGATAAATGTCAAAATTTTCAATTTGACAAATCGGACCCATTACAATAACTTCCTAGGGGAAGTTAATAACACACAAGGAACTGACGAATAAAACTGAACACAAAATTTCTTATTTTTTTAAATAAAGTGGAGAACGTTGCATTATGAAAGTTGTAGTATATATTTAACTATATACATCACAGATTGTAGTAAATTGATAAGTTTTCTCAAATCAATGATAATGTTTAATAGACAGCCACTTAATTGTTGGTTTTCGGGGTTGTGACATGCCAAAGGACTGACGATTTAAGAACTAATTGTGTTTTTTTAATAACTTATATTAAAAATGAAGAACTGAAATTGGGTGACTAAATAAAGTTCTTTCCATTGTTTTAAAATAAATAGTAATCTCAATAAAATATAATAAGACTTTGTATATATTGGTTGATGACATCGAGTTACCCAACTTTTGTATAATCACCCATATTTATCTCTTTACTTTGTTTTTCGATTTACAATATACTCTCAAACGACGTACTCTTAATACTCTTTGGACTTATAAAGACTAAAAGAAGTCAAAAGACTAAAAAAAAATTAATTGACTTAAAGTTAATTAACTGCAGTGAAAAGACTTACTGACTAAAAATTCTAGTACCCCAGTACAAAAGAATTTATACTGACTAAAAAGACTAAAACCAGTTAAAAGATCTTTAGTTAATTTACTTTTAGTCAATTAACTGCTTTTTTTAACTGCCAAGTCAGAAAGTAAGTACTGACTGCTGACTGTTTTTTTGCAGTTAAAGTACTTTTGTAAGTTAAAAGACTAATGAAAAAAAGTCTTATTCGTGACTTAACTGCAGTCCCAAAAAGACTGCAGTTTTTACAACTCAGTAGTAGCCAAGAAACGAAAAGTCAATATGAGTAGGTCTGAACCGGGAATGTTAGGATTCAATTCTAGGCTTTATAAGGCTAAGTAGATGATCAAATTGATCAGCAGACATTCGTACGAAATCGTGGTATAATTATGGTTTACTTCACACTGTTCCAGTAACAATTTCGCGCAGAATCCTTCTGTGTGGCGATGCAGAAGCCAGCTCTTTGCTCCACACCAGATTCTTGGCAACTTTCATTTTCTTCATCATCTTCAATTAAATCCAATGGTAAAACAGCAATAGCAGCCCACTTTCTTTTCGACATTTTCAATCAATTTCAGCTTTTTATAAATGTATGTACAAACTTCGTCAACAATCACAAATCTTGAGAAAAACACTATGTCAAACAATCTATTATATTGTCGGAAACCTGCATATGGTGGTAAATGGGTAATGTGCGGATTATTCCGCATATCGTGTGAGCACGTCACATATTGGCCTCACAATTTGGGCACTTATTTGTGTACACTTAATGTGCGAGCAAATAAACGCGAAACAAATGTTCGACTTTTGGGACAGATTCCACACATCGTCTTAACACTCTTATATGCGCGTTTGTGTGCCTTGATTTACGTGTAGCATTCGCGCTGCTTTTTTAAATTTTTTTATGTGACGTCATAACCGCAAATATGTATGTGCGGCTTTTTAAATTCTTTGTTCATGTATTATAATAGCCGTGGTAACTGCGCTCGTAATGAAGAAATAAGTTATTTTTATGCGTGTGTAATGTGTATATGTACTCCAGGTGTAATTTCTTAAGAAAACATTGTTTTCAAATAAGGCCCAATTGTCTATGTTTTATTATTTTTGATTCAATAAACTTACGGCAGTAGGAGTGTTAAAAAATATTGTATTGTAGATATCTTGTTTTTTGATAATATTTACTAAATATAACGAAAAAAAAACATGCAGATGATTGGTCTTAAAGGGTTAAGTAAGGTGGTTTATAGTAAAACGAAAAGAAGCAATAGTTAAAGTTCGTTTTTTATTTAAATATGTGTATATAATATTACTGTGTAGGAGCTTAAAAACACTATGTAGTAAAAAACATAGAAAAAGCGTTAGATTCTGGTTATTTAAATTATTATAGGCAGTTTTCGGAGCAGAAGAAGGGTATGTAAGTTTGTACTTTCTTCTGAAATTCAAATGTATTAATAGTGGTAGCCTGTATGCTTTGATTATGACTGAATTTTCGCATATTAATAATATTTACTGTTTCTTTTTACTTTTACAGCTAGGTTCCAAAAAAAAAGTGGAATGAAATCGAGATCTTAATTGAAAAGCGAGTGGAATTGTTTCCAGGGTTCTATACTTTCAAACGATTTTATAAATTCGAAAACTTGGAAAACACTTCAAGTAAAATTAAAGAACCTGACATATGTATATCACATTAGTGAGTATACAATTTAGCAGGCAAAATGGCTGCTATAGGCCGAAGCATAGTCGAAAAAGTGTCTTGAAAGTTTTTAATAAACATTGTTTTACTTGAAATGTTATAGTGCTAAATAACCATTTTAAATGATTTGTCCGTTGTCTCAAATATAAAGTAGAAGCTGCAACTTTCCAGGAACCAAATCTGTTTCGAAAATAATTTAAGCTTTATTTTCTATTATTGAAGTGATTCCTTTTTTCGAATTCAAATCACATCGAATTAATCTAGTCGAATTGAAATTACTTGAAAATAGCAATAATTGAAATGTAGAAAACGAAAATTCTTTTCATTTTAACTTTGAAAAAAAAAAAAAGAAATCGATAAAAGTGAACTTCAGAACTCCAATTTTCATTTTGAATGGATTTCTGGTGAAAATGAAATTTAGAACCTAGCTATTAAACTAGGATATATCGAAAACTTGAATCAATTTACATAATATGTAGATTCTAATTTCTGATGTGTAAAAGTGTAAGGTTTTTTTTTTTTTTATAATTCGTGGCAATAATGTATTTCTCAATGAAATGAAAACATTATTTTCTTGCAAGTTTTTTCTATACTCTGTTGTTGATATTGATAAAGAATTTTCAGGTTTTCGGATATTGTATAGCATTCCAAATATAAACTAACTCTATATAACAACTATAAAACTTTCATTCACCAAAATTAATCATTTGACAAGAGTTTTGTTTTACTAAAACTGCAACCACTCTTAAAAGTTTTTGGTTTAGAAAATGATTACATCTACGGTCTAACAACTATACAAAAATAAATAAATATAAATAAATATAAATGCATATAAACAATAAGAACAAATTTCGAACTCTTATAACAAAAAAAAAAACTTTTTCAACAAAAAGATTTTCTTTGGAATACATAAGACATCAACTTAAAAATATACCTCTGCGAAAAACATTTCGACGAGACTTCAGAAATTCAGCTCCAAGACCCAATCCTGTGATGGGATTGCGTGGAGTTGATTTATTTGATCCACTTGTTGCACTAGTAGACTTCTGAGAAAATGAAGTTGAAAATGTCAATTCAGATCTTGAGTCTTCAGAGCTATTTATTTGGTTGCGTCTTGGTGAGCTACTACCAACTACTCTATTCTCTATAAGTTTGATTGATGATGAACTTCTGGCCAAAGGAATATCATTGGATAAGTTGGTCTTTTCATTGGTTGGTATATCACTGGGTAAACGCTGTGGTGAAGCACCAGATGTTTCACAGAGTTCTGCAACATTAATCGTTTGGTGCGATAAGATGCGTTTAATTAATACACATAATGTATTATGTATGCATTTTTATGAAGTTTAACAACAATTAAAAAAAGGAAACATTGGATTCGTGTTTGGGAAATGAATGTGTGTATGAATTTTTGGGTAACAAATGAAGACTACTCAAAAGAAGCTAAAATCATATAAGTTTGTACATACAACGTACATACATACTTATATTATATACATATGTACGAATTCTTTAAAATATTAGTGATTATTTTACTTACTACCACTCATCTTACGGTAAAACACTTGCAGCGTGCAAAAAATGCAAATTTATAAAATTTTGAATGTGCGTTGTTGCGTTAGGTGAAAAGCACAATAAAATAAAACAGAATCTTTTAAAATTTCTTGATGATTAATTGAGTTTAAACAAAAAATTAATTCTCGTTGATAATATCAAACAAAAATATACATATTTCCTATATTATTTTTCACTGAGATGACAAAAATCACATTGATATTTTTTTTTAATGTTTTCTTTTTATTTAATTTCAAGTGAAAAAACTATATCTCGGTCCTTTAATAATTTTTAAATAAGGCACTAAAGCTAAAGTATTTCTAACATCTTTAAACCTGCAAACACATGCATATCATTTAGAAAATATCATTCATGAAAATGACTATTATTTTTATTGAAAAATTAAAATCACAATGTTGCACAATGTTATGATTACTATTTCGTGAGTCATTTATTAAGTCTTAAAAAGATTGAATTCACATAATTTTTTCAAAGTAGTCTAGTGTATTTAAAAAGCATAATACTCTTTACAGAATTGTTGTTTTGTAATTTAATGTAATAATTTTAATTTTTTGATGGTACTAGTACATATAAGTAAATAATAATATAATTATTGTGTTGCTCAAAAACCTAGTATTCCACGTTCTTGAGACGTATTATAGCCTTCCATGGTCTGTCTATGCATGTTATGTATCAACTTGACCATTGAGACGAAAGACGGAAGCCGAGAAGATGTTTTTAATGAGCGCAAGAGCAAGAGCAAGAGCAAGAGCAAGAGCAAGAGCAAGAGCAAGAGCAAGAGCAAGAGCAAGAGCAAGAGCAAGAGCAAGAGCAAGAGCAAGAGCAAGAGCAAGAGCAAGAGCAAGAGCAAGAGCAAGAGCAAGAGCAAGAGCAAGAGCAAGAGCAAGAGCAAGAGCAAGAGCAAGAGCAAGAGCAAGAGCAAGAGCAAGAGCAAGAGCAAGAGCAAGAGCAAGAGCAAGAGCAAGAGCAAGAGCAAGAGCAAGAGCAAGAGCAAGAGCAAGAGCAAGAGCAAGAGCAAGAGCAAGAGCAAGAGCAAGAGCAAGAGCAAGAGCAAGAGCAAGAGCAAGAGCAAGAGCAAGAGCAAGAGCAAGAGCAAGAGCAAGAGCAAGAGCAAGAGCAAGAGCAAGAGCAAGAGCAAGAGCAAGAGCAAGAGCAAGAGCAAGAGCAAGAGCAAGAGCAAGAGCAAGAGCAAGAGCAAGAGCAAGAGCAAGAGCAAGAGCAAGAGCAAGAGCAAGAGCAAGAGCAAGAGCAAGAGCAAGAGCAAGAGCAAGAGCAAGAGCAAGAGCAAGAGCAAGAGCAAGAGCAAGAGCAAGAGCAAGAGCAAGAGCAAGAGCAAGAGCAAGAGCAAGAGCAAGAGCAAGAGCAAGAGCAAGAGCAAGAGCAAGAGCAAGAGCAAGAGCAAGAGCAAGAGCAAGAGCAAGAGCAAGAGCAAGAGCAAGAGCAAGAGCAAGAGCAAGAGCAAGAGCAAGAGCAAGAGCAAGAGCAAGAGCAAGAGCAAGAGCAAGAGCAAGAGCAAGAGCAAGAGCAAGAGCAAGAGCAAGAGCAAGAGCAAGAGCAAGAGCAAGAGCAAGAGCAAGAGCAAGAGCAAGAGCAAGAGCAAGAGCAAGAGCAAGAGCAAGAGCAAGAGCAAGAGCAAGAGCAAGAGCAAGAGCAAGAGCAAGAGCAAGAGCAAGAGCAAGAGCAAGAGCAAGAGCAAGAGCAAGAGCAAGAGCAAGAGCAAGAGCAAGAGCAAGAGCAAGAGCAAGAGCAAGAGCAAGAGCAAGAGCAAGAGCAAGAGCAAGAGCAAGAGCAAGAGCAAGAGCAAGAGCAAGAGCAAGAGCAAGAGCAAGAGCAAGAGCAAGAGCAAGAGCAAGAGCAAGAGCAAGAGCAAGAGCAAGAGCAAGAGCAAGAGCAAGAGCAAGAGCAAGAGCAAGAGCAAGAGCAAGAGCAAGAGCAAGAGCAAGAGCAAGAGCAAGAGCAAGAGCAAGAGCAAGAGCAAGAGCAAGAGCAAGAGCAAGAGCAAGAGCAAGAGCAAGAGCAAGAGCAAGAGCAAGAGCAAGAGCAAGAGCAAGAGCAAGAGCAAGAGCAAGAGCAAGAGCAAGAGCAAGAGCAAGAGCAAGAGCAAGAGCAAGAGCAAGAGCAAGAGCAAGAGCAAGAGCAAGAGCAAGAGCAAGAGCAAGAGCAAGAGCAAGAGCAAGAGCAAGAGCAAGAGCAAGAGCAAGAGCAAGAGCAAGAGCAAGAGCAAGAGCAAGAGCAAGAGCAAGAGCAAGAGCAAGAGCAAGAGCAAGAGCAAGAGCAAGAGCAAGAGCAAGAGCAAGAGCAAGAGCAAGAGCAAGAGCAAGAGCAAGAGCAAGAGCAAGAGCAAGAGCAAGAGCAAGAGCAAGAGCAAGAGCAAGAGCAAGAGCAAGAGCAAGAGCAAGAGCAAGAGCAAGAGCAAGAGCAAGAGCAAGAGCAAGAGCAAGAGCAAGAGCAAGAGCAAGAGCAAGAGCAAGAGCAAGAGCAAGAGCAAGAGCAAGAGCAAGAGCAAGAGCAAGAGCAAGAGCAAGAGCAAGAGCAAGAGCAAGAGCAAGAGCAAGAGCAAGAGCAAGAGCAAGAGCAAGAGCAAGAGCAAGAGCAAGAGCAAGAGCAAGAGCAAGAGCAAGAGCAAGAGCAAGAGCAAGAGCAAGAGCAAGAGCAAGAGCAAGAGCAAGAGCAAGAGCAAGAGCAAGAGCAAGAGCAAGAGCAAGAGCAAGAGCAAGAGCAAGAGCAAGAGCAAGAGCAAGAGCAAGAGCAAGAGCAAGAGCAAGAGCAAGAGCAAGAGCAAGAGCAAGAGCAAGAGCAAGAGCAAGAGCAAGAGCAAGAGCAAGAGCAAGAGCAAGAGCAAGAGCAAGAGCAAGAGCAAGAGCAAGAGCAAGAGCAAGAGCAAGAGCAAGAGCAAGAGCAAGAGCAAGAGCAAGAGCAAGAGCAAGAGCAAGAGCAAGAGCAAGAGCAAGAGCAAGAGCAAGAGCAAGAGCAAGAGCAAGAGCAAGAGCAAGAGCAAGAGCAAGAGCAAGAGCAAGAGCAAGAGCAAGAGCAAGAGCAAGAGCAAGAGCAAGAGCAAGAGCAAGAGCAAGAGCAAGAGCAAGAGCAAGAGCAAGAGCAAGAGCAAGAGCAAGAGCAAGAGCAAGAGCAAGAGCAAGAGCAAGAGCAAGAGCAAGAGCAAGAGCAAGAGCAAGAGCAAGAGCAAGAGCAAGAGCAAGAGCAAGAGCAAGAGCAAGAGCAAGAGCAAGAGCAAGAGCAAGAGCAAGAGCAAGAGCAAGAGCAAGAGCAAGAGCAAGAGCAAGAGCAAGAGCAAGAGCAAGAGCAAGAGCAAGAGCAAGAGCAAGAGCAAGAGCAAGAGCAAGAGCAAGAGCAAGAGCAAGAGCAAGAGCAAGAGCAAGAGCAAGAGCAAGAGCAAGAGCAAGAGCAAGAGCAAGAGCAAGAGCAAGAGCAAGAGCAAGAGCAAGAGCAAGAGCAAGAGCAAGAGCAAGAGCAAGAGCAAGAGCAAGAGCAAGAGCAAGAGCAAGAGCAAGAGCAAGAGCAAGAGCAAGAGCAAGAGCAAGAGCAAGAGCAAGAGCAAGAGCAAGAGCAAGAGCAAGAGCAAGAGCAAGAGCAAGAGCAAGAGCAAGAGCAAGAGCAAGAGCAAGAGCAAGAGCAAGAGCAAGAGCAAGAGCAAGAGCAAGAGCAAGAGCAAGAGCAAGAGCAAGAGCAAGAGCAAGAGCAAGAGCAAGAGCAAGAGCAAGAGCAAGAGCAAGAGCAAGAGCAAGAGCAAGAGCAAGAGCAAGAGCAAGAGCAAGAGCAAGAGCAAGAGCAAGAGCAAGAGCAAGAGCAAGAGCAAGAGCAAGAGCAAGAGCAAGAGCAAGAGCAAGAGCAAGAGCAAGAGCAAGAGCAAGAGCAAGAGCAAGAGCAAGAGCAAGAGCAAGAGCAAGAGCAAGAGCAAGAGCAAGAGCAAGAGCAAGAGCAAGAGCAAGAGCAAGAGCAAGAGCAAGAGCAAGAGCAAGAGCAAGAGCAAGAGCAAGAGCAAGAGCAAGAGCAAGAGCAAGAGCAAGAGCAAGAGCAAGAGCAAGAGCAAGAGCAAGAGCAAGAGCAAGAGCAAGAGCAAGAGCAAGAGCAAGAGCAAGAGCAAGAGCAAGAGCAAGAGCAAGAGCAAGAGCAAGAGCAAGAGCAAGAGCAAGAGCAAGAGCAAGAGCAAGAGCAAGAGCAAGAGCAAGAGCAAGAGCAAGAGCAAGAGCAAGAGCAAGAGCAAGAGCAAGAGCAAGAGCAAGAGCAAGAGCAAGAGCAAGAGCAAGAGCAAGAGCAAGAGCAAGAGCAAGAGCAAGAGCAAGAGCAAGAGCAAGAGCAAGAGCAAGAGCAAGAGCAAGAGCAAGAGCAAGAGCAAGAGCAAGAGCAAGAGCAAGAGCAAGAGCAAGAGCAAGAGCAAGAGCAAGAGCAAGAGCAAGAGCAAGAGCAAGAGCAAGAGCAAGAGCAAGAGCAAGAGCAAGAGCAAGAGCAAGAGCAAGAGCAAGAGCAAGAGCAAGAGCAAGAGCAAGAGCAAGAGCAAGAGCAAGAGCAAGAGCAAGAGCAAGAGCAAGAGCAAGAGCAAGAGCAAGAGCAAGAGCAAGAGCAAGAGCAAGAGCAAGAGCAAGAGCAAGAGCAAGAGCAAGAGCAAGAGCAAGAGCAAGAGCAAGAGCAAGAGCAAGAGCAAGAGCAAGAGCAAGAGCAAGAGCAAGAGCAAGAGCAAGAGCAAGAGCAAGAGCAAGAGCAAGAGCAAGAGCAAGAGCAAGAGCAAGAGCAAGAGCAAGAGCAAGAGCAAGAGCAAGAGCAAGAGCAAGAGCAAGAGCAAGAGCAAGAGCAAGAGCAAGAGCAAGAGCAAGAGCAAGAGCAAGAGCAAGAGCAAGAGCAAGAGCAAGAGCAAGAGCAAGAGCAAGAGCAAGAGCAAGAGCAAGAGCAAGAGCAAGAGCAAGAGCAAGAGCAAGAGCAAGAGCAAGAGCAAGAGCAAGAGCAAGAGCAAGAGCAAGAGCAAGAGCAAGAGCAAGAGCAAGAGCAAGAGCAAGAGCAAGAGCAAGAGCAAGAGCAAGAGCAAGAGCAAGAGCAAGAGCAAGAGCAAGAGCAAGAGCAAGAGCAAGAGCAAGAGCAAGAGCAAGAGCAAGAGCAAGAGCAAGAGCAAGAGCAAGAGCAAGAGCAAGAGCAAGAGCAAGAGCAAGAGCAAGAGCAAGAGCAAGAGCAAGAGCAAGAGCAAGAGCAAGAGCAAGAGCAAGAGCAAGAGCAAGAGCAAGAGCAAGAGCAAGAGCAAGAGCAAGAGCAAGAGCAAGAGCAAGAGCAAGAGCAAGAGCAAGAGCAAGAGCAAGAGCAAGAGCAAGAGCAAGAGCAAGAGCAAGAGCAAGAGCAAGAGCAAGAGCAAGAGCAAGAGCAAGAGCAAGAGCAAGAGCAAGAGCAAGAGCAAGAGCAAGAGCAAGAGCAAGAGCAAGAGCAAGAGCAAGAGCAAGAGCAAGAGCAAGAGCAAGAGCAAGAGCAAGAGCAAGAGCAAGAGCAAGAGCAAGAGCAAGAGCAAGAGCAAGAGCAAGAGCAAGAGCAAGAGCAAGAGCAAGAGCAAGAGCAAGAGCAAGAGCAAGAGCAAGAGCAAGAGCAAGAGCAAGAGCAAGAGCAAGAGCAAGAGCAAGAGCAAGAGCAAGAGCAAGAGCAAGAGCAAGAGCAAGAGCAAGAGCAAGAGCAAGAGCAAGAGCAAGAGCAAGAGCAAGAGCAAGAGCAAGAGCAAGAGCAAGAGCAAGAGCAAGAGCAAGAGCAAGAGCAAGAGCAAGAGCAAGAGCAAGAGCAAGAGCAAGAGCAAGAGCAAGAGCAAGAGCAAGAGCAAGAGCAAGAGCAAGAGCAAGAGCAAGAGCAAGAGCAAGAGCAAGAGCAAGAGCAAGAGCAAGAGCAAGAGCAAGTATGAGCTGTCTTCAAAGAACATTGTACGAAGATATAGACTTTTTTTTGTGTTGTGACTTGTGAATGGTCGACTTTTAACTCTTGCGAATCGCTGCTTCTTTTTACTTAGGAATAATTAAGTAGTAATGCCCATTATCGAACTCAACTAAATTAAACCTTTATAAAACTCTTATCATCCCGATTAATATTTATGACACTGATGCTTGCCCATAAGGCATGATGAGACCGTCTTAGAATAATTTTCGATCTCGTCTGCATAGACGGAGACTAGCAAGAAGATATAACCACCTACAGGTTGTAGTGACATTGACCTGATCAAAAGAGTTAAAGTCTTACGACTAAGATGGCTGGGCCGTGTAGAGCGAATAGATATTATTGCTCTGGTCTGAAATCCAATCCCGAGGGTCCGCGGCTCAGGTGGCGCACACATGCGAAAAAGGACTTAAACCAACTGATCGTGTTAAAATGGAGACAGCTAGCTAGGGACATGCTGCATGCAGATGCATGTTAGTTCAGGACTAGGTCCGTCCCGAACAGTAGCTCCAGGAAGAAATTATTATGTATCAATTTGCATCTACATTTTTCAGAGAAAATTGCCTGTGTTTGCTGCCATTTTCAAGAGTTTCTATTTGGTGATTGTTTGTATGTAGGTATGAATGTTTTTTAATTGCGATGTATTAGAAAGTGCAAATATTAGCAAACACAACACAACTCACAAGGCAACAAATATAACACGTTGTCGGATGCGCTTTTAAATTCGATGTAAAATAAAATTAGTTTCAAAAGCCTTTTGATATGCCAAGCGTATGGACAGTGCTTTAATAAAAAGGAAAAGAAAGACTAATGTAGTACAATACTCAACAAATGTTAATCGCAAAATATGGATGCCTGCAATGTATACACTGAAGTATAGTAAAGGGTGTCCCAAAATTAACGCAAGATTTGAATTAAATAGAAAACGCCGTTTTTAGTCTTTTGATAGTTATATTTTTATTGACTCGTAAAGTACATAGGATAGGGTTATGTATGGAATAACACATCGGACAAATGGCCTCCACGGTTTTGCATGCACATGCGCACTCTTTTGTTGAAATTTTCCATGACCATTCTGCATAAATGTGGCTGAATTTCGTTGATGCAGCGTTGAATCTCCTCCTTTAATGCACGGGTGGTTGTAGGCTTGTTGACATAGACTTGTGATTTCAAATAACCCCATAAAAAGAAGTCTAATGGTGTTAAATCACACGATCTAGGAGGCCAATTTTGATCACCGAAACGAGAGAGTACACGACCTGGAAATGTCTCATGCAGTAATTGAATTGTTTCACGGGCTGTATGACATGTGGGCACCGTCTTGTTGAAACCACATATTGGACACATCAATATCATCCAATTTTGGCAGAAAGAACTGTGTAATCATGTCGCGATATCAAGCACCAGTAACAGTCACTGCTTGACCAGCATCATTTTCAAAAAAATATGGCCCAATTATGCCTCCAGCCCAAAATCCACACCATACAGTCACGCGTTGTGGATGCATTTGTTTTTCGACAATCACATGTGGATTCTCCGAACCCCAAATGCGGCAATTTTGGCGATTGACAAAGCCATCAAGATGAAAATGTGCTTCATCGCTTAGGATGATTTTGCTCGAAAAATCAGGGTCCATTTGTTGATGTTCAATAATCCATTCAACGAACTCTCTTCTCTGTCCATGGTCATTAGGCTTCAATTGTTGTGTTAATTGAATTTTGTAAGCATGAAGACACAGATCTTTGGTGAGTATACGCTGTAGAGAGGTTCTTGAAATTTGCAATTCTTGTCCACGACGTCGAATTGAGGTTCCTGGATTGTCAGCAACACTCTCACGCACTGCTTCGACATTCATATTTGAACGGCTTGTTTTTGGACGACCAGTGTGTTTGGCGTCTCCAACGGATCCAGTCTCCATGAATTTTTCAATTAATCTCTTCACAGTTGACGAAGTTAAAACACTATTCCGACCATATTTTGTATGAAATTTTCGAACTGCAGCCGCCAAGCTTTCACTATTTTTGAAATATTCTTTAATAATGAAGACACGTTGTTCTATTGTGTAACGCTCCATTTTTAATAACCTTATACTGTTAGCTGTCAAATTGCTTTTTTTTCAGGGTTGCCAACACTTCACTGCACAAATGGCGGCAAATTCAAATCTTGCGTTAATTTTGGGACACCCTTTATAAACTTTTTTGTTTCTACTGCCACAAGTCCTTTTTTTTTTGTTTTAGAAAATTCATTATCAAATGAACCTTAAAAAGTATCTGCCTATACTGATTTTTCGTTGTCATATCTGTGGTTGCTTACCATAAATAAATTCAAATATCTCACCTGTCTTTGAGAGTCCATTAATCTTTAAATTCTCGGTGGAAGAGGATACTGACGATGCCGATGATGACGAACCACCATTTTCGAATTTACCATTCCGGCCATTACTAGCATGATGCCCATTACCGTTTGCTGCAACACTGCAGTTACCGTTTTCCGAAGCAGCACTATTGCCAGTAAAACCAAGATTACTCTTCATGTGATTTTTGGCTGGTGTAAATGGACGCTCTACATCACCAAATAGACGAGTATACGAATCTGTGTTTTTTTGACCCCGGCGTGGCTGATCACCTGTAAAAAGTAAAACAATTATAATTTTGTAAATTTTATATTACCTTTTTGTTTTACTACAATCATAACTATAATTAATTTCGTCGTAATCGGAAACTTTTACGAATCCTGAATAAAAACCTATCACCAAATCCGTTCGTAATGCAAAATTGTATACAATTTTTCATAACTACGATCCTATTTGGTGACAGTTTTTTTTCGGATTTCATAAAAGTTTCCGATTGCTGTGGAAATCGTAATAGGGCTGAATAATTTTTCGTACTCGTTGCATGCAAATGCTAAAAATACCGATTTAAGTTTGTTTTTGTAGGTTTTGTTAGTGACTTAAAGATCGTAGTGTATTTTAGACAATATTTGGTGGAAAATTAGTTAATTGTACTGGTGATACCAAAAAAGTTCTTTTAATTAATTATTTAACAGTAGCTGTTGTTTTGAATGAGAAATTGAGAGATTATAGTGAGGAAGTACCAATTTCCTTTCTATTTCAATTCCCACTTTTAACTTTATACCTAACTATTTGTTGCAAATATGCACAAACAAAATACTCTGCAAAAACATAAGAGTACATAAAAAATAGTTTCATTTAACCACATTCATTGCAGAGTAAGAGAAGTACGGTGAAAAGAATGAGTTAGACGCAGCTTTGATTTTATATCAAATGACAAAAGCCAGATTGTTACTTTACCAAAGTGAACAATGCCGACAAAGACTAGATTGATGGTAGATGAGAGGTCATAATTTCATCTGATGTGATTGTAAGTTTAGTGGGACTTTCATTTGCAACAAAAAAAATGCTGTTGAATACTGAGATGTAAAAGTTATATGAGAAAATTTACAAAGATTTGCTAAATAGGGCATTGACTTCTTTTGTCAAAAAACACATATACAAAGTGGTACAGTGCAATAACTCAAATTTTATTAAAATACCATTGTCAAGAGCAAGAACAAAAGACATTTTGCAAGAGAATTTAACGTCTACTTGCTATTTTATTGAAGAACATTTTTTAATGAACCTCTTTAATTTTCGAAGAATATTTTTTAATGAACCTCGTTTTTTCTGATTATTGTTTAATGTTATAAGTATTTCTTTCATAGAAACAGAAAAACACATACAAAATAATTTGAGAATGGATAGCAAAACGAAGGAAAGTTAAACTTACTGGTAGATGATGGTGCTCATAAGATAGCCAATTAAATTTTAAACGAAAATATTTGAGGCTCTTTCAGAGATTTCGTTCGTTCTGATTTGGGGTAAAGGTTTTCTTTGGAAGCAGTTTGACCCATATCAGTATGCGAAACATGAATTCTGCTCAAAAGATTTTCTCGGAATTTATTGGTACACTAGCGGCCCGTCCGGTCCCGGCTTTGCACGGGTAGACATAAATAGGTACAGATAATGTAGCTTTATAATGAAAAAAGAATTATTAAAATCGGTCCAGTACTTTTTGAGTTTATTCGTTACATACAAAAATACAAATCTTTCCTCTTTATAATATTAGTGTAGATAGTCTTGGTGGGTGACAAAGATAATTGCCCTGATAATTAAGGTCATTCAACATGACATACATTATTAAAATTGATAACTCAATTAAAACCGCACACGAAATATTAAATTTTAGTAAAAACTTTTTCTAAAGGCGGTGTTCACATTGGATTCATTTGAGTTATATTATTTTGACACCTCATCATATATTCTCGCTCACATAGTAAAAATACTAAGTTTTTTTTCTCACTTTTATAAATGTTGCTTACAGTTAGGATGGAGCGATATAAAATGATAAAGCATTTGACAGTTAAAAATACAAAATAATAGATATACCATTTACATAGAGCGAATTTTTTCAATTTTTTTCACTCAATATTTTTAATCAGGGAAAACTAACCTATGCTTACAATTTTTAAAAAAAGAATAAATTTTGTTGTACTTTAGTTTTTTTGTTTATATATTTTATTGTATTAATGAAACTGTAATTTAGTAGTTGAAAAGAAATATGCAGAATTATATAGAGCACATGAAATTAAATGAGAAATAATCCAGAAAAAGCGATGTTACGTTATAGATCGATCAAAATATCACATTGCACCACGTGTTGTTGAAAAAGAAATTTCGAATTCCAACGTGGCGCCATCTATGAGAATTCACGATAGATGGTCCGACAGTTTTCTGTAAACAATCTGACTTAAGGCGCCATCTGTTCGAGACTTATGAAACTTACGATTAATAACAAACATCAACATTGACAATCAGTTTTTTGTTAATTAAAAATTATTAAGACCATAAATCGAAATATAAACTATCCTATATCTCAAGTTAGACCAAATTTAACATAAAATGCCAACTTTCATCGAAATCGGTTGACTTCGGGTAGAGTTTACTGGGAACATACATTTGACACTGGATTTTTATATATAACAAATTTCTCCTCAAACATTTATTTTATTTATTTATTCGTTAATACTTAATAACTGTAAGATACAATATCTTATAAATTAGTTAGAAGCTAATATTACAGATTGGTAGGGCAAGCGACATTTTGTTTAAAAAAGACTAGTTACAATTGTATAATGGAATAATATATTTTAAAGCATTTAAATGCTATATGAAAAATAATCTTTTAGAGCTTTTTGTTGCGTTTTGGATATCCTTAATAGCGCATGGAAGAGAGTTCCACAGCCGTAAACATGTATAGCGAGGATGAATTTTGTCAAAACGGTATTGTGGTTGGTGTGTAAGCAGTATATCAGAGAGTAGCAACAAATTACGATGTTTAAGGTAATAATCAAAGGACATTATCAAGCAGCAAGTTAGCAAAATTGGATACACTGTCATATCTTCGTGCGCCATAAATATAGCGAGCAATATTATTAAAAGCAACATTAAGTCTACACTTACTGTCATAACTACAGTTGCAATATAATGTATAACCATATAGATACTAAAATTGGTATTAACAAAGTCTTGGCAAGCAACATCCGCGTGTGTTTACTGGTGTAAAATACTAGGCTACCCATAAAGTACGTAGGGGACCATAAACTTTGCCTGTAATTCCATTAATATGGCTGTCCCCTGTTAGAGAGCGGTTAAAGTTAACGCCGAGATTTTTAGCAGTTTTAACATGTTCAATGGGGGTATTACTTAATAAAATTGAGGCAAAGTAATAGAGATCAAGAATCTTTTTAGAAATCACTACGCATTTGGATTTTTAGGGTTCAAGAAAAGACCATTTAATTAAGACCAGTTTGAAATTTTTTCAAGGCCTTCATTGATATTAGAGGTGCTATGTTCAATGAGTCCAAGAGGAAAACTGAAGTAAAGTTGAAAGTCGTCGGCATACAGATGACAGGAACAATTTTTGATCAAACTTGGAAGTGCATTGACACACATACAGAATAGATAAAGTAGATACAAAACTGGACAACAGTCACCAATTTGAACAGCTTGTTTTCTTTTAGTCAAATAAGAATATACTAGCTTAGCGAAACTTGCAGACAAATTAAACTGCTGCATAAGTTTCTTACGGCAGAATAACATGGGTTGACAGTGTCAAAGGCCTTAGAAAAATTAAACAAGACAATGAAAGTTACATTGTCCTTATCCTTTATTACTGCATTATATTTTTGTTCAAAAACACTTTGAGGAATTTTGTTTATTCACAATATGAAATTTTTAAATTTGTTGCACTAGGGTAACAAACTATTGGAGAACCTGAAAAATGAAATTAAAAAAAGATTAAAGTCTATAATTGTGCTTAAATTAAAAGTTGTGCTCAGAAAAACGAATATTGGTGGTAAATAAAAAATGAGTGTTTCTTGCACAACACAGTGTTGTTTATAGATCAATAAATCAATTTCTCCAGCTTAAAATATTTAAATTTCTAAATAATAATCATTGAATAAGGGTTTAATATGTAGTGATGGTAAGTAAGTCACTTTGATTATTAGTTTTTTTAAGACATAAACATAGGATATTTTGTATTTTATACCAATGAGATAAAATCTGTGAGCTCCTTGTCGGGCTGTAAAAGACAGAAAAAGAGGAAGGAAATAAGAAAAATAAAGAAAAATATTCATTTAATACCACGATTTTATATTTTTATAAAAAAAAAAAATATAAAAAGCAATTAAATAAATAAAATACATATCATTGGCTGCACGTTGTTTACCGTGTAGATTTAAATTTCAAACCTTTTTAATAGCATTTAATTTTATGAAAGCACTTAAATTTCAAATGAAATGTAATTGACTTGTGGATTTTCTTTCCAAGACCTAAACCGGAAATAGGGAACCACTTACTAATGGCATGATTTTTACACTATTCTTTGTTCAGGTCACACATGTCTAAAATTTCGTATTTTTTACTTTAACTATTATGGTTTAAATTTCGGAACTTCAACCCTTCTCCTTGAGTAGTTATTAGAAAAGTCAGAAACTTTCATTTAGCCCTATTTGCTAACTTTGTCCGCCAAAGGTTTTTAATTATTTATGTTCATCAATAAACGTTGTTTTCTCTCTTATGAAATATTTCTTTTTCTTCTTAATTTAAATTCAAATATTGCGTATATTTTGGCACAATTAAGAAGTACATAATGAAACTTTAAAGTTTGTATTTTCTAAACAAAACTACTACATTTTAACCGGAATGAACTATACAATTACTTTGTCAGTTTGTCTTGTGAGAAATTATGGCAAGAGTACGATAAGGTGCCAGTTATAGCTATCATTGGTTTTCATCATTGAACATTTTTTTTCGAGATTTAAAAGCGATTGGGAAAATTAACTTTGTTGTTAATGTTATTAAAAATAGAGGTAATGAGTTGTAGAATCTTTTTAGTAAAAAAAAATACTTTTTTAACATAGTGTAATATTCGGCTTGGTCCGACAATTAAAACTTATTCGCACTTGTAAATAAAACACGATTTTTACTTTATTTAAATTGTTCCACTTATTTATTGAACACTCAATTATTACGTTTCAAACACAGTCTTTACTTTCAATTATTACTTTTTATACACAGTCTTTACTTATCGCAGTTTACAACCAATAATAATCCGCTTCGCTTCCGAGCCCCTATTTATACACCTCAAATCGGTTCGAGAATCTACGAAGTTGTTCTCGATGCTTAACGAAGTTCTCCTCTTTATCACTAGATGCTTAACGAAGCTAGTTCTCCTCTCCACTAGATGTTGCCCCTTTCGAGGTTCTTGTATGTGCTTGCTGAATGTTTTCGAATTGAGTTCCCCTCTTAGCCACTAGATGTTTCTCGATGCTTAAAGAAGCGAGTTCTCCTATTAATCCGATATTAAAAGAGATAAAATGTATATACACATTACAATAGATATTTTCTCTAAGTTCATTTTAATTTTTTCAATGATGAAATCGTTTTCAATGTGCTGATCATTGTTGATTGTTAAATTCATATTTCGCAACAAAATCCCTCCACTGCAAGCGTTCCATTTTCTTTGTATTTCCACCTGTCAGTTTTACTTTCAATAATCAACTCTAACGTCAAATGCTTGATTCCGAACAGGAAATACTTAATTCCAATTAGGAAATTTATGTCCAATGACAGAAATTTTCAATGAAAGCTATAACCAACCTGTCAACAACATTCCAATGATGAAAACCAATGATAGCTATAACTGGCTCCTAACTTAGAAATTAAAAGATGGTAGGAATATTTTGCACAGAAGTCAAAAACGAAAATATTGTGCTGTATGGGGGGTCTATTCTTCCTCCCCTTTAGGAGGCAGGGGTAGTTAAAAAACTTTACTTAAAATGAAATAAAAACTGCCGCCATAAGTCCCAATCCTAAATTTTAATCAAGTACATATACATATATGTGAATAGATTTCGAAAAATTTGCATACAAGCTCAAAAATTTTATTAAAAAAATATAATTTTAAGTTGAAACCAATCTTTGTTTTCCATACTGTAGAAATAAGTGCTAAATTGGCTGTAATTATTTCATAGCCTTTTAAATTCCTAATTGAACAGTACAAACTTAACGGTTCTATGTCTTCTAGTTTATGAAGAAAATTTAAAATATTTGTTTATTTAATGCAGCACTAAACAGGTAAATACCATTTATTGAGAAACATAATCCAACCTCCAATATTTGCATGACTATTTTCAGTTCTTCTGTCTCATCAATAATCAAATAATTTAACCAACATTTAAATACGTACAATTTTTGGGAGAGGTTCTTTAAAATTTAACAGCTCAAAAAAACACCCTTTAGAAAACATCTGTTATAATGGGTGATTTTTTTGAGGTTAGGATTTTCATGCATTAGTATTTGACAGATCACGCGGGATTTCAGACATGGTGTCAAAGAGAAAGATGCTCAGTATGCTTTCACATTTCATCATGAATAGACTTACTAACGAGCAACGCTTGCAAATCATTGAATTTTATTACCAAAATCAGTGTTCGGTTCGAAATGTGTTTTATCGACAAATTTTGTTCAGCGATGAGGCTCATTTCTGGTTGAATGGCTACGTAAATAAGCAAAATTGCCGCATTTGGAGTGAAGAGCAACCAGAAGCCGTTCAAGAACTGCCCATGCATCCCGAAAAATGCACTGTTTGGTTTGGTTTGTACGCTGGTGGAATCATTGGACCGTATTTTTTCAAAGATGCTGTTGGACGCAACGTTACGGTGAATGGCGATCGCTATCGTTCAATGCTAACAAACTTTTTGTTGCCAAAAATTGAAGAACTGAACTTGGTTGACATGTGGTTTCAACAAGATGGCGCTACATGCCACACAGCTCGCGATTCTATGGCCATTTTGAGGGAAAACTTCGGAGAACAATTCATCTCAAGGAATGGACCGGTAAGTTGGCCACCAAGATCATGCGATTTGACGCCTTTAGACTATTTTTTGTGGGGCTACGTCAAGTCTAAAGTCTACACAAATAAGCCAGCAACTATTCCAGCTTTGGAAGACAACATTTCCGAAGAAATTCGGGCTATTCCGACCGAAATGCTCGAAAAAGTTACCCAAAATTGGACTTTCCAAATGGACCACCTAAGACGCAGCCGCGGTCAACATTTAAATGAAATTATCTTCAAAAAGTAAATGTCATGGACCAATCTAACGTTTCAAATAAAGAATCGATGAGATTTTGCAAATTTTATGCGTTTTTTTTAAAAAAAAAAGTTCTCAAGCTCTTAAAAAATCACCCGATATTTACATAGGATACGTTTTAAGTTTCTCTCAATCCAGATTCTTTAAATAATTAATACCCAACCTCTCACCTACTGAATATCTTATAATGTGGTTGCAAGCCCAACTATTTATACTTCACCTAATGTATGTACACACGCTTCCATAAATACCCGAAAAATTAAAATTTAGTAGAGTAAAAGTAATTTGGTAATTTTGAACTTTCTTGTAAGCAAGGACATAAAACCATTGGGAATGTGTATCCCATTTAGTTTTTGGTTCTGTGTTGGCTTATGCTTGGAACCCACAAAACTTAATTGCATACTTCAAGAAGGCTCAGAATCATCATATATTTTGAGAGACGGAAAATAATTTTAATCGATACGTAAAACTCAAGAAAGTTGATAAAACATGTGCTTATTTAAGGTAACCAATTTAGACAATTTAGGAAAATAAGGTAGGCAGTTTATATTATATGTAGGGTCCTCAATATCTGTTGTAGGTGATTTGTGTAAAAAGTGGTAAAATTTGAAAATGCTAAGTTATGTTCATAAAGTTTGTTTTGTATTATGATCAAGAACTTTTTTGAATATACCACCAAATAAACACCACACCAAAAAAACCGTTGCTAAAAACAAATATTCTCGAAATAAAACTGGTGGTGGACCTTGACTGACTCCTTTCGAGGAAGACGTAGTTCAGTTTGAAGTAAAAAAGGCACGACTGGGTCGCACGAACTTGGTCCTGCATCCAAAAAATCTGTTTAAATTATTGTACCTATAATTTAGGATTTAAAAATATACCTGCAAAATGAGTTTCAAAAATTGAAATGCCATTTGGTTTCTCAAAAAAAAAACTTAATTTTTCTAAAAATTAGTTTGAACATCGTTAGGCATTTTTTTTAAAATTATTTTTTATGTACATATGTACATACATATAGACTTTTTTTTCAATTTTTGTTTAAAAATATTGTTGGTATGCAGTTATTTAGAACATACATTTACAGTCTTACTTAAAAACGCTGTATAGAGCCTACATAAAGTTATGTAATCTCTATAATGCCTCTAAACGCAAAAATGCTATTTATAAAACTTATGCAAGGTTGCATAGTCCCATTATAAGCTAAACGCGTTTTGAGGTTGAATAGAGCCTACATAAGGAAATTATTGTTATTATTATTTCGTAAATGTCATTTTGATTTCTCTCCATTTTTGAAATTAAAATAAAAACAATAATGCCTCTCTAGTCTAGCTCTCGTTTATTAATGATTTAAAGAATTTAAATCAACTTTTACCGACTCCAAGAAGGCGGAAAGTTTATAAAAAAAGGTTCAACCCAATGAGCATAAGAATAGAAGAATTTAAAAAAAATATAGATTTTCGAAAGAGAATATCATACAAATAATTGGAATTATTTTTTTATATGGTTAGTAGACAGATGGGGGACCGTCGCGAAACCTACCGCGTGCTGTTGTCAGTGTTTCTTTCTGTCTGTTATTCTTTCTCTTCTGTCTTGTATTAATGTCTTGTGTTGTTATCACCTTACATAGTCTAGTTGCTCAAGGTGCTGTGTTCTCTACTCTGTACATTTATGTACTGAGTAGTGTGTAATGTAATGTATTTTTTTATATTTTATTTGTTATGACAAACTGCTGATTTGATAGACAGATGAATGGAATAGATTGCTCCATTATGGTACTTTTTTTAATATAAGCATTGTATAACTAAAATTTATAGCAGAATTCTTTAAAAATGGGAATTTTCGAAACGTTACATAGAGCCTACATAAATCCTTATGCACTGTATAACTATTCATCTGTTTATCGAATTCTATTAAATAAGACTGTTAAAGTTTTACTTTCTTGAAAAAACGTTGAAAAGTTTTGAGATATCGAATTACAAAAAATAATATTTTTTAAAAAGTCCAAATAAAGGGTGTCCCCAAATTAACGCAAAATTGGAATTAATTAGAAAACGCCGTTTTTAGTCTTTTGATAGTTATATTTTTATTGACTCGTAAAGTACATAGGATAGGGTTATGTATGGAATAACACATCGGACAAATGGCCTCCACGGCTTTGCATGCACATGCGCACTCTTTTGTTGAAATTTTCCATGACCATTCTGCATAAATGTGGCTGAATTTCGTTGATGCAGCGTTGAATCTCCTCCTTTAATGCACGGGTGGTTGTGGGCTTGTTGACATAGACTTGTGATTTCAAATAACCCCATAAAAAGAAGTCTAATGGTGTTAAATCACACGATCTAGGAGGCCAATTTTGATCACCGAAACGAGAGAGTACACGACCTGGAAATGTCTCATGCAGTAATTGAATTGTTTCACGGGCTGTATGACATGTGGCACCGTCTTGTTGAAACCACATATTGGACACATCAATATCATCCAATTTTGGCAGAAAGAACTGTGTAATCATGTCGCGATATCGAGCACCAGTAACAGTCACTGCTTGACCACCATCATTTTCAAAAAAAAAATGGCCCAATTATGCCTCCAGCCCAAAATCCACACCATACAGTCACGCGTTGTGGATGCATTTGTTTTTCGACAATCACATGTGGGTTCTCCGAACCCCAAATGCGGCAATTTTGGCGATTGACAAAGCCATCAAGATGAAAATGTGCTTCATCGCTTAGGATGATTTTGCTCGAAAAATCAGCCGCCAAGCTTTCACTATTTTTGAAATATTCTTTAATAATGAAGACACGTTGTTCTATCGTGTAACGCTCCATTTTTAATAATCCTATACTGTTAGCTGTCAAATTGCTTTTTTTTCAGGGTTGCCAACACTTCACTGCACAAATGGCGGCAAATTCAAATCTTGCGTTAATTTTGGGACACCCTTTATAAGAGCTTTTTCAGAAAATATTGGAATCGGTTTATGAGTTGCTGAGAAAATTTAAAAACAAAATAAGTGTTCTATCGGGGTATTTGTTCGGAGCAATACAATTTTTTTTTTTAATTGAATGAAAGTCAATTTACGAAAAAATGTTTAGAGAAAATTTTATAAAAATATATCGGTTCCTTTTTGAGTAAATTTTTTCGTTTTTGACCAAAACAACTTGTATGGGGACTACTATCTTAAAACAAAAAATGAAAATAAACTCCAACGCGAATCTCTTTTAAAACCCTAACTTCTAAGTTTGAACTCAAACGACCCAATGGTTAAGGCAGAAGGGGCGAGGACGAACGGACAGACAGACCGACGGAATCTTGAAAAAAATCTATACGTCAAATCTTCATCGATATCATCATCGGTGTCAGAGGACTTTTAATTTCACATTGACGACACCGTTACTGTCCCTATTCTATCGTCTGTTCCTCTTGCGGAATAACTCGACATTCCAAAGAAAATTTCACAATCATCACCAAATATTGAAATTAAAGAAGGATTAAGGAAACGCTGTTGCGATTTTGTCTGCAAGTTAGCTCCATCCTCAATATTAGTTTCTTTACATTAAGCACACGGGGAAAAGTAAGCTATCTTTAATGATACATAATAATAATAAAAAGAAATGGTATAGTCATTTATTGTTATTTTTTTTTTAATTTTGTTTTTAATTTTAAGTTTTTTTGTTAACTGCCCTGCCTCTTAAACGGGGCGAGATGACCTCCTCCCATATCAAAAAATTATTGTTTTTGACCACTCTAAAAAAACCATTATCAGTTTTTGGCTCCAAAGTTATCGTACTCTTCCCGAAATTATTCATATAATCTACGTTTATACGATGACTTAATCAAAATGTATTCAATATTAAGTCACTAAACAGTCTTTAATGAAAATAATCTATTAAAATACTTACCATTATTTTTCATTGAACCTTTTTCGCACGAAAAGATATTTGATTGCATATGATTTTTTACACTTCTTGGTGTGGATGGAACATCTGAACCAAAAATGTCACTGGAGCCGCCACCTGGTGGTCTCAAGACCCTACAAATAAAAAAAAAATATTTAATTAGATACAGTGGTTCAAAGCAGAGTAAATATAGTTTTAAAATAATAAATTCATACTTAAAAATTATCTTCAATAGTATTTCAACTGTCAGCATACTACTTCTTAAGAACATAACGACATAAGAAGTGTCAGAGAGAACTTTTTTCTTGGCGGAATTTGACATTATTGGTACAAGTTTCATTTTAACCACTTTATATATGTAAGTGAATAGGAAAATGTTTAAAGTCTCTACTGTATTATGTATATTATTGCTTGAACTTTCAACTCTTTCCATTGTATATCTCTGGCATTAAAATGATAACCGTTTTATTTTTACGAGGCTAATTTGGAAAAAAAATCCATATTTTGGGCGGTAAAAATAATAACACCGATTGCAGATTTCATTAAAACAAACTCTTTTTGTTATGCATATTTCAAGGTAAGGCGGTGGAGTCTTTAAATTGGTTCATGTTTGATTGGTGTCTTCATTTAAAACACAAGATTTAAAGTTTTTCAAATATAATGGGCCGGGAAAGCATTGTACTAACGAAAAGAGCGAAATTATTAAAAATATGATCTGGGAAGGTAAAACTTATGCAGAAGTTCGTCGTATTGTTGGCTGTTGCAACAAAATGATTCGAAATTCATCAACATACACACCAAAAACCGAAACTCATGGACAAAAACCTGTCATGACGACATCTCTCATCAGGCGTCTTCTCCGAGAAAGCCATACAATCCCTTTAAGCCTGCCACTGAGCTCAAAGAAGAGCTGAATATTACAGCTTGCGTGGAAACCGTTCGCCCTCGATTGAGGGAACAATAAGGTATCATTTGAATTGGGAAGCACATAAATGGCACAACGTTCTATGGGCAGATGATGATGATTCCAGCGCTGTGGAATTTATTCTACATTTCCCATAAAATGGTCCCTTACATTTTTCTTTTCATTTCCCAGATAATGGCAGAAAAAGCAAGATTTTTTTGGAAAAAAGGTTAAGGAATAACTGTAATGGACACTTTCGTAGAGCTTTTAATTCTAAGAAAAACAATTCACTGGGTGACATGATAGGTACTATGAAAATTCAGTGAAACTACCTATATATAAATTTAATGTAAAAAAATGAAAGTTCACGCGTATTTCATATGAGAAATCTTAAAATGCAGTGTACTAAACATTAATATATATGTACGAGTACATAGCTCTCAGGGAATATTTAGCGTTGGACCGAAAAGGAAATAGTTGATGTATTGACCTCCATTATAATTTTTATTTTTCATTATCCACTGCTCTAAGTTTGATTTCTATCAACGAAAATATGGGTTACAGTTGCTTGATCATGAGCAATCTTCTTTAAGTCATTCAATTGTTGACTACATAAACCTCAAACCAAGAAGCATGAAATGCACTTCGACCAGTAGTAGTTTTTCTTCTTCACCGTGTTTGATATTAAAGAATGAGTAGTGCAGCTGTGGTTGTGGTACAGAAAAAAGATGTATGATGCCCAGATTAAAACCATGATTTTAATTGCATGATTTTGATTTTTATACTCAAAATATTGTATATAATTTGTCTTGGTTCTCCATGGTTAACTGATCAAGAGTGGCTTAATTGAAGTTATTTAGAAAATACAGTTGCGGTCAAAAAATTGTAGTGCTTGAAATGTGTAACTGTACGTAGTTGTGGCATAAATTCTGTTACAAAACCTTGTTGTTATTGTTGTCTTATTTTTCTAAATATTTAGATTAGTAAGCAAAGAATAAATGTTAATTTGGTTTCAATTTCGTTAATGTTACCATGGAGTGAGGCGCTAAAGAAAATGGAATCGCCTAACATAGGAAAGAAATGAGTTCTGGCAAAATGTTATCGTTTTAAAACTACTGTGAACCGCAATATTGTTCGGAAATCGGGTTCTCCTCCAGCTTCAAAGATCTTCATGACCAATCCAAAAAGTAGTTGTCCGCGCATTGCCCACGCATTGCACGCTTATGAAAGTAATACCAGAACTTACGGGAATTTTTAAACTCTTAAGATAGAGTTTACGGTCGGTCATTTTGAGTAAAACAATTTTTTTTAATTAAACTAATATTATGATGAAATAAATGAAACAACAATGAATAGAAAATACTATATAATTCTTATCTTATGCTTTAACAGAAGTTTGTTTTTAATTTTTTGTAAATAAATTTGGGTTAAGATTAAAAACCTTAGGAGTATATTATGTTTATTTAAATATACAAATTACGACAAAAAGCTAAATATTTTCTTATTTAAGCGGTTGAAAAAAATATTAGTCTAACGCAATTACTATTTTGTAAATAAAATGTATAACATTTTCCTAATATCCTTGAGAAGCAGAAATTTATTGAAATTCAATTGAAAATGATTACCTACACAAATTTCAATGTGATTTCCTTGTCAATTATTATAAAAATAATATTCACAAATGAGTTTATAACAAAACCTCACATCTGTGCCACAAATAACTATTAATAAGAAACAATTATGTAAGTGTACGAATGTGCAATGATTGCAATTTCAATAATCCAGTAATTCATTATCAATTTCAGTGAATTTTTCAAAGACAGCATGCAATTCCAAAACCAGCACTATATTTGACTTCATATCCAGTAGTTTAAATACATACATATAAGGGAAACTTGAAACATAAGGCTCTGGGAGTTAGTACAAATCATGATGTCTATAATCACATGAAAGCACATTTCATGGATTCTCCATTTACACCAACACCGCAAAAATGCAGCACCACCTAACATGAATATTGACATTGAAAAATTACTCCAAAGCATTTCACTTTCGGTGCCAATAAAAAAATATCTCAAGGCAATTCCAACAAATTGCTAATTAACAATCCCCAGCTCGTTGCAGAAATTCAACACAGACGTTTACGAACATTATGATGGACATCAACATCATCGACTCTTAAAGTGGATTTTTCACACCATTAGTACGCATTCAATACACGGTCATCCCATGCATAATGCATCGTCGTCGTCACCGTCATATTCAGTTTTGCTACTTTTTCTGCAATTGGCAAGCACTGCAGATTTTCTTGCGGTTACTGCCACGATTCACTTAAGTGGCAAATTAAAATAATTGCCTATGGAATTTTCCAATATTTATTTGTTGTCTTTTTGTTCGTAAGAAAACAATCATTGGAATTCCATTCAAAACTTCTCTTTCTTTTCCGCAAGTCGCTTTTACAAAAAAGTAAAGAAGTCCAAGATAATGAGTCCATAACAAATCTGAGATTCAGCGGATTGATTTTAATTTACTCTTCCTTGCCACTAAGGCCTAATTGTTCTAACGCTTTCTTTATTAACCAAAGAAGACAAACTTTTATAAGAAATTTAGTATCTCATCATTTGTATCGCGTGCACTAAATTTATAATTTATTTTCACTTGAATTCGTAGCAAGATCATAGATACAATTAAGAATATCGGCTTCAGATAAATGTAAGTATAGATTTAAAAATCAGCAAGCATTGCAAACAACAAAAATCTTGGTTTTGCTAACAATCTTAATGGAGTTTGCTTTGTTGCTGGATTTTGTATGGCAAATGGCACATATTAATTATATGCTGTGCAATATATTATTAAACTTGGAGGAGAATCTTAATTAAAATCAAACGTATCTTGTTATTCCATGCATGCAGTTCCAGAAATGTCCTGGTTTCATTATTGTCTTACAAAAAATGGCAGAAATGTTGGCGTTCGCGCTATCTGAAGTCTCATCTCGTCAGAGAATCATTAACCGAACAATAATTAGTAGAATGTGACTAAGAAAAAAGAGGAAAAAAGGGCCAATTTAATGAAAGTTAAATGAAAATTCAATTTTTTGGTTGCAATGCAAAACACATTAAGGGGCCAATCTTTGCTAAAAAGGACTTAAATCCCAAAACAAAATACACTAATGTGTATGTTGTATACTAATGATTGTATTATTTTGTTTGTCTAATTATGTTTCAAATTATGCATACACTCCGTTTCAAGTGAATACGCACAAAACATTTTTTACATTTTTTCCAAATATTGAGGGTTTTTGTGACATCTGTCGATGCTAACTTACACCCTTAAGATGTTAAGAAAAAATCTACTAAATAGGTACAACTACAATTTAATCGTTGTTTATGAAAGTTTTCAAATACTGGGTAGCAATTTTAGCGTTTAAAGTGAAATTCAATTTCTGATCTAAAATTTTAAGATCAATAGGTAAATCTACATCTTCAAAAGAAGTTCCATAAATAATCCTAAATAATCTAATATTTTTTGTACCATAGCAGCATTAAAAAGGTTTTAGGAATCATACCGGAACTAATTTACGAAATGATTAAAAGTATTGGTGAAAGTACCAACTACCAAACTTAACAGAAACTTGTTTTATTCCAATCCAATAACAATTTTAATTTTTGTACCTATTCAGTTGACAGAAAAAATATTCAATTTTTCTTAGTAGAAAGATTTGCAAGTTTTTCTTATTATTTCTCCAATTTTTGATTGTTTACTTCAAGGTGACATTTGACATAATGACTCATGTTATTTTGATTTGAGGTATCTAACCTCTAAGGTAGTAGAGACAAAATATTGGAAAGGTATAGAAGAGTTGCAGTTATTATTGCATTTGTTTCAGTAAGTATAAAGTAACTGAAGTAATTTGTGGCATTACATCTGGAACATTGGAATATGTTTGATTTTTTTTTTGAAACAATTCAGATAAAGAGTGGGTCCCAACTTATAAGGCATTGAGAAGTAAAGTGGATAGATGAAAGTTAAAAAAATACAGCAGACATTATTATTATTATTATTCACTACAATACTAATTCAATTTTGCAGGTCTTTTGAAATTTTACGGTTAATGTTTTAGTAATGTTTTACAAACATTTTATCCGTCACAAGCCTCCCGCATTGCTGCCCATATATGTATGTACAATGTACATATGTATGTATTTCTGTTTCTGGCCCATCGTTTCCTTGATCGTCCTTATGGTCTTCTTTTCTTTATTATCATCCATTTAAAGCCATTATCTTCACTTCAAGTTGAACTCAACTTGAGGATTTTTATTTTCAACTTGTGAATTTGTTTTTCTTCACTTAAAGTTGACAGTCTCAACTTTCGATTCTCAACTCTCGAGTTGATCAACTTCTGGTTTCATCAACTTCCGAAAATTGTAGAAGTTTATAGAGCAAATTCGAGTTTTTTGTCAAAAAAATATAAAAAAGTATGTTTTTTAAATTTTGCCGTACTTCTCTCTCAATGGTTTTAAGGCCTTTCCATAGAAATGTTATATTATATTTGTACAAACCTGGCCAGGTGGGGCGATATTGAATTGTTTAGTAACAAAGTTGACAAATAGTGAAGAAAATATCACCTCCTGTCTATTCTTGATAATGTCGAGCCCATCTCCATTTTAAAAGTTTTGTTCTTTGATTTTGGCAATTATTCGAGTTCTCTTTTTCATGTCTTTGTTTGTATAGACAAAAACTTGCGTTCAATTTTTGATTGACAAACCCTTAATTTCTCATGTGATTTTGAAGTATGTCCTAATGTTTCATATTTTCAAAGTCCATACTGGTAGAATTGTGGAGTTCGGTGTATATTTCTTCATATCACATTATTGTGCCTCATTCTTGTCATTGTGAAAGTATTTGTTTTGTTGCAAGATTTTCGTCAATATTGGACTTAGAACGTCTTTCCCATATTTAAGCATTTCACTTTCGATTACATAATTCTTGGTGGTAATATGCAAAAAGAGCAAGTTTAGTAAAACAATTTACTTCGTTACATTGTTCATGTTTTTGAATATTACAACAGAAAATTGAAGAGTTGGATCCTTTTTTTTTTTGGTAAAAAGTCTAAAGTTGATATTAAATAAATAGTCAGTCAATTTGAGAATTGTTTTTAGCCACTTGTGTAGCTTTCAACAAATAGAGAAATAGGTATAAGAATTTGTATTTATATTTCTGAGAATACAAACATTTCTGAGATCTTACAAATTTAAATTGACCAACTTGTTTTGCTGTGTTTAAATAAGAAAAAATATACTTTTCCAAATAAAAGGTGACCAAAACCAAGTATAATTTTAAAATTAAACAACTTTAAACGATTTTCATTTATTATATCTTTATAAATAGGGACAAATATTCTTATTAATTATGGATCATAATTTCGTTCAAGTAGCACATTCTGTCACTCGAATTTTACAAGATCTTGTTGAAAAAGGCTAAATGACTTGAATCCAAAGGGGTCAAATCGGAGCTCCGAGGCGTCAACCAACTGTCATTACCGAGATGGCTGAGAACAAGACTTGGGAATTTGGATCACAAAAGATCGATTGTGGCAAGGGCTGTGTAGCATGACGCGCATGATTGCTTCAATATAATTTAGAAAGCACTGCTGCAGTAGTTTTTCTTTACAATTCAAAGTTATTTAAACATCATTACCACCAGCCAATTGTCACAAGCATCACAACAACTAACTTTCAATTAAAATGTTTCCCATTAAAAGAAAGCCATCATCAACAATCAAGCAATACAAGCACAATAATACAACTAAAAGTATAACCGGCATAGTATTGTTGTATATCTCTATTTAATTTCTGTAATGGGTTGGCGGTTATTTAACGGAAAAAGGGCACCTTTCATGCACTGCACAGCAAATTACTGTGAACAATCGTACAGTTAAATTAGCTTTTAAGCGTTTGACTGCTGTTGGTTCCGTCTTTTAAAGACCTAAACAGAGAGCCAAGCGAAAAGGCGCCAACAATGAATTAAAAAAAGTTAAAACCAAAAAAGGGTCAAAGACCCAAAAAAAAAGAACAAATATGATTACCAAATGTGTTGAGCTTAACTGAGCAGAAGAGTTAAAAATAAATCCAATTTAAGGATTTCTCTTCGGAAGTCAAATTTTGAAGTTCATATCAGAAATTTTCTTTATATTCTTTAGAATGCAGAATTATCTGAGATCTTTGAAATATAACCTGGCGAATTGAGAATTATCGAGAATTTTGACAAATCGCGAGTTAAAAAATGTGGTCAGATTATGTTATTTATTTGAGAGCTAATTTAATAAAATCAATTAATTAATTAATTAAAATTACTTTGAAAGGAAATGGCGGTCCTATAAACTTTTATAATTTATATATGTATATCAGTCGGTACAACAATTTATTTGATATTTGTTGTTGCAATGGAGATTTTTCAAATAATTCTCGTAACCCAATGATGGTAGCTATGAGTACTCATAGTAGCTTTGATGGCGCTTAAATTGTTTAGCAAAATAGGAATTGCTGGTCAATAAAACTAAACTTTTTGGGAAATAGCAAAATTTCAAGCATATAATAATTACCTGTACCTGTACCTCAATTCGAAGTTTAAACTTCAGGAAGTTGGCAGGTTAGTTTATCGAAATCACATCAGTTTTAAAGAGTGCCTGGCGATGTTGGCTTCGAATGTGCGATTTTTTGTGATGATGAGGTTGAGGAACGCCAGCGCAAGACAAGCGCATGCAATTTAATTATTTCTTGCTGTCAGCTAGTGTAGTTTTATGTGCGGTCTTTCTTTTTAGACCGCGACTACTAACATTCGTTGTTCTTGCGCTTACTGGGATAATTGATGACTCCGTTCCGCGAAGTCAGCAGCAAGCAAGCATAACAAAGAATTGCTGTTTATGTTTTCTTTAATAAATTCCCAGTAGATTATTCAAATGTACATATAGTTTAATCGAGGAAAAAGAGTTGTGCACTTTGCGGTACTCATCTGAGAACATTGTTTAAAGTGGAGAATTAATTAGATTTCACAAACAGGTGGTGGTGTAAGGTTGAAGAAACACGAAGATCCAATCTTTGGTGAGTGTAATTGTGACTCAGATGTATTTTCACACGTTGTTGCAGTATTGTATGAAATGTGATTAAAATAAGGTTCCTTACACTGAGCGAAATAATCATACCTATCAGTTGCACACCGATTTTGAAAATTTGAAAGTGTATAAGACTGACATATGTATATTTGTATTCACATACAAATTATTATTAATTTCGTTTGATTTTCAAACTTGATTGTTTTTTACCATCATGTGTCCCTTACATAAGAGCCTCTTGCGAGGAATTGGCAAATCCTCCAAGTCTAATTCTTGTCATGAAAAGTGCTTTTTCAAATTAGCCGTTCGGATTCGGCTTAAAACTGTAGGTCCCCTCCATCCCTGACAACAGTACTCGCACACAGGAATGGTTGAGGGTTGTAAGTCCCTGGGCCCTAGTTCTCAGCGGACTGTTGCGCCACCCAATTTATTTATTTAAATAAAATATTGTATATAGAGATTACGATAGCATAACTATAATCATTTTCTTTGAAAATATCGTTAGATCTTCATTTAAATATATAACAAAGATCTCCAGCTCTTATAAAACAAAATAGATACTTTTGGTTTGATTAACTAATGAAAATTAATTCTCATAATATTGACTCATTCGGTAAAATGCTGCAAACACCCACCAATATTTATCTAGATATCTACAACTCAATGTCAATTATTGTTTTATTGGAATGAATTTCGATTTTTCTATTGATTTATAATGGGTGTCCCAAAATTAACGCAAGATTTCTAGGGTGTCCCAAAATTAACGCAAGATTTCTTACGTTTATTTTGGGACGCCCTATATAATATAAAATTTAATTGCTTAATTTAATTTTTTCGTAAGATATTTGGGGTCAAACAAAATGCGACCCACACTGATCTGTATATCAACTTGTTTCAAATTAACGCAAGATTTCTTGCGTTAATTTTGGGACACCCTAGAAATCTTGCGTTAATTTTGGGACACCCTATATAAGAAAAAATAATTGCGGCCACAATTCTTTTTAATAATTTTGGAAAGGTCTAATTTGCGTTTGAAATTTCTTTAAACACACACAAAGAGTCTGTTTAAATATATTCCCTGTATTTTAAGATTTAAAAATGTACCTGTTTAAAAAATCAAAAATAAAAACAATGTCATTTTTGATCATCAAATATTAAGATCTTGTGTCAAAAACAAAAATGTTTTTTTTATAATTAAAGAAGCCAAATTAAAAAAAAATAGAGAAAATCTAAAAAATCTATCGATTTATTTTTTTGCCCAACAAATTTGAATGGTGACTACTGTTATTTTTAGTCTTAAAAAAATGAAAAAAAACGTCTAACGCGAATCGACTCAAAACCTTAATTTCCAAATTTTAAGTCAATCGACCTAATGGTTTGGGCTGTAGGGGCTAGAAAAGACATATGGACGGAATCGGGGGAACCACTTTTTTCAACTTCTTTACCATCGAAATGTCATGTTTGATTAAAATCTAGAGTTCGAAATTTTGAAGAATGCAAAAGTAAAATTGGTGTTGCATATAGAGGATTTTTTTGTAATATTTATCTTATCCAGGCCATGAAAGAATCAATGATTTGAATGTTATGTTGACATACCAAAGAAGAATATAGTTTTTGTTTTTTAGTTGATAGTTAGAGAGAAAGTCGAAAGCAAGCCATCGTCCTATTTAAAGCCACATATAATTTTCTATGAGCTGTGATGAACAGCGATCTTTCTTAAGATAAACCTTTTTTTTCAATGGGTTGACATGGTGTAAGTGCTCGCGTTTTGAGAAGCACGCAGAACAAAAATTATAAGGCACATAATTACCAATTTCTTGCATCCTTGAGTTTTTTTTTTGTTTATCTAGATTTGGTGTCGTGGCAATACAGAACGGAGTAAAATTGATACGCAGAAAAAAGTATTGTTTTAAGTTTATGTTATTTACGTGTAGGCAATTTTTATTTTTCAATGCAAAAAATGAAAATAATTCATTCACTCACTCATCCTTTAATTCATCCGAAGTCAACGTAAAATGAAATTAATTTTTGCATACCTTACCTAAGCTACAAAATACGGACTGTTTATTCCTTTGGAACTTCAAAATATGTATACACATTTTTGTATTCGACTCTTTTTGTGCACAAAAATGAGAACAATGAAAAACTACAAAACAAAACCCTTGAATGTGACGCTGAGTTTCACGACATAAAAGTTTACCAATACAAAAAACGTCATTAACATGAAGTTTGATTTCGTCAATCGAGGACACCCAGCCTTAAAAAAACAAAATTTAGAATTATATACAATTATTTCGAGTTGGATACGTTCCAAATGAGTTAACGAATTAACGTGTGAACTGTAAGGAATCTGGGCTAATTTAATTACCTAAGTTAATAAAATACAAATCAAACACAAATACGATTCACATTATAAGTTAGGTTCAATGAGTTACTTAAATATTCATATCAGAAAGATTAACATTCATGTACTCCATTCATTGAAAAACAGCTTAGGTATAATGATTTCCTTATAAAGCAATAAAGTAATTTAGTATAAACTACGTATTCTTTAACTAATACTACATATTTACTACTTTCGTTCCAGAAGGCGAAAAAAACATATATTGACACAGTTAACATTTAATTCTAATGATAAATCTTAATAAGCATTATTACTTTTTTCAATTCACGATTGGAAGATCTTCCAATATTGGCAGATTCTTCGCAAAACATTTTAACCAATTTTCTGGAGCCATAAGGCCAAGTGAAATAAGACCAACTTTCAAAATTTTGCCTTACTTGCCTTTATAAAAGTGAAATAAGGACAGTTTTCAGCAATTGGTACTATTTGCATTAATGGCAAACCATACCGTTGAAAGTGAAATAAAACCAATTTGGCTTTATTCCACTTTTTAAGTGTAATAACACCAACTCTATAAATTTGGCCTTATTTCACTTGACTTTATTTCGCGGCACCCAATTTTCTATAAATCATGTAAACACAAAATTTTATCTCTCAAAAATGACACAAATTTGGCAGTTAATCGTTTTTACTCGTTTAAACACCCAATATTTTTTTATTTTCAAATAATTGAACGGTTTTTTACTAATTGGATTGGATGATGTTCTTTCCAAACACCATCGTCCAATTTTTAATTGGCAGAACATTTTTGCGCAGGAAACATCAACAACACAAATTTACAGAATTTTGAAAGAATTTTAAAACTCTTTTCGATACCAAGAAACTCAACAATTTATATTTGACGAAGACAACTCAACTGAATGTATATTCACATAGTGTATGCATATGAACAGGCGTAAAATAGGTAGATTGTATCTTTTGGAACATCATCGGAAATATATCTTATATAGAAAATACGAGTAAAAAGACTGGAAGGTAGATACCTATTCACTCGTAACCATGACTTTCGTTTTTTGTTTGTTTGTTTATTCATTTATGTATTTATTTATTTGTATATCTCAGCAGTGAAACTTAAAAGTTCATTGCACAGGTGCCAAGTTCTAAAGATATAAATCAAGTGGATTAGGGGGGTAAAAACAAGAAGGATATGAAATGAGCATGTGCAGCAACAAGTCAAGTGAAAAGAATTGAACGAATTTCTATTTAAAGAATAGGAACCTTAAAATGAAATGAATGTTATTCGTTATTCGGCTGGCTGATCGTGTAACGGCTATGGTCGGACGGACCATTCGGACGGTGATATTTTGAGTTGTGAACTCTATGTAATGCAATCAGGTGTGTCATCAGCTAAAATATTTAAACTCAATTTTTCGTTACTGACCGCAACGCTACTTCCACTGCGCAAAGAAATTGAGGTTTTTTCCGGTATCATTTAGGTACATAAATACCCACACTTATTTCTTTGAAAGTAAGCGTTATGGTCTTATAGTTTCAATCAGATTTGGGATCGGGAGGTAACGACGAAGTTATTGGTACGTTCTGTTCCTGTTAGTGATGTATTTGAAAGGCATCCTCTCTCAAATATTTTAAGCTGGTTATGCACTAGCAGAGATATTTTTCATCCCTATTTTTATTTCATAATGTATCGGATGGATGCTAAGAAGAAAGATACATTTTAAAAACAGTAACAAAACCAAGAATCAACTTATTGAAAGGCATCCTCTCTCAAATATTTTAAGCTGGTTATGCACTAGCAGAGATATTTTTCATCCCTATTTTTATTTCATAATGTATCGGATGGATGCTAAGAAGAAAGATACATTTTAAAAACAGTAACAAAACCAAGAATCAAACGGTCTCTCAAATACAAAAAAGTGCACCGATTTCTCGACGAATGTTTTCACTATATGTCGGGGATTGTTGCTGTAAACTCTCTCTCTTTGAGGTAACCCCATACAAAAAATCTGTAGGGTTAAGTCGGGGGACCTCGGTGGTCACGGGATGTCCCCAAAGCGACTGATAAGTTTTTGAGGGAAAGCTTCCCGAAGCAAATCGAATCTCTAGCCGTGTGTGCGGTCGCAACATCCTGTTGGAACCACGTGAGGGGTGAAAACTATGGATGAGCTTGCGTTCGGCAAAAAAAATCCTATTGACATTTGTCGCCTGGTCCAGTTATCCGATGCGCGGATAAGGGTCCAGATCCCCATTGTGTTGAATCATTCGTAAGCCTAGCATATGCAAAGTGTTGATACATAACAAAAGTTTGATCTCAAAATTATTTACAATTAAATACCTAATTTTTCTAAAAAGTTGAATAAGTTTTGGCCACACAAAAAACGATATACAACAAATTAAGTTGATTTAGTTTTGGCCAACACTTGTATTATTTGCTGTTCTTTTTTTCTTAGGGAACTTATGACGATATATGAATAAAATTACATTTATTGCAACATTAATGAATAATTTATTTAATTGTTTTTAAATTAGGAATCTACAGCTAAATGATACCTAAAGCCTTTTCCATGGTTAAATGAGTTCAAAGTCGCCAGTCATGGTTTGGCGCAGATGTATTTGTACAGCTGTCTATATACCCGGTTATGTTAAGTATGCCCTCTCTTCATAAATAATAATTTAATAACGAAATTTTCATTTAAGGTTTTTTCTATGCTATCGAAATTCTCTTACAATTTTACCATTAGACACTTGGGTACACATTTCTTTCTTTTTCTAAACTATAACCTTTCCTGTTGTTCGTTGTCAGCGATCATTTTCTATTTGAGAGAAGACCTAGTGATTCCCATTAATCAATATGTTGCATGCTTTGTTGAGAAAAATAGTATACAAGAAATTGAGAAGTTTTACTTTTACCGAAGAAAGGAGGGAATCACAACTATCTACTTGTGTGTAAAACACGTTCGGTATTCTTAAGCTGATTACTAATTCAACTTTTCCAATCGATAGCAAAAGTGAAAAAAAACAAAGATGACACTTTTACAAGACTGCCAAACAAATCCTTGCCTCTGACAGAAGTGAATGCAAAAATATGGCTAATCGAGGACATATAAGACTACATATACAAAAGATGTCACCTGGACAACTTAATCAATGAACATTGATGACTGAATGTTCACACCAGACACCACCAAAACGATTTAAGTCGATTGTAGGAGAGCTATAAATTTATCATGCGTGAATAAAATAAAACTCATGTAAAACCAGTTAATACAAAATGAAATTGTCCGCTGAGGTAGACGCAAGTTTGACCAAAACTTAAATTATTACCTAGATCTCAATCGCATGCTTGATATTTCATAAACACATTTATGCCAATCGTCAATTTAAAAAGGAAAATTAAGTTTAGTAATAATGGATTGACATTTAAATTTTAAGAATTGAGCCATTAAATGTCGTTAGTTAAATAAAAGAGAACAGGAAACTGTTAAAAATTAAGGCAATGTTTTGAATTTGAAAATTAAAAAATCCGTTCAGTTCCGTCTGCTTATTATTATCGGCGTCGGCCATAGTTGGCTTGAAATTCAAATTCTCATGTTGTCCATGGAAATATTGATTTTTTGAGATTGGATGTTATTTCTCAATATACATACTTTAAATGCCTCTTATGTCTATTTGTGCAGAATTAAAAGCCTTGGTCATTATAAAATCTAATATGTATTGTATACTTTGATGTACAAAATATGTTAGACTAAAATAAAGATCACGAAAAGTAAAAACTTTAATGGGTTTGAATGCTCATGTAAATTTTACACTTTATGAGACTGTCAGTGTCCACAACATTTTACATGTGCAGCTCCTATTTATGTCTTTTAGGCAAACCGTCTATGATTATGTATTCTCTAAAAAATATTTAATTTATGAGCATACAAATCTTTGTGGTCTGAAATTTAATCAAAAACCGTAATGAATCTAAAAATTGTGCTTTTCGAAGAAGTAAAAACATTGCTTAACCGAGTTATGATATCCTAAATCCCCAAATTTGAGGATCTAATAAGTTGGAGTTCTATCTCAGACTGAAATGAGTTAGAACTCAATCAAGTTTTAATTTATCAATAAACCGAGTTTAAGAAAGAGAGTTTAAAACTTTGTCAAGAAATTGATCGTTAGTGAACCTATTTTCTTTGTTAAATATAGAAAATTTAACAAATATTTAAAACCTCACACAAAAACACTGATAGGTTGTGGAAAGATAAGGCTTAAGGTCCAAATTGAAGCATCAAATTGAATTCTTTAAAATAATTTTCTAACATTTTTTTTTCTTTAGATAAATGCAAGCTGTTTAAGTCATAAGTATGTTTGATTGAAATAAACAAAAACAAAAGAAAATGTTGTAGTATTATTGTTAGCATCTGGTAACTCTATTCAAATTAAGGAAAAAATTTGGGGACTTAGTTGAAAATTGACTTTCGACAAATATTTAGCTATCGCTACTGACTGTTACCGTAAAGAGGTTAAATCACTGTAGTTGCTATTTCTTATGCATACTTATTCTATTTCGAAGGTCTTATGTGGAATTGTTTTTATTTAATGGTTCCTTAAATAAATTTGTCGCATTCAAAATAATTATGACTAGGAGATCTTGAGTTGCATGCTACTCTGAAAAATAAAATACTGACTATAATAATCCATAGCTTTTTTTTAATTTAAATTTTACATACATATAATTTATTCAATATCATTCAATTTTTGTATTTAACTGTCTTAAGGTTATGATGCTTTTAAAAGTTATAAAATTATCTTTTCCTTTTACATATAAAAGTTTAAAAAAGCTTTACTCTTTATTCGGTCATGTTACTATTAAAAATGTCTTCCATTGAATGTTGGAATTTAATTTCAATCAATAAATTTAAGCTCTACCACGAATGTTCTTTGCCCTTCGTTCAATTCAGAAACAATAAAAGAATATACAAACTTCTATGTGTACTTGTTTATATTTACTAATTGATTTAACAGTAACATTTATTTTTATATATTCAAATCCTACAAGGTATATACAAAATGACTTTTTGTTTGTATATCTGTTATTTCTAGATTTCAACACGCTAGTTATTTCTTGTTCTTAAAGTATTTTTAGAAATATTATTGCCTGTGACTGGCACGATTGCTGTAAGGCATAACAAATAAATGTGTATATAAATATCCTAGTTGTCCTAAATTGTGTACATCATTTAGTAGTACATATTCTAAACAAAAAGTTAACAAAATTTCGATCAATATACGGGGATGTAATTATATCCATAAATATAATGTATATTCAGCTGCGACAAGTGAAATAGCAGTGATTTTGCAAGAATATTTAATTTTAAATAAAATGAGGTTTGTTTAATTTCGTTTATATTTGTTTACTTGTTTGTAATAAATATTTGTTTAAAGATCAAACTTCGTAATATTTATAAATCTTTTCAATTATTATTATTTTTAATATAGAAACACTGAGAAAAAGTATAACATTTTCTTAAGTATAAGATATAAAAAATAGTGGTTTAAATTGGTTTCATATAGAAGAAGGCTTCAAACAAAAATAAAAACATGAAGTAAATAAATTATTATAAATATTTTTTGTGCAAAACTTTAATATTAAGATTAAAAGATTTTTTGTGCAAAACTTTAATATTAAGATTGAACAGCAATTAATGTTTCAGTTCTAACTTAGATTTTATTCTTTTTGGAAACCCTTATTGGCTTTAAGTTTGTTTTTGAGTTTGAGTTTGAGTTGAGTTTGAGCTTATCTGTTGTGATTCCCACATTTTTGGAAAGTTAAAAAAAAAAAACAAAATTTTTGAAATAAGCAGCCATCAATAAGCTATACAAATTTAACACTATTCGAGACTTTGATACAAACCCACAAGTTAAAAAAAGACATCCACGCCTTTCATGAGAGTAGAAAGCAAAGACAAAGGCATATAATTTGTAAAATTAAACACGTTGTGTATGTAATGTTAAATATAAATAAAACTATTAAAATTTATTTTGTTTTATTTACTTTTAGATATTACTTTAAACATTGAAGGGCTTGATGATCTATATTTTAGTAAAATGACAATGTCTCTCAGAATGGTTTTACAAAAATTACACTGGTCGACAAGGTTTTCTTACTGGCATTAAAGTTGCACTGGGTTTTATTGGACTTAATTAAAATCCGACTTCAAAATTAGTGTTTCACACAAGGTTTTTGAGAAATCACTTTTTAAAATTCGAAAAAAACTAAATAAGCTTTTTTGAAGCTATCTAAATTTATGAAGCAGCTTTTTCAATAAAATCCGTGACGGTTTTCCAAATCTATAATCCTCTTCTTCAATATTCAGTTGAAATATGTATGTATGTAAAATATATTAATTAATATAATATTCGAAAGAACTTCAAAAGTTGTTATATTTCACCTGTCTTACAAAAATCTTAAAAAAAAAAAAACAGAGAAAGGCAAAACGAATCTGTTGTATAAACAATTCTGTTATATCAAGTTTTTGAAATATGTATATTAAAAAATATAAAAATAATGTTGAAAACGGGCATTTTAAAAGCTTGAACAAAAATTAATTAGAGTTTGGGTTCTAAATCAGCACTAAAAATTAAGTCCAAAATGTATTTTCCAAAACTTTCAAAGTATCAAATTCAAGTTTTTCTTGAAACTTTATATAAATTCAAATAAAGACTCATAACTAATGAGAATTTCCAAAAAACTAAGTAAGATACTAAAATGCTTTAAATTGTATCTAAAAGAGAAAGATTTATACTTTTTAAAGTCATACAATTTATTGTTATGAGATATTTTGAGCTTTAACTAAGGCTCAAAACTCCGTTTTTGGTCGTTTTTTTTTGCATTTTCAAAGGGGTATGCTTTAAAAACCTGAAGTGATAGAAAAATTTAAGGGCGGGATTTGAATTTGGGACATCTTAATTCTACAAGTATTGTTTTGTTTGTGCAATAGAAAAAAGTGTAATTTTGTCGACCAGTGTGTTATTTGTCCCGACACAAAATGCTGATAGGTCATGGCCTGAACTTTCACAATTGAGCAAAACGTGTATCAATGCATAGTTTTACTGTGTGTATTTGATTTATTACAATGTATTTTTGAAATGATGGATTTTTATAGGACCTAGTCTTTACCATAATTGGGTTTAGGTTAGGTTAGGTTAGGTTGTAAGGGGTGTGCACAGCAAGAAGCTGTTGCGTACACGGGGGCCTATTGGTCCATTGTGATCCCCTGTAAAAGTAAAAATTTAGCATCGATGCTCTCAGTTCAATTCAACTCTGTCGATTAACGTAGACTGGCTCGTTAACGAACCAGCCTGTGCTATCTATAAATTTCCTCATGCTCGCCATTGAGACCTGTGCTAGATCATCCAGTTCTCCAACAAACCTGTTTCCAAAATGACGGAGTCGGCTGGTTTGGAGGTTCGGACAGTCGCAGAGCAGGTGTTTAATGGTTTCCATTTCCTCCTCATCCTGACAGCTCCTACAAAAATCGGGTGCAAATGCCCCTATTCTATTAGCCATTGTGCCAATGGCGCAATGACCTGTTAGTACACCTATCAAGATTTTAATGTTCTTTTTACTCAGCGATAGAATATACCGAGTTTCTTTTTCATTTGTGTTAGGCCATAAACTTCTAGAGATTGCACAATCGTTCCTGGATTTCCAGGAGATATTGGTTTTCTCTTTTAGTTTAAGGTGTATCTTCCTCTTGAGTACCCCAATCGGGACGAGTGGTCCCCTAACTGAATGGTCGCTACTACTTGTGTCTGCTTTTGACCCTTTCCTGGCTAGTTCGTCTACTATATCATTCCCTTCTATATTGCTATGTCCGGGAACCCAGCAGAGTTTTACCTGGTTAGTGTGGCAGATTTTGTTTAATTCCTTCCTACAGTTTAAAACTGCTTTTGATCTAATAGTCTCACTGGCTAAGGCTTTGATAGCAGCCTGGCTGTCCACGAAAAAAGTAATCTCCGAAGAGCTTAGCTTTTCGTGATGTGCCAATTCAGCTGCTTTTCCAATGGCAAAGACCTCGGCCTGAAAGACACTACAGTCAGCCGGGAGTGTATATGACGCTCTGATGTTGAGAGATTGGCAAAACACTCCAGCACCTGTTCCTGATTCCATTTTTGAACCGTCAGTGTAGAAAGGGATACCCTGTTTACTTATAAGTGAATTGGGATCCCAACCCTGTCTTTCTGGTATGAAAATAGAATATTTCCTGTCGAAATCTAGTAAAGGGGGGATGTAATCGGTGGTCTCTCTCAGTCCTGGGATCGTGTCATATCTAATATCATATCATATAATTGGGTTTAAAGGTTTTAAAAAAATATCATGAAATTTTACCTTAAAAAAATGTATGATGAAATATAGGCCAGCGCCTATGTTTCTTTTTTTTTTAATATTGTCTGACCAGATTATAATGCGCAAGCTTCAAAAGAAAAATAATCCACAAAGAAGATGATAAGTCATCAATAATAATAACTACCAAACGGCTTAGTGTTAAATTATAGGATTTACATAATTTGTCCAGCTTATAAAAGAACATCCATTCACAGCGATACCTATACCACCTTTATTTTCATAAGTTGTTTATTTCGATCTGTTTGATGCATCGTATGTTTGAATAATTTAATACATTTTTAGGACTAGTATTTAATTATGAATTGTACTTATTAACTTATAAATACTTTTCTAGGACACCTTTTTATGAAAGCAGAATTATTTGAATTTATTAAGTATAAAATTCAGAGCTAATAATAAATTTAAGAATTCGAAAATACTTATTAAAATAGTCAGATCTAAATTTGATATAAAGCTTCGAAAATGTTTTGTTTTGGCCAAATCTAAGGAAGGTTAATAAGGTGATGGCATAAACATAAATATAAATGGGTTTCAAAAGTAAAAGTTATCTTTTAATAAATATTCTCCCCTAATGTGTTTGTATATTACAGCTAATAACTCTGAAATGAGTGCATTTATTAGAAAAAATATCAAGACACTACTTAAAGGCAATTTAAATGCTTTTAAGAAAAAGTTGCTCTAATGATTTAAATACAGAAGCTCCCATACAATTGTTGTAGAAAATAGAAAAATGAGATGAACGATCTCTAAATATCAATCGAGAAATCTAAAATTTGGACAGGAGTAGTATTTCACAAAGCTCTTACCAAAAAGCTAGTTACATTGAAAATCGAAGAAATTTTACATAGTTTGTATGAGTCAGTCTTATGTACAATGTACAAAACATTTACTCGTATTTAAATATTTTTAAAAATTCTAATCAATAGAAAAAGAAAATTCAATGTACGGTCCAGTGCTCATTTGTTTTAGTATGGATTTATTTTTGTAATACCCTTTAAGGCCAAACATTGTTTTCTTTAAAAAGAAAGACTTTTTTAAACATCTTAAAAGACCGCTATAACTACAACTTTTTTCTTACATGCAATCAACTTTTTTGTAAAACATCACGTGATCTAGAAAGTTAACAGCATTCCACACTGAAAAGTTACAAGCTGAAGACAAGCTGTTTGACGTAAACCTTAAAATACCTTTTACGTTCGAGTGTTACTTATGGGAATTTATCGTTATTTATTCATAATGATGTTTGGAACGTCTGTACACATTTCCATCAATATGGAAATTATTTCAGAAGTTTTCAAAATTGAATGTCAATTTGTACTGACCGACCGACGATATCAACTTGGGCATGTTATGTCATTTATAAGTCTACAGATAACAAAAGTTGGTTCAGAGCATAGTGCACCTAATTAAACAATAAAATATACCTTCACCAAAAATGTTACTTGTTACGCAGAAACTTTTTTAACAAACAAAATATTTGGAGAATACATTTCTCTATAAAAACTTTAAAAAAAAGTCTATTCTACGATGTAAAGCAATCGAAAAAAAACCCTTTTTGATTGGATTGGCCGACATAAGTTTTTAAGTAAAAACTTTGTTTCTTTTTATATGAAATTAAAAAAAAAAAAAATAGGTGGCACAACAGTCCATTGAGAACCAGGGCCTAGTGACTTACAACTCTCAACCATTCCTGTGTGCGGGTACTGTTGTCAGGGATGGAGGGGACCTACAGCTTCTACTGCTATGAAATTCAAAACCTATCCAATATTTCTTATTGCCTGTTTAGCAAATGGTATGCTTGATAATTTTGATACCATTTGAGCTATAGAAAACAGAGATGATCACGAAAAAGCGGTTTTCGCGAACTTTAGCGGTCAAAATCATGATGGAGACATGAGATTTTATGAAACTTTTTACACAATTTTTAGAACACTGATGGAAGGTATAAACAAATGCCCAGCTTAATATCTCTCATTCCGTGGTGACATTCTCATTTTACATACAAATTAAACTCTTTGAGAGGATTATATTTCGTTTCTTAATCTTGCAAAGTAGCGAACACTTTAAAATATATGTGACAGTTTTTAACGTTCTTCAATATACAAGTATAAAACTAAATATACTAGAAGGATTATTTACCAATCCATATACTATGCAAAGGTATACCTAAACAAAATTATCACTAAGGTTGTTAAAGTGAGTTTAAGAAACCCTACAAACGCTTAGTTCAACCATAGTTTCTACATAGGAATGCATTTGGTTTAATAAAAGTATATTATGTGTCTAGTATATAGGAAAAGCATTTATATAGAATGATATGGGTGTAAATATTACTGTTTCTTTGTTTTACATTTTAACTTAATGACTTTGCATAGAAATATGGAAATTTCGACTTATACTTAGAGTTCAAAGTATCTAAATGCTTTGTTTTCTTTGGGATCATGTCTGCATGTAGATATACAGTCAAAGTCCTTTATAATGAACGGAGCGAGTAAAATCAAAAGTTTTTTTTGATTTTTGGTATTGGTAGCTCGACCGTGTAGCGTATAAAGATGTTTGACTGTATTTAGATATGAAATTGTATGTACATATATTCTCAAGTACAAATTCGTTTTTTGTGCTCCTTTTGAAACTGTAGCATCAAAAACAACTCTTTATACATACACATACACATGTATGTACTTTCTGGTAGGACTAAACACTAAACAGGACGATAATAGTTTAACTTTTTTGTTCCGTTCAATGAAAAGGATAATGCCCTTAACGAATGTCAATTTATAAGCACACATAAAAGTATAACTTATATGTACTTGTTACATAATATTCTTCTGTAAATAGTGTGGCTATGTACACGTACGTATGCATATTATCGACACCATCATTTTGTTGTGAAATTTCAATTTTGTCAAAAAAAAAAGGTCGCTTTTGTCATGAAGGACAAGGTGTGAAGTTTTATAACACATCACGCAATAAAGCGGCTTGAATAATCAAAGTAAATTTACTGTAAGTACTTTTTATAGAACATTATCAGCAGGTATTTTAAACACTGAGGGTAGATGGGTGTATCCCCATAGGGTAGGGGTTATTTATGTATATATGTAGCTACAATGGGTGCAGTATTAGCATGAGTAAAGTTAACGGTTTTGTTTTGAAGTCTGTTCCGCGACATGGTATATGTATTGTATAAATATATTTATAAGGGTTTAATGCACTCTGGACATTGTGAAAGGTTTATCAGGTAATGCTTTGAAATACCAACACATACAAAATCTTGTACGAACGTTATGGGTTAAGTGCATATTTTGAATCGGAAAGTCTATTTTATCATACGAATAATTTTTCTTCTCATTTACATTTACATATATTTTTTATAAAATAAGAAAATAGGTACAACTTATCATAGAATGAATCACCTTAACTGGCATGTCTAGGAATTTGTGAAATACCATTCATTTTTTAAAATTTTTAATCATAGGTTGTCTTTGTTTTTGGCCCTTGAGTTTTTTTTAAGTTCACCGCATAAATATTCCATTGTTTTAAGATCAAATAACTTTGATTATGTTAGTATGCCCCATTTAATGCACTATATTATGGCGATAATATTCTTTTGTACAATTTTAATGAATGCTTCGGTTCATTATCTTGCGTGAACTCTCACTTAATATGCATTTCCTTTCGGAAAAAGGCATAATTTTGATGCTAAGAGCCTTAATTGAGTACACAACACATTGGCCCAGCTTTAGAAGCTGAACAAATCTAGCCTTAAATCATAGTACTCCCATCAAAATCCTTATTTGTCTTCTGCGTGTATTTTAGAGTATCTTGATAAATAAATACGTATACATTTAAAAAGTATTGAAATTGTTATAGGCTTATAATTTCAAACTTTTCTACATTTATAAACAAGTCTGAACCATTTTTGTTTTTTAAAAAGAATTTTTCAAAGAGAAAATTTTAACAACTAGGCAACAAGTCTTGAGCTATAGGTGCCTGATGACAATTCGCATCCAGGCTCAATTCGGCAACATTAGGCTGACAACACTAAAGACATGTTGTTCGAGCTCTGTGACGAAGCATATAATTAGTGCCCTGGCTACAATATTAAAATTGTCTTGGGAAATTTTAATGCCCGGCTAGGAAGGGAATACATCTTTGGTGGAATAATCGGAAAAAACAGCCTGCACAACACCACTTCCGGTAACAAATTCAGGATCAACGATAATTTACACTATTCACACATATACTGTTTAAACTTAGCTTTTCAGTATTTTTAAAATGTTTAATTGCCTTCAGTAAAACATTAATGCTCGAATCAAACATTTGTTTTTTCTGACATTTGCTGCAGTTTTAATACTTTTCAGTATTTTATGTTTTGTTACATTTTATCAAAACTAGTTACTCTCATCTATTAATATGTTTAAGATCTAATAATAAATTTAAGAAAAAAATTTAAAAATAGTTGTACAAATATATATTTCTAGTATTTGAAGCATAGCAGTTTATTTTTAGATTAGTTTAGGAGAAAACAAACGTCTCAAATAGAAATCGAATCAAATACTTATAATGATGACTGTACAACAGAATTTTTATGTTTTCACATTTTTAACAACATCCTGGTTTCAACAATAACAAAAGGGGAAATCTTTGTGGTGATATATGTATGTATGTAGGTAGACACTGTGTACATAAAGTTCCCTATCAAAGTGTACAACTTTGTTGAAAGGAATAACTTAACCCAAAACTGCACCCACCCTTCTATAGTCTCCTTAAAGGAAATAAATAACTATACCTTACCTACATATACTATGAAAAACTTGAGCGATTCTTTCATTTAACAACAGAAAAAAATAACAAAAAAGAAAAATTAAGGGAAATTCTTATAGGGCTGCCGAGGCCAACACCACACCCAACATCAAGACAAGAGAATGCCAAATGGTCTACTGAGTGACGCGTCATGACGTCGCATCGTCGTTGCGCTGGTCACTTTTCTTTATAGTATTCGTGATAATCATCACCGCATTGCGGGTCATTAACATTGGTTTAATAATAATTATAAAAACAAAAAAATAAACAAATTTATGTAAATTTTAACTTTTTTTAGATAAAGGAAAATAGATAATTTTTCTTTTCTTACCTCTTCTTGGTTTTACCAACATTGTATAATTCAACGTGTTTGAATGCAGCGTATGTTGCCATTTTTATTTTTTCTTAATTAAAAACTATAACTAAGCAATAAAACTCAATAGCACTGCTTTTATTTGTAGAGTTGTATTTCCTAAAGAGAGGGAAAGAGGAAGTATTTTTTTTGTTTGCTCTTTAATTATTTTCAAGGATTTTCTCGAAAGTCCTTGAGAAAAATAAAATACTATCAAGGTTCTATTATCCACAAAAACGCACAAGACAAACACCAACAAAAAAGCAACAAAAGATATCAGGTGAAACACTATATTGAAGTATCTGCACTTCTCAAGATGAACTCAAAACACATTTTTATATTTTGTTTTTCTATTCAGTTTATGTCAATGAGGGTCCTTTTTGATACAGCTATAGTGCATCGGGGCGTAGATGACGTTTTCAAAACTTTGGGAAAAAGCTGCATTGGGAAATCGATAATATGAGAGCAAACATGAAGTCTTTAGAATCACACAGATGAACCAGGAAACTGCATATAGGGACTGGGAGAAGAAAGGATTTAATGCTGAAATGGAGCTTAAGGGAGCTTCTATGAGAGATACACACTAAGTTGAATAAAAAAAAGGACACTCATTTCGCACAAAATATATTTAATAAAATCTAAAATCTTTTGTTATATTTTTTGTTGGTTCATCATCATTAAAATTTATTTAAAAATTTTTATTCACACTGTTTACGTATTGCACCTTTTTTTCAATTTTATTTATTTGAAGAGATAAAACTTCATAGATACAGTTCTTCACAGCGGTCGATAATAAATCTAAACTTTATATCCACCAAATACTTAAAGACTACTGCAACTGAACTATGGGAAAACTTTTCCTGCTTTTTAAGAAGTAAGTTTAATTTTCAAATAACAATACAAAACAAAAATTAAGAATATATCCAAAATCTTTGGTGAGTGGTGGAAGTTGGTAGTATCTTATATGGTGTGGTGCTATCGGTATGGAATTAAGCTTTCAACTGAACGGAACGCGGCGCAATGGAAAACATTTTATATTGATCCAACTCAGCTGAGTACCAACCAACAGCGGCACCGCCACCGAGTCCCAGTTGCTGTTGGTTGGGTTAGGTAGTGGTGGTGGTGCGAAAGAAATTTTGTTCGTAGACATTGTTGGAGCTCTACATTACTTACAGCTCTCTGCACAGTTAGAAGATGGAAAAACAAAGCAGAAAGTACTAAGGAAAAAACTCATCGTTGTCGTTGTTAAGGGGGAAAGGCATTAGAAAGATTTGTATGAGGGAAAATTAAGGGGGGACGGAATTGAATCTTCTTAATCTAGAGCTAGACTATAGATAATGTATCTAGTTGTTTCTTATGCCTGCAATTTGTCTATACAATGGATGGAGTGGCCTAGCGAGCGATACGGCCGCGACGACGCGACGTGCAGTGGTAATACTTGGATTTATTCAAATACATTATAATACCTTTTTCTCTCTTCCTTTCTTTCGTTTATTCTACATTGCAACCATTACAACTTTGTGGTAAAATTGGATTGAATCTTGGTGGTAAAACAATGTGGTGAAGGTGGTAGGAAAAACAGCTGATTTGTTTTTATTATGCGGGACTATTAATGGTTTTGAATTTCTAAAATTATAAATAAAAACACAAGGGAAAAAAGTATTCCCCAAAAGATCGTAAGTCTAAATGATTTAAGGAGATGTATTTATTCAATATTGATTTAAAGTTATATATTTACAGTGTCGGTCAAAACTAAAGCAACTTAATTTTTTATTTTTGACGTATAATTTCTAAAGTTGAAATATTATTTTTAATATAATTTTATTTATGAATGTCAAAAAATTATTACATATATATGTCAGCGTTATCTGATTTTTTTGCGGGCAAATCGGGATTATGAAACCTTTTAAAGGAAAAAAGTGACATAAAAACAATTAGGCAGACATTTTTTTGTTAGTTATTAGGTACTTTATTTGCAATCCAAATTAATTTTTAAATAATAAGTCACAAATACAAAAAATAATAAATAAATAAATATATATGTACATTGCATCATAATACAAATAAATAATCAGGCTTGAAAACGAATAATCTATTTACATACATTTATTTTAACCTTCAACAGGGCCGGCCCAAGCCAAACTTGCGCCCTGTGCAATATTTGTAGAAAGCGCCCCTTTTTTATATTTTTTTTACACATAAACTGATACACAAGCATAAGCCTTTCCCAGATTACCCAGGAGGTAGACTTTCAATGCGTTTTTTTTTTATTGAGGTATCCCCAGGAGGCCTAAACCATTAAACTAAAACGCAGCGAAGAAATGAGCAGAGGGGAAACTTTTAAACTTGGAAACTTACTTTTCTGGCCTTACATTTTGCAAATTCAGAAAAGAGATCATCAAAGTCTAAAGAATTTAATAATTTCTTTTCAATGGACATTATAGATAAACCTACCAATCTCTCTTGAGTCATGGTTGTCCTAAGATAATTTTTAATAATTTTAAGTTTAGAAAAACTACGTTCTCCTGAAGCTACCGTGACCGGGATTGTATTAAGGATTTGGAGAGCAGTTACTAAATTTGGAGCAAAATCTTCAAGGTTTGAACTAAAAATAAAATTTAACACATCTAAACTTGAGCTTTGTGGCGTAACAAGCTGGGATATTACGGTTAACTCTTGAAACAATTCTTCTCCATCTAAATATTTAAAACTACTTTATGTTAAAACATTCTGCAAATTAAGGCATTTACATTTTTATTTTTTAAACATTCGCTTATGTTACTCAAAAATGTAAAATTGATAATATACGTATCAAACCTTTCAAGTATTTGAAAAAAAAAAATTCAACTTTGAATGTTTCGGCTAATATAGTTTCAGGACATTCATCAGCATAAAGTATTTTTCTCCGTTGAGATCGCAATGATGAAGCTACAAGAAACATATTTGGTATTTCTAGGGAACTAGCAATACGCTCGGTTAATTGAACATACCTACTCATTAAATTTTTCATCGGAACGCATTAAAATCAAACTGTTTTTTGTATTTTCTAAAACTGTTATGCCAGTTGACAGATTAACGGACGGACTTTGCAAATATTTACTAGTTTAATTTATGTTTTCTAAGATATCAAACCAAATTAGCAGGCAGCAAATAAATGTAAAATCAAAGATTTTATTTCCTAACGATTCTGCAATGTTTTTTGCCTCTAGATTTCTAAATTCTATAGGGCTTCATATATTTCTTGAACTTGCAAAAAAGTGGGGAGAGTACGATAACTTTGGCGACAAAGTTTAATGACGGATTTGTATAGAACAGTTAAAAACAAGCATTTTTTACTATGGGAGGGGGGTCTATCCACCCCCGTTTAGGCGGTAGGGGCAGTTTAAAAAAATATGTACATTAAATGGAAAAAAAATAATTAAAAAATAACGGTAATTCTTATAATTAAGTATCATACCTTTTTTTAAAGCCAACACTTTTGTCTATTAGCTTGTTTTTAAATCAAGTCAAAAATATGCATAGTTTTTGAAAAAAATTGTTTTAAAGTCAAAATTTGTACAAAAAAAAGTTAAAAAAAAGGTTTAAAGTGTAATTTTTCAAAACTTTCAGATTATCTACTATTTTTTTTTGTTTAATTCATTGCTCTTATTTGTTTTTGATCAAAAACTGAAAACTAGATGACTTGATGTCTTCTAGTTCTTGAGAAAATTGAAAATTACCAAAACAAAATATTTTAATTAAATTACTTGTTCCTTGCTTAAGTATTAACTTAGTCTTATATTGATAGTAATAATCGAATATGAATTAAGATACACCTAGGGTAAATTAATTTTTCTTAAATCCAGCTTATTTAAATGCAAAAGAAACTTTGCACGCACCCCATCTTGCACCCACCGCACCTTGCACCCACCCCACCTTGCACGCACTCCAACTTGCACCCACCCCAAATCCTATAGTGTTCCCAAGCAGGAGGGTTGCAGGGGGGCAGCATGCCCCCCCTTACAGATGCCACTGTTGCATACACCCAAACTCGCGCACACCTTACTGTTGCATACACCCAAACACGCATTACGCATACGCAAATACCATTATTACTATCAAAATAAGACCACTCAAGCAAAAAAAATTAAAATAGTAGTTGTGGTTATTTTCAATTTTCTCAAAAACTTAAAGACATAAAATCATCTAGTTTTCAGTATTTGATCAAAAACAAATAAGAGCAATAAATTCTGAAATAAAAACAATGGTAGATAATCTTGAAGTATTGAAAAAGTTACACTTTAAACCTTTTTTTAACTTTTTTTACTCAAATTTTGAGTTTAAAATTAAATTTTTATTTTCAATTTTCTCAAAAACTAAAAGACATAAAATCATCTTGTTTTCAGTTTTTGATCAAAAACAAATAAGAGCAATAAATTCTGAAATAAAAACAATGGTAGATAATCTTGAAGTATTTAAAAAGTTACACTTTAAACCTTTTTTTAACTTTTTTTACTCAAATTTTGAGTTTAAAATTAAATTTTTCAAAAACTACGCATAATTTTGACTTGTTTTAAAAACTGGCTAATAGAACAGAATGTTGGCTTTAAAAAAATGTATACAACTTAATTGTAAGTATCACCGTTATTTTTTAATTATTTTTTTCCATTTTAAATAATAACTTTTTTAAATTGCCCCTCCCGCCTAAACGGGGGGAGATAGACCCCCCTCCCATAGTAAAAAATGCTTGTATTAAGACCCTCTACCAAAAACCGTTATTATATCTTGGCGCCAAAGTTATCGTACTCGTGCCAAAAAAGTTAAACAAACATTGAATTGTATCGAAAATTTTAACTGCATAAAATGAGAACCGAGCAGCACCATTAACCACTAAATTTAAGGAATGCGGGCAACATGGAACCAAAAATGCTCTTGGTTCCAGGGTTCGAATTCGATTCTGAACACCCGCTTCTTTTCCTTCCATATTCGAACCATTATCATAACTTTGGCTTTGACAGTTACTTATTAAAATTTCATTTAATTCAAGCTTGTCTAAAATCAACTTAGTCAGTCACATTACGGTCTTGTCACAAAATACGTCACTTCTATTAAAAACTGATAGCTATTTATTTAATATTAATTAACCAACAAAGCGAAAAAACAATCGAAACAATCTGCATTCTGCACCAGACTAGATATACATTAAAAGTAGCCGTTACAACAGTCATTAACTTTCAAAAAAAAAACTGCCTGTGCAAGAACAATTCGACTCCACATAGAATCATCCCTCTTTAACGTTTAAGCTCTATGCTCTTTTTCCATTCTATTAAAAATTTCATCTCCTGTAATCAGGCACTTAACTCTTACACAGTGTGCAAGTGCAATAAGAAAACCTGCACGCTATGACCCATATGATTCCGTATGAATAAGTTTTTTTTAAATATCTCCCATGTTAGTTTCGATACTCAGTGTGCAAAAAAGAAAACTTGCACATCAATTGACCATACCTACCTACCTACATACCTAATTTCCAAATATTTCACCCTGTTCAGTTCATACAAGAGAAAAAATCTCAACACAAAAAAGTTCCATGCAAGAGAAAAAACGAAAAAATCTCAACACAAAAAAGTTCCATGCCACCTCATATGTGCAAGATATATTTCATGCACACCGAGTCCCAAAATTAACATAGAGAGTATGACGAAGCAAAATACTTATTCATATCGAATCGTATGGGCTAGTACGTGCAGGTTTTGTATCACGCACAGTACCTGAATGTGAGTTCTCATCTACAAAAAAAAACAACAACAAAAATGCCTCAGAAAAAAGAGCGCAGGTAGGTTGCTCTGCTACCTTCTGCTTCTACTACAAATCAAAGACACTCCATATATTTTTGCTGTTGTTTTCTTTGTAGATGAGAACTCACATTCAGGTACGGTGAGTGATACAAAACCTGCACGTACTAGCCCAGAATTCTGCGCCCTGTGCATTTGCACATCTTGCACATATGCTTTGTCCGGCCCTGACCTTCAACTTCTGCTAACATTTCTTTGAATTAATTGTATACTCCAAGAATTCGGCACAGGTTAGCTCCAAACTAAAATGGATACATCTTTTTTGTAATAAAAACAAAATGTAAATATCCTCCGAGCCATAAATCTTGTTGACTTCAATTACATTTAATTTTACATACAATCCAATAGTTTTTGTTTAAAAAAAATTAATAACAATTACAAAATTGATGTTATATCTTGAACACAGAGAAAGATATTGGCGCAAAGTTTTAAAAGGTTAATTATGTTGTTGAATCCATTTTTAGCAATTTACTAGGCTTTTACACGGAATGGCCACTTCAATTTGCTAAATCCATATGACATATCCATATACATTGAATGTTTGAACAACAACAACAACTTAAAGGTGCTACCACTCATTGTTTTGGCTGGAGATATAGCTATTTCGTGCTTTTGCACTCATTAGTCTCCTTTTTTGTGGTGCTATAATTATTCTTATAAGAGCAGTGGATGGAATGGTCCAGTCAAAAGTTGGGAATTCCAAATCCACCAAGAGTAATTCTTGCCATAAAAAGCGCTTTCTCAAACAAGCCGTTCAAATTCGGCTTAAAACTGTAGGTCCCCTCCATCACTAGGCCCTAGTTCTCAAACAAAATTTGGATTCCCTTAGTAAATTGCGAAATATTTAGCAAATTGATAACTAGTAAATTGTTACACCCTTAACAATTGGTTCTTTAAAATGTTGCACCATTCATTGAAATTCTTGAAATTATTAGATAGTAAGCATTTTCGTCGTACCAAAAATATTACTAAACTTATTTAATGTCCAAACACAGTGTTGCCATAATCTCAAATTTCATAATGCTAGATTTCAAATTTTATAATGCTAGATCGTATGGGAGCTCGAAAAACAAAATGCTAGATTTTAAAATTTATATAAAACGTCCATATCGATGATTAAAAAACAAACATCTTAAAAAATGCAAAATAATATTTATTTTCACATACAAATACCTAACAAACATAGGTATATAACAAAAAAAAAACAAAACAAAATTAATTCAAAAATAACAAAACTTAAAGCTTTATATGTAAATAGGTATTACAGGACAATGTTTTTAAGTATAGGAACATGTTTTATAGTCAAATTTTGGCATTCAAGAATGCAAAACTTAAAAACAATAATGCCAGAAAAGCATTTAGCATTATTTTAAAATTTCATAATGCTTTTCTCTTCTCTATAATGCTAGATCTAGCATTAATAATGCCGTTATGGGAACACTGCTCAAACACCTCCACAGAGAACAGTTCGAACTTCAATTTCGATTTTCAAACTTTTTGAAGTTCTTGACAGTTTGGCAAACTATATAAAATAATAGGTCCGTTCGCGTATTTTCTGCACTAAAATTCGTAAAAAGAAATATTTTAAAGAGTGGGGGTAAAATTCTCTCACCAAAAAAAAAAAACTACAAAAAAGTAAGCGAACGGGAAAACAACAAATTTTTCACACAATATTACTGTCTTGTTGCTGTTCTTTGAAAATTTGTTTTTAAATTTTATAACTGACAGCAAAAGCGAGCAATTTATTAAATTTATTTGAATTTCTATCAAATTTGAAATTTTCACAAATCAGCCCAAAGAAATTTCTTGGGCTAAAATTCGTAGGTTGGGAAAATATTTTACTCTCTCGTGAGCGCTCTCTTTTACGAAAAACTACGAAATTTTTGAGTACGCGAACAGGATTTGGTTAAATTTCGTATTTTTTAGTAAAATTTGACTGTTTTAGGAGGGTACGCGAACGGACCTAATATAGGATTTTTTTTGTAATCGGTCTGATTTGACGAATTGAAAATTTTGACATTTTTTACAACACACGAAAATCTACAAATTCAACGACTGAAGTATTATAACAAAGAAATATATTTATTAATATTGTTATTAATATTTTCTTAAAACTTTTAGAAAAATCGACAGACGGGCACGGATGAAAAGTTATCAGTGAGGGTCGCATATCCCAGGCTTTTGTTTTAAATCGAATTTTAATAGATCAAATTGAATTGTATAAAATTTCAAGTAATTTTAAACACATTACGTATTGCCGGTTTTTGGTGGTAATCAATAAAAACATCCGTAATGCATACATACGTACTATGTTCCGCCCATCAATCAAATCTTTTAAATTATTTCTAATTTTGAATGAATAAACAAAAAATTTTTTTTTATATATAATGTAAAAACATGATTTGTAAAATGTATTTATAATATTCTAATAAAAATCTATCTAAATCTAATCTAAAAAACAAAAACGATTCGAAACAGTGTTAAGATTCACCATCCTTCTCTGTACATATGTTTCTAATATTTCTCATTTCTGCTCTGGTGAGCTTGTTGCAAGTTACTTACGTGTTTTTCATATCTTTCATCAACTGCGTCGTTGTTGGCAGTTGCAGGCGTTTTGAGATCTAGTTGTTACAGAGTGCAACACTTTTGTCTTTTACCCACCTATCTATTTACCTGTTTAAAAAATAATTCCCTATGCAACTACTATATATACACTGAACATGTCTTCGACTACGTCCACCGTCGCGTCGTCATCATTTGTAGTGTAGTTCATTCGGACAATTCACTTTCATTGTTAAATGAATTCATGTGATCTGTATCTCTAACATTCTTTTAAATATGAAGTTAATATACATAACTGCCAGCCTACCTACATTTAAATATATTATTTTCTACCATATCTCAGATAAGATTCACGTATCTTGGTTCATCGTCATGCTTTGATGAGTTTATAAAATGCTCTGGAGCTCTATGACAGAGTTGAATTGTGACGTGTTGTGTCATTAATCTTTCGTAAAAGAAAAAAAAAACAAATACCTATTTCAACAAATATCAATATTGTTTAGTGAATTTTATCTTTTCTTTTAAATACAAATTTTTAGTTAATTTCTTTCACTCAAAGATGTGGACAAAAATTCCAACAAAACTTAAATTATTATTTGAATTTCGAGAGAAATTTGTAGCTTTATAGACATGTGAGAATCAAGCTCATTTCTGTAACATGCTGCCCAATTTTTGTAAGATCGACAGCATGTTTTTGTAGTTCTAAAACTAAGTTATTAACTTTCAAATTCATTTTTAACTCCGACATTTAAATGTCATTTGAATGTGCGAAGATTTGTATGCATTGACACTTCAAATCGTGTGTGAAGGACTAGCAAGTTCTGTCAGATGAAATTTCATATTCTTTTTTCACACTATTATGCATGATTTTCTTCACACTTTTTGACATGGTGTTAATAATGTCATTAAATACTTTATTTATATGGGAAATTACATATGAATCAACATTTTCTAAGAAATAATATTGATGACAAAAAATTATTTTTATTTTTATTTTAATATCATCGAACACTTCCAAAATAAAGGTTAAATATTTTATTGTAAAGTGTTTTCCATTAAAGGCGGTTGGATTTTAAAATTGAATAAATTGCATAAATGAGACATCAAAAGGTTTTGTCTTTATTTAAGAGCCCTTTCAGTGGCATTCAGTCTATCATGAATTCCATCGCAATCGGAAATTTTTACGAATCCCGAAAAACTGTATCATGAAATCCGTTCGTAATGCAAAATTGTATGAGATTTTCCACTACGAACGGATTTCATGATACAGTTTTTCGGGATTCGTAAAAAATTCCGATTACGATGGAATTCAACATTTTCTAAAAAATAATATTGATGACAAAAAATTATTTTTATTTTTATTTTAATATCATTGAACACTTCCAAAATAAAGGTTAAATATTTTATTGTAAAGTGTTTTCCATTAAAGGCGGTTGGATTTTAAAATTGAATAAATTGCATAAATGAGACATCAAAAGGTTTTGTCTTTATTTAAGAGCCCTTTCAGTGGCATTCAGTCTATCATGAATTCCATCGTAATCGGAAATTTTTACGAATCCCGAAAAACTGTATCATGAAATCCGTTCGTAATGCAAAATTGTATGAGATTTTCCACTACGAACGGATTTCATGATACAGTTTTTCGGGATTCGTAAAAATTTCCGATTACGATGGAAATTCAACATTTTCTAAAAAATAATATTGATGACAAAAAATTATTTTTATTTTAATATCATCGAACACTTCCAAAATAAAGGTTAAATATTTTATTGTAGTGTTTTCCATTAAAGGCGGTTGGATTTTAAAATTGAATAAATTGCATAAATGAGACATCAAAAGGTTTTGTCTTTATTTAAGAGCCCTTTCAGTGGCATTCAGTCTATTGCAAATGCAAATTGTATGAGATTTTCCACTACGAACGGATTTCATGATACAGTTTTTCGGGATTCGTAAAAATTTCCGATTACGATGGAATTCATGATAGGGCTGATTATGTGTGAAATATAACAAGGGTGGTGCGCATTAAAAGAGGTCCAGTTTTCAAGAATAAACTCAGGTTGAATTTGACCGATGGCATCGATCAAGAAAAAGTCTGAAGAAGTAAAATAACACTTTCTTTATGGCCAATTCACGTCGCCTCGAAGCGAGATAATCATGCTATGAAAACGTTCTCGCAGAATATCTATTTGCCTTGAGCTCTGTTTCACGTAGCGCTTTTTATAGTGGATTGCTGGCGTCCCAAATCCATAAATTTTACTGATTCACGTACTTATTCATCCAAAAATGGGAGTTATCCCTAAAGATGATTTTTGGACCAAAATTGGGATCAACTTCCAACATCCAATTAGGGTCGGTCGTTTGGTTACAGCAATTGGGTCAGTTGGATTTTGTATGGGTTCAGGCCCCATCTGACTGATCAAAAAAATATATTTTGAGCTGTCAAAATCCACCCGTCCAATTAATTTGTTGCACCTTTATAAACTCACAAAATAATAACGTATACGCCTCAGTGATGAATTTACTTAAGATAAAGTGAATCTACATTACACAAAGTGATAAAGAAATTTGTCCGTGTACAGCCAATTTTGAGAAGGAATTGTTTTTGAAAATCAGTACAAAAGTGCAAATATTGGTCGTAAAATTTTATCCATCGAAAACTGTATTATATCGGGTGATTTTTTTGAGGTTAGGATTTTCATGCATTAGTATTTGACAGATCACGCGGGATTTCAGACATGGTGTCAAAGAGAAAGATGCTCAGTATGCTTTGACATTTCATCATGAATAGACTTACTAACGAGTTCGGTTCGAAATGTGTTTCGCGCTTTACGCAAATTTTATGCGTTTTTTTTTTAAAAAAAGTTCTCAAGCTCTTAAAAAATCACCCATTATATTAAACAATGTCCTCTTTTCAATGGAGGACAATAAATACATAAAATCCGAACAGGAAATAATTTTAAGGCCTTTTAATTTTCAATATGGCATGGCAAATCGTTGACATTTCCTTTCGTTTAATCTAACAAATTAGTTGCAACAACTCACGTCACATAACCTAAAAGACGCCGTGAAATAACTGACTAAAAAAAACCACCCAAAATTGACTAGATGGCACAGGCAGGGATTGCACCCATTACCTCTGGTATGACAATCCAACGCACTAACCATCACGCCACGGGTACTACTACTAACTAACTGTTTTACTTTGGTTAAATAAGTTGATCTTATTTCTCAAAATAATTTGGCCTTAATTGATTTTGTCAAAGTGCAATATGATCAACTTGTGAAAATTGAGGTTTTCCACTTTTGTAATGTACAATAAGTCCAATTTTCGAAAGTTTCGCTTGCCAGAAAAGAAATAAAATGGTAAGACATTTAAAGTTGGGGACTTATTCTATCCTTTTTGGGGACTTATTTCATGCCTTTTTGGGAATTTGTTTCATTTTCGAATTTGGGGATTTTTTTTTTTTTTTTTTTATAATTCACAAGCACTCAAGGGGTTATTAGTACCCTTTATATGTTTATATTTAATCACAGTGCGAGCGTTAGGAAAATAGGGAAGGATTTAAAAGGAGATACCGGTGCACATTGGTCTTAAAGTTCTGAACATCAAAATGGGAGGGAAAAACAGAGTTGGCCAAAGCATTCCACATTCTCGATGTGCGATTTAAGAAAGAATCTCTATACTTGACAGTACGCCCGAAATTGAGCTCAAGGGTAAACTGATGAGCATTCCTAGAAGTGCGAGTATTACGGCTGAATAGTTTAAGGGGTGGAATACTACTGGCTAATTCGACAGAACATTGTTTGTAAAAATATCGATAAAACAACGAAAGGCATGAAACATTGCGGCGGTGTTCTAGTGATGTAAATGTTTCGATTATAGTTCTGTCGCCTATCATTTTTAAAGCCCTTTTTTGAATTCTATCCAAGAGATATGCGAAGCCCAGATATGCGAAGTATATTCAAGCTTTGGACGGATGAAGGCTTTGTAAATTACAGCCAGATCAGAAGGGGTGAAAAATTTCTTGCATCGTCGGAGAAATCCTAAGCACCTAGCAGCATTTTTGGCGATGTCGAATATGTGATCATTCCATAAAAGGTGATCTGTGATACACATACCGAGTACTGACAGTTGATTAGTTTCCTGGATGCAAGTGCCACTCATAGATAGCGGCATCGGGGGTATGTTACGCTTTAACGACAGGAGACAGCATTGAGTTTTCGAAGCATTAAATTCTACACGGTTTTTGATTCCCCATTGGACAATGCTGTCAAGATCAGAATTTAATGAGCTTATCATACGCTGCCGTTGAAGTTCCACATCCGAAGGACAAGGATGTGAATCTAAAAACGAGTATGAAAAGCTGAGGGTACTGTCGTCGGCGAAACAGTTTAATGGATTAGAAGTGGCAGACAAGAGATCATTTATGAATAAAAGGAAGAGAGTCGGAGACAAAACGGAGCCCTGGGGGACACCAGCATTTATTTTATGAATTTCAGACTTGAAACCATCCAATACAACTTGTATTGAACGGTTAGAAAGGTAATTTCTAATCCAACGAAGAAAAGATTCATCAATACCAAAAGCACGCATTTTCGATAAGAGAGCTTGGTGCCAAACTCTATCAAATGCTTTTGAAATATCAAGTGCAATAATCTTACTTTCTCCAAAACGATGTAAAGACTTGTTCCACTGTTCGGTGAGATGAACCATGAGATCACCAGTGGACCTATTGCTACGAAAGCCATACTGTCGGTCATTAAGAAGCTTCCGTTCTTCAAGATATTTCTTAAGCTGATAATTAATCAGCGTTTCCATGACCTTGGAAAGAAGGGACGTAAGTGCAATTGGACGATAGTTTGAGGGGGAGGAGGATTCGCCTTTTTTAGGGACAGGCTGAACAAATGCAGTTTTCCATCCACTCGGGAAGAGACCTGTAGAGTAGGACAGATGGAAAAGCTTACGCAGTGGTTTTGCCAGCGTTGAAGAACACCTCTTCAGAACAATTGGGGGAATACTATCCGGGCCAGCGGATTTGTGTATGTCTAGGTCTTTCAGTACTCTTGCGACTGCACGAGTGCGAAAGAAGATTCGTCCCATAGAATCGTTTACGCTCTCAAGAACAGGAGGACTCATGACACTTTCCGATAGCGTCGAATTAACAGCAAACTGTGCTGCAAGCAAATTGGCTTTATCAATCGAGCTTACATAGAGAGTGTCATTGTGGACGAGCGTTGGAACCGAGGATGACGTGGTGTTTCGTACGTTTTTTACAAATGACCAGAAATTTTTACTACCTTTGGGACATTGTAGTATTTTTTGCCTTAATTTCTGATCATGCAAAAATTTGGTTCGTCGAATATGACCATTACAGGTCTTTCTAGCTTGTTTGAACTTATTCCGGTTTTCCTCAGTCGGGTTGGCTTTATAACAACGGAAACTTACATCTCTGAACCTAATAACCTCTTTACAGCTCGAATCAAACCATGAGTTCTCTTTGGGTTTGATAGATTTCACCCTATTCGGGATAAAATTTCTCATTCCACAAAGAATTAAATTTGTTACCATATCTGCGCTGGAATCCACGTCACTATCGAGGAAGCATAGTGACCAGTTAAAGTTCCTGAAGAATTCATTGAGACCGTCCCAGTTGGCTTTCTCATATTGCCAAACGGTTCTCGTAGGAGTTTTTTCTTTAACTGGGTTTTTTTGACATGAGAATTTTGCAGATACGATACAATGGTCTGATGTGCCTAGAGGCGGTAATACACTGATTGTGTATTTATTAGGGTCAGAGGTAAGAAACAAGTCTAGGGTGTTGGCGGATTGACCTGCAACGTCAGGGATTCGAGTTGGCTCATCGACAAGCTGAGTTAATTGATTTAACTCAGCAAAGATCTCAACATACCTTCCTTCATGTGTTGACTGGCCAGAATAACGAAGCCAAGAAGAATTGTGTACATTGAAATCGCCCGCAATGACGATTTCAGTGTGAGGATAATGGGCAACAATTCTTTGAATGGAGTCAGACAGAGCATCAAATTCGTTAAAAGTTGAATTTCTGTCCAGATTTGGACTTCGATATAAAAAACATGTGTGGATGATGTGCTTATTTACCGTGAATTTTAACCACATAAAGTTAAAGTTTGTGTTAGAGCACAAACCATATTGTGGCTGAAGTTGGTATGCAACATCATTTCTTATATACACGGCTAATCCATGATGAGGAAAAAATAATGGCACTAAGCTATACCCATTTAGATTGAATTCCGAATGATCAGAATCTTCACCTATTTGAGTTTCACTCAATGCCAAAACAGCTGGCCTGTTTGATGCAGTGTGGACATATGTGGCATAGGAGTTCTTTCTTAAACCACGAATGTTGCTAAAATCCACCCTGAATTCACCTAACATTCTAATGTTCAAAACTAATTAAACACAATTCGGACAATTAACTATATTAATTAATTTCATAATACCAAAAAATCCCAATCAGGGAGGTTATTTATTTTTTGTTTGCTTATTTCTTGGGGAGTTTTTCACGGAGTCAACCATTATAAGGGCTGACCTCATGAGGATTTGGTAGTTTGAATGTAATTGCTTAACAAATATGTAGGTGCTTAACACGGGTCTATCTATAATCAACCCAAAAAATAAATTTCTAAGTTAACATTTTTTCAAAATTCAAAATATTTTAATATGACCCAACGTTGTTCAATCGCAAAGCTACTCATATAATTTTGCGAAGGTATCGGGTGATTTTTTTGAGGTTAGGATTTTCATGCATTAGTATTTGACAGATCACGCGGGATTTCAGACATGGTGTCAAAGAGAAAGATGCTCAGTATGCTTTGACATTTCATCATGAATAGACTTACTAACGAGTTCGGTTCGAAATGTGTTTCGCGCTTTACGCAAATTTTATGCGTTTTTTTTTTAAAAAAAGTTCTCAAGCTCTTAAAAAATCACCCATTATATTAAACAATGTCCTCTTTTCAATGGAGGACAATAAATACATAATGGGTGATTTTTTAAGAGCTTGAGAACTTTTTAAAAAAAAAAAACGCATAAAATTTGCGTAAAGCGCGAAACACATTTCGAACCGAACACTGATTTTGGTAATAAAATTCAATGATTTGCAAGCGTTGCTCGTTAGTAAGTCTATTCATGATGAAATGTCAAAGCATACTGAGCATCTTTCTCTTTGACACCATGTCTGAAATCCCGCGTGATCTGTCAAATACTAATGCATGAAAATCCTAACCTCAAAAAAATCACCCGATACCTTCGCAAAATTATATGAGTAGCTTTGCGATTGAACAACGTTGGGTCATATTAAAATATTTTGAATTTTGAAAAAATGTTAACTTAGAAATTTATTTTTTGGGTTGATTATAGATAGACCCGTGTTAAGCACCTACATATTTGTTAAGCAATTACATTCAAACTACCAAATCCTCATGAGGTCAGCCCTTATAATGGTTGACTCCGTGAAAAACTCCCCAAGAAATAAGCAAACAAAAAATAAATAACCTCCCTGATTGGGATTTTTTGGTATTATGAAATTAATTAATATAGTTAATTGTCCGAATTGTGTTTAATTAGTTTTGAACATTAGAATGTTAGGTGAATTCAGGGTGGATTTTAGCAACATTCGTGGTTTAAGAAAGAACTCCTATGCCACATATGTCCACACTGCATCAAACAGGCCAGCTGTTTTGGCATTGAGTGAAACTCAAATAGGTGAAGATTCTGATCATTCGGAATTCAATCTAAATGGGTATAGCTTAGTGCCATTATTTTTTCCTCATCATGGATTAGCCGTGTATATAAGAAATGATGTTGCATACCAACTTCAGCCACAATATGGTTTGTGCTCTAACACAAACTTTAACTTTATGTGGTTAAAATTCACGGTAAATAAGCACATCATCCACACATGTTTTTTATATCGAAGTCCAAATCTGGACAGAAATTCAACTTTTAACGAATTTGATGCTCTGTCTGACTCCATTCAAAGAATTGTTGCCCATTATCCTCACACTGAAATCGTCATTGCGGGCGATTTCAATGTACACAATTCTTCTTGGCTTCGTTATTCTGGCCAGTCAACACATGAAGGAAGGTATGTTGAGATCTTTGCTGAGTTAAATCAATTAACTCAGCTTGTCGATGAGCCAACTCGAATCCCTGACGTTGCAGGTCAATCCGCCAACACCCTAGACTTGTTTCTTACCTCTGACCCTAATAAATACACAATCAGTGTATTACCGCCTCTAGGCACATCAGACCATTGTATCGTATCTGCAAAATTCTCATGTCAAAAAAACCCAGTTAAAGAAAAAACTCCTACGAGAACCGTTTGGCAATATGAGAAAGCCAACTGGGACGGTCTCAATGAATTCTTCAGGAACTTTAACTGGTCACTATGCTTCCTCGATAGTGACGTGGATTCCAGCGCAGATATGGTAACAAATTTAATTCTTTGTGGAATGAGAAATTTTATCCCGAATAGGGTGAAATCTATCAAACCCAAAGAGAACTCATGGTTTGATTCGAGCTGTAAAGAGGTTATTAGGTTCAGAGATGTAAGTTTCCGTTGTTATAAAGCCAACCCGACTGAGGAAAACCGGAATAAGTTCAAACAAGCTAGAAAGACCTGTAATGGTCATATTCGACGAACCAAATTTTTGCATGATCAGAAATTAAGGCAAAAAATACTACAATGTCCCAAAGGTAGTAAAAATTTCTGGTCATTTGTAAAAAACGTACGAAACACCACGTCATCCTCGGTTCCAACGCTCGTCCACAATGACACTCTCTATGTAAGCTCGATTGATAAAGCCAATTTGCTTGCAGCACAGTTTGCTGTTAATTCGACGCTATCGGAAAGTGTCATGAGTCCTCCTGTTCTTGAGAGCGTAAACGATTCTATGGGACGAATCTTCTTTCGCACTCGTGCAGTCGCAAGAGTACTGAAAGACCTAGACATACACAAATCCGCTGGCCCGGATAGTATTCCCCCAATTGTTCTGAAGAGGTGTTCTTCAACGCTGGCAAAACCACTGCGTAAGCTTTTCCATCTGTCCTACTCTACAGGTCTCTTCCCGAGTGGATGGAAAACTGCATTTGTTCAGCCTGTCCCTAAAAAAGGCGAATCCTCCTCCCCCTCAAACTATCGTCCAATTGCACTTACGTCCCTTCTTTCCAAGGTCATGGAAACGCTGATTAATTATCAGCTTAAGAAATATCTTGAAGAACGGAAGCTTCTTAATGACCGACAGTATGGCTTTCGTAGCAATAGGTCCACTGGTGATCTCATGGTTCATCTCACCGAACAGTGGAACAAGTCTTTACATCGTTTTGGAGAAAGTAAGATTATTGCACTTGATATTTCAAAAGCATTTGATAGAGTTTGGCACCAAGCTCTCTTATCGAAAATGCGTGCTTTTGGTATTGATGAATCTTTTCTTCGTTGGATTAGAAATTACCTTTCTAACCGTTCAATACAAGTTGTATTGGATGGTTTCAAGTCTGAAATTCATAAAATAAATGCTGGTGTCCCCCAGGGCTCCGTTTTGTCTCCGACTCTCTTCCTTTTATTCATAAATGATCTCTTGTCTGCCACTTCTAATCCATTAAACTGTTTCGCCGACGACAGTACCCTCAGCTTTTCATACTCGTTTTTAGATTCACATCCTTGTCCTTCGGATGTGGAACTTCAACGGCAGCGTATGATAAGCTCATTAAATTCTGATCTTGACAGCATTGTCCAATGGGGAATCAAAAACCGTGTAGAATTTAATGCTTCGAAAACTCAATGCTGTCTCCTGTCGTTAAAGCGTAACATACCCCCGATGCCGCTATCTATGAGTGGCACTTGCATCCAGGAAACTAATCAACTGTCAGTACTCGGTATGTGTATCACAGATCACCTTTTATGGAATGATCACATATTCGACATCGCCAAAAATGCTGCTAGGTGCTTAGGATTTCTCCGACGATGCAAGAAATTTTTCACCCCTTCTGATCTGGCTGTAATTTACAAAGCCTTCATCCGTCCAAAGCTTGAATATACTTCGCATATCTGGGCTTCGCATATCTCTTGGATAGAATTCAAAAAAGGGCTTTAAAAATGATAGGCGACAGAACTATAATCGAAACATTTACATCACTAGAACACCGCCGCAATGTTTCATGCCTTTCGTTGTTTTATCGATATTTTTACAAACAATGTTCTGTCGAATTAGCCAGTAGTATTCCACCCCTTAAACTATTCAGCCGTAATACTCGCACTTCTAGGAATGCTCATCAGTTTACCCTTGAGCTCAATTTCGGGCGTACTGTCAAGTATAGAGATTCTTTTTTAAATCGCACATCGAGAATGTGGAATGCTTTGGCCAACTCTGTTTTTCCCTCCCATTTTGATGTTCAGAACTTTAAGACCAATGTGCACCGGTATCTCCTTTTAAATCCTTCCCTATTTTCCTAACGCTCGCACTGTGATTAAATATAAACATATAAAGGGTACTAATAACCCCTTGAGTGCTTGTGAATTATAAAAAAAAAAAAAAAAAATCCCCAAATTCGAAAATGAAACAAATTCCCAAAAAGGCATGAAATAAGTCCCCAAAAAGGATAGAATAAGTCCCCAACTTTAAATGTCTTACCATTTTATTTCTTTTCTGGCAAGCGAAACTTTCGAAAATTGGACTTATTGTACATTACAAAAGTGGAAAACCTCAATTTTCACAAGTTGATCATATTGCACTTTGACAAAATCAATTAAGGCCAAATTATTTTGAGAAATAAGATCAACTTATTTAACCAAAGTAAAACAGTTAGTTAGTAGTAGTACCCGTGGCGTGATGGTTAGTGCGTTGGATTGTCATACCAGAGGTAATGGGTGCAATCCCTGCCTGTGCCATCTAGTCAATTTTGGGTGGTTTTTTTTAGTCAGTTATTTCACGGCGTCTTTTAGGTTATGTGACGTGAGTTGTTGCAACTAATTTGTTAGATTAAACGAAAGGAAATGTCAACGATTTGCCATGCCATATTGAAAATTAAAAGGCCTTAAAATTATTTCCTGTTCGGATTTATTTTATAATTTCTACGACTGTATTTTTGTATTTATAAGCACATTTTATAAAATACAGCAGATTTAAAAAATTTGTTCAATTTCGTTGTGTCGCCATATTTTTTTTACGTTAATACACTCTCACTTTCCGAACCTCGCCACCTTCAAATACATATTCTCCCTCTGTCCACTCAGTCTTATTACGTCAATTATTATAATTAAAGCACGACCCATAAATGCTATGTTCTCCTTTGCATGCACAAAGCAGCATGTATAAAGGAATCCTACTAAAGCACTCAGTAAAACGTAAACGACGACATTGCGTCAGCTGTTGGTGCTGATCACATTTCCATGCCTTATCAATATCATCTATTACCTTATAGATGTCATTTTAAAGTAACACTGGAAGCTATTTTTAAATTGCTTCGATATTCTTCGAATGTATCTGAACAACGCATTTCTACGTCTTCATAATACAAAAGAAAACATTCTTTTGATAGCTTTATGCAAACTCGTGACCAAACGTTTGGTATTATTATTTTTTCTTATTCTTTCATAAAAATTAAAATCTCAAGTTCTGAGTGTTATTAAATATGAATCAAGGAAATTGATAATTAAATAAATTTGGTAACGCAACAGCTCATAAGCTTCTTTGTAAACGTTGTGACAGACATGAAAGGGTTCTTCAATTTATTGTCGACATCAAACGGCTAATAACATGAGAAACACTGTTAAAGACTACAAGAGGCATTGTCAATTTAATGTTCGATGTTGACATCGACTTAGCTAGATGGTTTCCTAGGGTTTTAAGCCAGACATTTTCTCCATCATTATAAAATTGTAAACTTTAGCATTTACAGATAATTAATAACTGAACAAACCTTTTTTTTTGTTTTATAAAACCAAACATTTAAAAAATTAAGAAGTATGGTCACCATTATTAGCCAACATCGACACAACATTGTATGAGCGCATCATGAAAATGTACATACATACATACATACATAGAAGTATGTGCTCTACAACAGAAAGTTGGGATTCTCAAGGAGGAACGCATGATAGAAACTAGGCAAATGGAAATTGTGTAAAACGTGGTAAAAATCACGTAAATCACCTTTTAAGAGGATTAAAATATATAAAAAGAAGTATAGTAAGTTGCAAAGTCAATAACCGATAGCAAGGGTTTAACATTTTTACATATGTGAATAAATAGTATGTGTATGTTAAATGCTTCCAAGCTTTAATTTTTGTCCATACAAATATATGTATATTTACTTTTATGTACTATGGTATAATTGAGGGTTTTGAGACACTTTTGAAATTATTCCAATTTGGAAATAAGCTCAATGTATAAAGAAAAAAGGAACAAATTTGTCATTCAAAGCAACTTCATCAAGATACATACATAAGTATATTACTTTGAAAGGAACGTTTAGATTTTTGCATCGTCTGTGTCATGCATCACTTTTGGTCATGCGGGTAATAAGTTTTTCTTATCAAATGACAGTTCTTAACACTCAAGGGTATATTACTACGCTTATTATGCAAAGACTCTGTGTAATCACTAGGAAAGGACGAGAGGGTTTGAAAGGAGGTATTAGTGCACATTGGTTTTGAATTCCAATATTTTGCAATGCCAGGGAAAGACAGAGTGTGGAACAAATCTCTGTACTTGATAGTACGACCCAAGTTGGGCTGGAGGGTATACTGATGAGCATCCCTAGAAGCGCGAGTATTATGGTAAAACCGTTTAAGGGGAGGAATGCAACTGGTTATTTTTCTAGAGCATAAACTGTTAAAATAACGGTCTAAAAGGGTAGAAAAGAAAATTTACGACGATGTTCGATCGACGTAAATGACCCGATGATGGTAAATTGCGGCATTTTTGGCGACATCGCGTATGTGATCGTTCCACAAGAGGTGGTTAATGATACACATACAGAAAATATCGAGATGTTTAGTCTCCTTAATGCAAGTGCCATCCATGGGTAATGACAAGGTGGGTATATCTCCCTTTAACGATACAAGACAGCATTGGGTTTTAGAAGCATTAAATTCCACACGGTTTCTTGTTCCGCATTGAACAATGCTGTTTGGGTAGGAATTTAATGAGCTTATCATATTTTGTCGGTGCAGTTCCAGATTCGAAGAATAGATATGTGATTCTGAAAACGAATATGAAAAGCTAAGAGTACTATCGTCAGCGAAACAATGTATTGGATTAGTAGTTGCATTGATCATTAATAAAAATGAGAAAGAGGGTTGGTGATAAAACAGTCCTGGGTCTTGAACCCATCCAATACTACTTGTATTAAACGACCCCAAATGTAATTACTAATCAAATGAAGGAGGGATTTATGAAAACCGAAAGCACGCATTTTCGATGAGAGAGACTGATGACAAACACATCAAATGATTTTGAAATATCCAGTGCAATAATCTTACTTTCTTCAAAACAATGTTAAGATTTGGTCACTATTGGTGAGATGAAGCATAAATCACCAGTGGAACTATTGCTGCGAAAGACGTAATGTGGGTCATTAAGAAGCTTTCGGTCTTCGAGATATTTCTTGAGCTGATAATAATTAATCAGCGTTTCTATGACCTTGGAAAGAAGGGACTCAAGTGCAATCGGCCGATAATTAGAGGGGGAGGATTCGATTTTTTTTTGGGAATGGTTGAACAAATGCTGTTTTCCATCTACTCGGAACGAGACCTGGGTTTTTAGAGATTAGATTAGCTTTATTGAGAAAGCAAACAAATGGAGTGTCATTGACAATTAGCGTAGGAACCGAGGAAGAGGAAGAATTCCCCATGTTTTTAGGAATGACCAAACATTTTTACTGCTTTTGGGACATTGCAGAGTTTTTTGCCATAGTTATTGGTCATGGAAAAATGTTGTCTTTCGAATATGGGCGTTGCAGGCCTTCCTTACTTCTAATAATATTTTTAACCCTGTTCGGGATAAAAGTTCTTATTCCCAGGAGAATCAAACTTGTGATCATTTCAGCTTTTTCGACAACGTTACTATTTAGGAAGCATAGTGGCCAGTTTAGGATCATGAAATAATTGTTGAGACCGTGCCAGTTGGCTTTCTCGTATTGCCAAACGGTTCTCTTAGGAACTCTTTCTTTAACTATAGTATTTTAACTCGAGAAATTTGAAATGGTCAGATGCGTCTAGAGGAGATTAAACACTAATAGTGTACTTGCCAGGGTCTGAGGTAAGAAACAAGTCAAGTGATTTCTGTTCGACCTTTCACGCCCGATATTCGAGTGGGCTCGTTGACTAGCTGAGTTAGGTGGTTCAACTCAGCAAAGATCTCAGCACACACTCCTTCGGGTGTTGTCTGGCCCGAATATGAAAGAATTGTGTACATGATTGAAATCGCCCGTAACAACGATTTCAATGCGAGGATAGGACGAAACAATTCTTTGGATGGAATCATCTAGATTATAGATTCGATAAAGGAAGCAATAGTGAACAGGGCCGGCCCAAGCCAAACTTGCGCCCTGTGCAAGATTTGTAGAAAGCGCCCCTTTTTTATATTTTTTTTACACATAAACTGATACACAAGCATACGCCTTTCCCAGATTACCCAGGAGGTAGACTTTCAATGCGTTTTTTTTTATTGAGGTATCCCCAGGAGGCCTAAACCATTAAACTAAAACGCAGCGAAGAAATGAGCAGAGGGGAAACTTTTAAACTTGGAAACTTACTTTTCTGGCCTTACATTTTGCAAATTCAGAAAGGAGATCATCAAAGTCTAAAGAATTTAATAATTTCTTTTCAATGGACATTATAGATAAACCTACCAATCTCTCTTGAGTCATGGTTGTCCTAAGATAATTTTTAATAATTTTAAGTTTAGAAAAACTACGTTCTCCTGAAGCTACCGTGACCGGGATTGTATTAAGGATTTGGAGAGCAGTCACTAAATTCGGAGCAAAATCTTCAAGGTTTGAACTAAAAATAAAATTTAACACATCTAAACTTGAGCTTTGTGGCGTAACAAGCTGGGATATTAGGGTTAACTCTTGAAACAATTCTTCTCCATCTAAATATTTAAAACTACTTTATGTTAAAACATTCTGCAAATTAAGGCATTTACATTTTTATTTTTTAAACATTCGCTTATGTTACTCAAAAATGTAAAATTGATACTATACGTATCAAACCTTTCAAGTATTTGAAAAAAAAAAATTCAACTTTGAATGTTTCGGCTAATATAGTTTCAGGACATTCATCAGCATAAAGTATTTTTCTCCGTTGAGATCGCAATGATGAAGCTACAAGAAACATATTTGGTATTTCTAGGGAACTAGCAATACGCTCGGTTAATTGAACATACCTACTCATTAAATTTTTCATCGGAACGCATTAAAATCAAACTGTTTTTTGTATTTTCTAAAACTGTTATGCCAGTTGACAGATTAACGGACGGACTTTGCAAATATTTACTAGTTTAATTTATATTTTCTAAAATATCAAACCAAATTAGCAGGCAGCAAATAAATGTAAAATCAAAAATTTTATTTCCTAACGATTCTGCAATGTTTTTTGCCTCTAGATTTCTTAATTCTATAGGGCTTCATATATTTCTTGAACTTGAAAAAAAGTTAAACAAACATTGAATTGTATCGAAAATTTTAACTGCATAAAATGAGAACCGAGCAGCATCATTAACCATTAAATTTAAGGAATGCGGGCAACATGGAACCAAAAATGCTCTTGGTTCCAGGGTTCGAATTCGAATCTGAACACCCGCTTCTTTTCCTTCCATATTCGAACCATTATCATAACTTTGGCTTTGACAGTTAGATACTTATTAAAATTTCATTTAATTCAAGCTTGTCTAAAATCAACTTAGTCAGTCACATTACGGTCTTGTCACAAAATACGTCACTTCTATTAAAAACTGATAGCTATTTATTTAATATTAATTAACCAACAAAGCGAAAAAACAATCGAAACAATCTGCATTCTGCACCAGACTAGATATACATTAAAAGTAGCCGTTACAACAGTCATTAACTTTCAAAAAAAAAACTGCCTGTGCAAGAACAATTCGACTCCACATAGAATCATCCCTCTTTAACTTTTAAGCTCTATGCTCCTTTTCCATTCTATTAAAAATTTCATCTCCTGTAATCAGGCACTTAACTCTTACACAGTGTGCAAGTGCAATAAGAAAACCTGCACGCTATGACCCATATGATTCCGTATGAAAAAGTTTTTTTTAAATATCTCCCATGTTAGTTTCGATACTCAGTGTGCAAAAAAGAAAACTTGCACATCAATTGACCATACCTACCTACCTACATACCTAATTTCCAAATATTTCACCCTGTTCAGTTCATACAAGAGAAAAAATCTCAACACAAAAAAGTTCCATGCAAGAGAAAAAACGAAAAAATCTCAACACAAAAAAGTTCCATGCCACCTCATATGTGCAAGATATATTTCATGCACACCGAGTCCCAAAATTAACATAGAGAGTATGACGAAGCAAAATACTTATTCATATCGAATCGTATGGGCTAGTACGTGCAGGTTTTGTATCACGCACCGTACCTGAATGTGAGTTCTCATCTACAAAAAAAACAACAAAAAAAATGCCTCCGAAAAAAGAGAGCAGATAGGTTGCTGTGCCAGAGTATATCTAATAATGAGTAGGGACACTCTCTACACATATGCAACACCTACTAATACAATTAAAAATGAACAATAAAACAAAACAAAAAATTATTATGAGTGAAAACAGGTCAAATGTATCCATTTTAATCCTTACCTGACATAGCTAATGTTAGAAAGATACACAATCGGTTTTCCCAACACCAACACATACACCTTCGATCGTATGATACATAAACGAGGTCTTTTTTCATAATGGATTTTTAAAGGCGATCCAGTTTGATCACATGTGTGTGTGTGGTTTTGCTGTGCTTTTCATTAATTGAATGTGACCAGCCTCTACTCTTCTTTTATTTATTGTGTCACTTTTTTATTTTATAAATTATACCTCTTATTTAATTTTTAAATAAATGTATCGTTCTGAAATATGAAAATTGCAACTTCATCTTTGTTTTGTTCTTCTAAAAACATAAAAAAAGCTATGTTTAGCGTAGTATAAGAAACAGTATTTTTTACTTCTTTAGTACGTATTTAAAACAGCTGGTAACACTAAAATGTAATTAGGGGTGGAATAGGAATTGTTTACATTTTTTCATAATGCATTTTTAAAGGCGATCTGGTTTGAATTGTATTCATTTGTGCGGAACTGTTTCAGTGAGTTGAATAAAGGGTGACTTGTGTATCTTAAAAGTGATTGAAATAAAAATTAAAATGGGTAAACATTATTTAAAGTGTTTGGCATGCGGTCGAGAAGAAGAAGTTAATTCTGGTGTTAAATATTTTAAACTGCCAGAAAATATAGAAAGGTAAGCAATATTTGCTGTTTTGTTATTGAAAATGTAAAAATTGCAACGGTTTTTTTGTGTTGAGTACAAAAAATACATTTAAAATCTCTGGTTTTATAATCTCAGGCTATGATTATGTTTTTTTTGTTATAAAAGATGTACTATCTGAACGCTTTTTTAGTTTGTGGTAGTAGATTGTGTGGTTTTTGATCAATTTAAATTTTGGTTGTAACTTCGCGCCCTTTCAGCGTTTTGTAAACACAATAACATCAACTGCCTGAGATTACGATCAGACTTAAAATACGGTTAAAAATAATTATTTTTCATTTTTCTTTCTTCAGGAGAACAAAGTGGTTAAGTGCTATTTACAAACCACATTTGTTAGAACAGCAAATTTCACGAGATTTAAGGGTGTGCGAAAATCATTTCTCAAAAGATATGTTTTCCGCTTCCAAAATTCGTTTAAAATTGTCGGCTATACCTGACTTAAATATTTTAAAAACCTTAACTGACACTGCAGAAGGTGAGACGAATAAAGGGAATATGAATACAACACAAGAAGACGAGAGTTTAGAAGTGAAAGTGGTTTCTAATCAAGAGCAATTGGAGTTTTTAGAGGAAGGAGTGGGCAAAATCCAAAGTGCTGAATTACTCGAAATCTTTGAAGCAGATGAACCGCTTAGCGAAATTATTCAAGTTGGAGAATCAATCGAAGCGAAAACCTCATATAGAGAGCATAAGGCAACGCAGACAAACATCAAGGAAACAGCCGAGGTATTTCAATTAAGAAAAGAGTGTAAGAATTTAAAAAAAGAAATTGAAATTTTAAAAAAACAAAAATGTTCAGATGCTGCGTATTTAGAAAAAACAAAAAACGTTTTACCTAAAGAGTTAGCTCGAATTGTTGAAACTCATATTGCAAACTATAGGGCCTATTATGGATCAGTTGTAATCAAGACAACTCAATTTGAAGACAACTGCAAAAAAAATTCGTATTATGGGAGACAACTTTTTTCAGTTGAGTAGACCAAATATATTGCCTACTTTTATGTGCTTGTTTTGTGTCAAAATCAGCTGTGTAAAGTAAAATATGTAGGTATTTCAAAGTTTTGAATTCAGTGCAAAATTTTATTAAAAAGACAAAATAATACGAAATAGAGAGTTGTATTGATTTGTTTCTTGTAAATTCGGAAAAAGAAAATCCCCTCAATGTTGCACTGATGAGAAAAAATATTAGAGATCGCTCCAATGCATTGGAACTTCCAAACAGAAAGTATTTTTTGTAAACAAATTCTTTGATGAGAAGTGTTGATTTAATGACTCCGTTCTGTTGCAGATTTATAAGTTATTTTAGACTCGACAAAGACAAATTTGTTTATTGGCTAAACAAAATCAAAGATTATTTGAAACAACCATAGCGTTCCTCCGCAGTGCCACCAATTCTCAAACTCTGCACTGCCCTACATTTCATGGCATAAGGAAGTTGCCAAAAGTGCAGTGGTAATGATTTTAATGTAGGCCTTGCTCAACCAACAGTTTTGGAAGTAGAAGTGCTAGATGTAGTTGAAGAACATATCTGACCAATTTGAATTTATCGAAGATTTATTTTTACCAGAAAACCAGATTTCCTGGAGTAATAGGATGCATCGATGGAACTCATGTTCGAATCATAGCACCAAAAAAATCTTCAACATCTCTATATATGTACATAGAAGAGGTTACTACAGTCTGAATGTCATGATTGGAAGTGTATGTTTCTGCTGATGAACCTCAATCAACCTCTCAAATTGGGCAGGTTTTTTTATTTTTGTCTAAAAAAATTATTTTCTTACAAGCGTTTATATTATTATTTGTAAAACTTACATTTTTTTCTCCATTTTCTTAATAAAATTGCTTTTCAATTCACTGTTGGTGCGTACCGATATTTTTTTGTACACACAAATGCACTACACAACCGGTAAATAGCAGTTGTTGAATTTTGATATCAATCACAACTGAGAGACAACTCAACTGGCTTACATAATACCCCCAAACACACTTAAAAAGTCAACCATTTCTCGGTTGACTACTGGTTGACTTGTGACAGTCCACTAGTTGTGATCGGTAATACCGATTGCCGGATTACAACTCAACTTTGTTCTTAGTTGTCTTACATAATAGGCCCCTATAAAAAAAAAACAGAAAGGATGGAGGTACTCTAACGAATGTAAAAAATTTTGTCTCAGCATATATTTCATTGCACCTAATGCATATTACTTCTTCTCACAAGAAACCTTAATCAAGATTGTTTAGAAAACACATTTGCTGTGTTACGCAATCGAGGAGGAAATAATAAGTTGCTGACTCCTTTTCAATTCACATGTGCTTTCAAAAGGTCGTTTGCGGCCAAGTATATGGAGGACATTACCCAAGGAAACTGCGAGCCAACTATAAATTTGGAACTGCCGCATATTGATATCCATATTAAATCAAACGAAGAAAAAAAAGACGAAGTAATTTACGCTTTTGAAACCGAATCTGACTACAAAACTGTTGATTTTGGTTGTCAAAATACTTTTTATTATTTTGCGGGCTATATTTTGAAAAAATACCGTCAAAACCATAAGTGTGAAGTGGAACTGAGCCAGCAACCTAATATTTCCTCCATATTCACAGATTTTAAAGAATTTGATGGTGCGAATTTAACACGACCACAACAAGATTTTTTAGATGCATTAGAGAGCCTCGAACAAAAATTTATAACTAATTTTCCAAATTTATATTTTTGTAATAATTTTGAAATGAAAATGTTTGATATTTTAAAAAATGAATTTGATTACAATTGCTGTAAGAACCAAAATAAGGACTTTATTATAAAGTTTTTTATTCGAGTTCGAGTATACCATATCCTCAAGAATTTCAATGCAACTATGAAAAAATCTAGCAATAAGCATAAATATTTAAGCGTCACACATATGTAAAACATTATTTATAAGACCTAAATAAAATTACTCTAAAAAATGATATACATATGCCTTTATTTTTCGGAACACCCTATGCTACAGTCAAAAGAAAAATTCTTTTTCTTCCTTCTCTTTTACACTGTAACACTTCTTATTACCATCTATTTCTCGTGTTTGTGTGACATAGCGGTAATTTTAAATATGAACTCAGAACGAAAATTTGGAGAGTGTCCCTACTCATTATTAGATATACTCTGGCTGTGCTACCTTCTACTACAAATCAAAGACACTCCATATAAATATATGTATGTATATATATATATGGAGTGTTTTTTTGTTGTTTTATTTTGTACAGGGTGGGCCGTAAATAAGTGCACTTAAAAAAAAATTATATTAATACAACTGTAGCGCTTTTAAATGAAATATTTATTTTAAATTATACAAAACGAAATGAATTTTTATTTTTTAAAAATTAAATCATCCAAATATTCTCCATTTCGCCTACAGCACTCTTCCAATCTGACTCTGAGATTTTGGAACACTTTTGTCAAAAGTTGCGGAGTGATTAAGCGGATTTCTTCTTCAATGTTCGCTTTTAATTCAGCCGTCGTTGAAGGATTATTAGAGTACGACTTACTCTTGAGGTAGCCCCATAAAAAGAAATACGGTGGCGTTAAGTCAGGGCTCCTGGGTGGCCAAGCAATATCACCCCTCCTCGATATCAACCTTCGAGGAAACATTTCTTTGACGACCTCCAGAGAGTCGTTACTTGTATGGCAGGTAGCGCCATCTTGCTGGAAACAGGTGTGAATAGTGTAACCACTCGATTCTTGCAGTTTTGGAGCTAAAAAATCTCTAAGCATCGAAACATAACGCTCTGAATTAACAGTAACATTACGCCCGTATCGATCTTCATAAAAATACGGCCCTATGATCCCCCACTTGGCTATTCCGGCCCAAACGGTCACTTTCGGAGAGTGTAACGGTCGTCCATGTTTTAAGCGTGGATTTTCTGTTCCCCGGTATCGACAATTTTGTCGATTAACAAATCCGTTGACATGAAAATGAGCTTCGTCTGAGAAGATAATGTTATTGAAGTGAGGGAATCTCCGTAACATTTCTGTTGCGAAATTGAACCGTGAAACAAAATCGGATTCTTTCAAATCTTGGACAATCTGAATTTTGTAAGGGTATAACTTCAAATCATCCCGTAAAATGCGACGTAAAGTCGTTCTGGGTACTCCCAGGGCCGCAGCGCGTTTCCGTGTAGAGCTTCTTGGATCCTCGCGCACAGAAGCTTGTACGCGTTCAATTGTTTCTGCAGTCCGCCTGGAACGTGGGCGTCCTGTAGGTCGAAGTTTTTGCGTTGATCCCGTTGCCTCGAATGTTACGATCCATTTTTTGTTTACATTCGTACTTGGACACTCGGTGATGTTGCGTAATCAAAACTTTATCCGAAAAAGCCGACGAACAGTCACGTATGAGCGATTGTTTTCATAAAAGGCGCGAACGCAGAAAGCGCGCTGCTCTCCCGTGAACGGACTCATTGCGACTAAAAATATAGATCTCGAGCTGCAAGGAGATACCATCCCCGCGCGTCTCGGTTATTTCGTTCGGGAGTTAGAGCGAGACAAAAAGTGCACTTATTAACGGCCCACCCTGTAGATGAGAACTCACATTCAGGTACGGTGCGTGATACAAAACCTGCACGTACTAGCCCATACGATTCGATATGAATAAGTATTTTGCTTCGTCATACTCTCTATGTTAATTTTGGGACTCGGTGTGCATGAAATATATCTTGCACATATGAGGTAGCATGGAACTTTTTTGTGTTGAGATTTTTTCGTTTTTTCTCTTGCATGGAACTTTTTTGTGTTGAGATTTTTTCGTTTTTTCTCTTGCATGGAACTTTTTTGTGTTGAGATTTTTTCTTTTTTTCTCTTGTATGAACAGGGTGAATGGTGAAATATTTGGAAATGAGGTAGGTAGGATTTTTAGTTCTGCGATATCTTGAGTTAAATTTTCATTGAATGCAACAATGAAATTGATGTTAGTTAGTGCGCAAGAGATAACTTAGGACAGTTGTGATGTGATGGATGTTTTTTTGAGATTATTTTAAGAATGTTTGTGGTTCAAAAAATGGCAAATAGTAGTACATATTTGTTTGCGCAAGATCAGATTACATTTTCTTGCTCCTGGCAATGCGCCCCCAGAATTCTGCGCCCTGTGCATTTGCACATCTTGCACATATGCTTTGTCCGGCCCTGATAGTGAATGATCTGCTTATTTACGGAATTTAAACCACATAAAGTTGAAAAAAGAATTGATGGAAATGCGATATTAGCCGCGTTTTATTATCACCATGATCTGATCCGGATCTTGGATTTACATGCATTACAACAACAACATTTTAGATATCAATTTGAGATCCAAAATTTAATTCTTTTTTTCACACAAGGAGGGCTTTATCATTGTAATTTCACATGTAAATGTTGGTATCATTGAAAAAAAAATTATATAAAACCTGTATTGCCATATAAACATTTATATCTGACTGAAATAAAATATTTTTCAAATAGAAAGCGAGAAGCTTTATATTTATTTATTTTGTATATAATCCATGAAATAATGAGATATTTTAACAAAACTAGACATAAATTGGTGAAATTAAAATAATTAAGTTCAAAAAAATGTATATTTGACATAATTCATGGGTATTATTTTTCCCAAAAAAAAGAACAAAAAAAAACATTGAGCAAAATCTATGGAGTCTGGTCAAAACGACATAAGTCCATTTTTGTCAAATTTGAGTTAAATATACAGAACTGTACAAAAAAAAATCTACTTTCGTTTGGTCTTAACAGTGTAAGTCCATCTCTACCGATTGAAAAGATATTCAATGGTCCTAATCGCACTTACATTTCTTATTTAAAATTGTGTTTGGTCAAAACGGCATAACTTCACTTATATTGTTTTAAACCAAACAAAAATTTTCTATTTTCTAAATAACAATGTGGTCAAAACAACATAACTCCAACTAAATCTTCTGCGCTTTTTTGTCGCTACATAAAATACTCGCGGTTCTGTAACACACGGTTTATTTTAAAAAATATTTTCGATGACTATTGGTCCCTTGGCTCTCATGCTGCAAGAGCATCCTTTGTTGGAAATTTAATTAACCAAGACAGTAAGAAACGCAATCGCTCAACCCCAACATCAAATCCTAAAAACAGAACATGGTCTTTTTTTTATTTCTTCGAAACTAATGGAAAACGAGAATGGGTATGCAAAAGCTGTTTAAAGGCAACTCTCGATGAAACTGACCCCATTCATAAGAACTGTGCTGCAAAAGAAGCTATCATCTGTTACTGGAATTGTGCTTGCTGATCAACGCGGTTGCTACACTCCACCGAATAAGACCTCAGATGATGTGATTGAGTCAGGATCACATAAAGTCCTTTCCTTCATATGAGAGCCACTACACACGAAGGACAAACAATAATCTTATTTTACCAGCAAATTTATCTCTGGCAAAAATGTTCGCCTTGTATAAGGACACAGAACAAGAAAAGTATGTTTCAAGGACAATTTACGAGAGAGAATTTCATAAAATTAAATTTACCTTTAAAAGACCCAAACAGGATACAAGCAACACCTGTGATAGCTTACAAATAAAAATTAAGGTTACATTGGAGAAAAGAGTGATGAATTAGAACATCTTAAAATGTTGCTGGAAAGCCATCATGAGTAGGCAGATATGGCATATGAAACGAAAAAATGAGACAAGATTTAAGCTCAAAAACACCGAACGAAGGCTTGTTTTGTCTTCGATTTGCAACAATGCCTTCCAACACCAAGCTTGTCTACATCAGTTGCCTTTTATAAAAGGCAGCTTTGGACATTTAATCTTACCATACATGACCTATCAGATGGAACATCGAAAAATTATATGTGGCATGAAGGAATTGCAGGAAGAAGGGCAAATGAAATAGCTTCGTGTCTTTTTCTGCATCTTAAACATCTTCCAACAACAATCAAATCAGTTAAGTTTTATTCAGACACGTGTGGAGGGCAAAATAAAAACAGAATAGTTGTTGCAATGTTTTTACTGTCCATGCTGATAGCTGAGCATACATTTTTAGTTCCTGGTCGCATGCATATGGAATGCGATCATCGAAAAAAAAGAAATATGCTAACTCCGAAATATACCATCCTTATGATTGGTTTCAGCTTGTGAAATCATGTGGGAAAAAGCAAAAATTCTTGGTTCATGAATTGAAGCCGGAAGAAGTTTGGAATTTTTCAAAACTTATTGAAAGCCAAAGCGGGGTTTGTTGTTCGCAAAAAAGACGAAAACGGGAATATGTTTGGTTTCCAAACAATCAAATGGATAAGATATTTGAAATCAGATCCAGGAATAATGTTTTTGAAGACAACATTAAATGAAGAAAAAAATTTTCAAAGTGTAAGTTTCAAACGAAGAGGAAAATATTTGTCGAACTTTGTTTTGGAAAATGTGGTATCGCCAACGATATCTGAAGAAAAAAAAATCACATAATTTTCCTTTTTCCACTAATTCTAACAACTTTCCATGATTTCTGTAAAAAATTTAAGTCAAAGGAGACGGCAGAAGACAAAGACTATGATCTAGTTGATTCATCTGATGAAGAAAATTAGCTGTATCAACAAAAACACTATAATTTACCTTTGAATTCCAATTTTATATTTTTTTTTAACTGTATTCAAGCTTTGTAATTACTTTGTTATTGTTTTTGCTATTATTTATATTGCTGTGAAATAAATTTGTTTGATAAAAAAGTATCTAAGTCTACAAAATTTATTTCAATACAGGAAATTATCTCCACCAATTTAAAATGAAATGAAAAATCCGCTTGGTCAAAACAACATATCTCCCTTAAAAGATATGTACAAACATAGATTTGAAATAAAAGCATTATATTCATATAAATATCTTCATTCCTAGATATATTGCATCAAAATATTTCTGAAATAACCACAACGGGATTTAGAAAAAAAATTTGAACTTTTAAACGCGTTTTTCTCAAAACTAAGATTTTGGACTTATGTTGTTTTGACCAGACTCCATAGAAATGTTCTTCGGGCAACACTGCTTTAAATGTCAAAAAATATAAATAAAATCGAGAAAGCTGCAGCACAAATGGGAGAAAATATAAATAGATTGGTTTTTGAAGTCTACATCGGAATAGCTTTAAATTATTTCAAAAAAGTTTTTAATTCTTTGGTGATTTGCAGGAACATTTTCAAAAGTTGTGAAGCTAGAACTGGAACTTGAATCATCATCATCGATAAATGTGTTTGTATTTATTTTTTGCTTCGAAATGTCACTTTTGAAAGAAAGAATTTGACAGTGCTACTCATTATATAGTGAAAGGCTGATATAACATTTTGTTCAAAGTTAAAAATTATAAGGTATACCTATACTTCAAGCTCAAATATTTTGTTAGAAATATTTGACATGTAGACTCCGCTCACAATTAGCTTTCATTTGGTACCTTTTTCGGAGGTGCACCTACTAGACTTCTATAGAAAATGGTTGCTAAGCGATGGATTACAATTTTATTAATTTTAGTTACTTCCGATTTCAATCATAACAGCCTTAAACAATTATTAGCATGTATTAAAAATAAGTGACAAATTTATTGTAGGTTTTCAATTCCTTAAAAATAAAATATAAATGAAAATAGTTAAGACTTACAAAACTTACAAGAAATAAGCCTTTGGTTCTGTATTTCTTTAAAAATTTATTTCAAATAATGGCAATATAATAACATATTTACAACACACATAAACAAAAAGTTAAAAGAAATACATTGTACTTTTTTACTTCAATGATATCTGTCTAAAACGAACAACACCTCTTTTTTACTCGAAGGAAATAATACCAAAAAAATCAACTTCGTGCCATGAATTTACAAATTGTTCTTCATTATGACATTAGTACAAATAGATTTGTTGACCATTATAATTGGACACAGTTTCTTTTATTTTTCTTTTTTGAAATTGTCTTGTATTTTACATTTTAGCTTTGTGCATCCAATGTCTATATGTCTGATATTTGCGATACAAAAAATAATGCTATAATCAACTTTTACCATGAAGAGATGAAAATCAGAGTCTTCTTGCAGTAAATTACCTCTTTATGCAGCATCATCATCATGATGGAATGGCTATATAGAACCAAAAGACAAAATAATAAAAATTCAATTTCCTATAAAATAAAAATGAAGACAGCGCGCGGCACATGAGATATTATGATAATCTGTTACTGGAGTTTTAACAGTATTAAACATTTTTGCATTATATATCTTCGTCTTCGTGCTTTAAGATTTCTACAAAAAAATAATGGTCTTAATGGGTTTGATTGCATGGTTAGGGTATTTTTGCCGCCTTTTTGGGTTGCGGTCATTGTAAAGAGTAATTATTGTTAGTCCATTGTAGGCAAGTTTTGTTTTAAATTATAAACGACGATAAACAAAACTAAAGGCTCAAATTTTAAAACCTGGTATGCATAGCAATGGCGGATCCAGGGGGAGGGGAGTCGTAGGGGTCATGACCCCCCTGGGAGATTATTTTGTTTAAATTTTCGTAGGATTTCCCTTAAATTCAAAACTTATCGGGTTGCGTTAATGGATATGAGCAAAAAATATTTTTAGTTATTTATTTTTTATAAATGAAAAAAAAAATGTCTTTTACTGCTTTAAACTTTGTTGGACTGGACCAAGAATCGGAAACCCATTCCTATTCCAATCGCTCAGCACAAATTCATCAATTTTTAACTAATAAAAGATCCGGGGGGTTATATGAACCATAAAGCTTGTACAGTTTAGTTGTATAAGTCAAGATTTCATCTTAAGATTTGTTTGTAATTTAACGATATCCACCAAAAAGCGGTTTGCTGTCAAAAACAACTAAAATCTTTGTTTTCACACAATTTAGAATTGGAAAAATCTTTAGTAATGCTTTAAATTATTTTCATAAGATGGGTGAATTTCGACGTTCAAATGATTCAACATCTCTTTTTCCAAAAAAGTAGGATTTTGAAGTGAATATTGAAATGGGATTCACGAAATAAGTTATTTCAAAAAAGGGCGCTTTCGTTCGATTCGCTTCTCGTAATAAGGGCCCTTAGGCCTTTAAATTCCTGAAACTTGTCTTCAATTCATTCTTATTTTTTTTACGCACATAAATAGTGTAAGGATTTCTTAGTGTTTATTTCATTCAAAATTGATTGTCTATTGAATTTAAACACTTTTAGGAACTTACAAAAAATTAACATAAAACCTTTGAATCTCTCGAAAACTGAAGTGAAGAGATTCTGCAACGTGTAGTTTGTGAGTGCCACACTAAAGTTTCTTCCCAACAGTGTTCTAAAATAATCCAATAGCTAAAGTTGTCTCTTTACCTCTTGAAATATGTAAATGTAAGGTTAAGATACACATTATATAGGGTGATTTTTTTGAGGTTAGGATTTTCATGCATTAGTATTTGACAGATCACGCGGGATTTCAGACATGGTGTCAAAGAGAAAGATGCTCAGTATGCTTTGACATTTCATCATGAATAGACTTACTAACGAGCAACGCTTGCAAATCATTGAATTTTATTACCAAAATCAGTGTTCGGTTCGAAATGTGTTTCGCGCTTTACGCAAATTTTATGCGTTTTTTTTTTTAAAAGAGTTCTCAAGCTCTTAAAAAATCACACATTATGTATTTATTGTCCTCCATTGAAAAGAGGACATTGTTTAATATAATGGGTGATTTTTTAAGAGCTTGAGAACTTTAAAAAAAAAAAAAACGCTTTAAATTATTTTCATAAGATGGGTGAATTTCGACGTTCAAATGATTCAACATCTCTTTTTCCAAAAAAGTAGGATTTTGAAGTGAATATTGAAATGGGATTCACGAAATAAGTTATTTCAAAAAAGGGCGCTTTCGTTCGATTCGCTTCTCGTAATAAGGGCCCTTAGGCCTTTAAATTCCTGAAACTTGTCTTCAATTCATTCTTATTTTTTTACGCACATAAATAGTGTAAGGATTTCTTAGTGTTTATTTCATTCAAAATTGATTGTCTATTGAATTTAAACACTTTTAGGAACTTACAAAAAATTAACATAAAACCTTTGAATCTCTCGAAAACTGAAGTGAAGAGATTCTGCAACGTGTAGTTTGTGAGTGCCACACTAAAGTTTCTTCCCAACAGTGTTCTAAAATAATCCAATAGCTAAAGTTGTCTCTTTACCTCTTGAAATATGTAAATGTAAGGTTAAGATACACATTATATAGGGTGATTTTTTTGAGGTTAGGATTTTCATGCATTAGTATTTGACAGATCACGCGGGATTTCAGACATGGTGTCAAAGAGAAAGATGCTCAGTATGCTTTGACATTTCATCATGAATAGACTTACTAACGAGCAACGCTTGCAAATCATTGAATTTTATTACCAAAATCAGTGTTCGGTTCGAAATGTGTTTCGCGATTTACGCAAATTTTATGCGTTTTTTTTTTTTAAAAAGTTCTCAAGCTCTTAAAAAATCACCCATTATGTATTTATTGTCCTCCATTGAAAAGAGGACATTAATATAATGGGTGATTTTTTAAGAGCTTGAGAACTTTTTTTTAAAAAAAAAACGCATAAAATTTGCGTAAAGCGCGAAACACATTTCGAACCGAACACTGATTTTGGTAATAAAATTCAATGATTTGCAAGCGTTGCTCGTTAGTAAGTCTATTCATGATGAAATGTCAAAGCATACTGAGCATCTTTCTCTTTGACACCATGTCTGAAATCCCGCGTGATCTGTCAAATACTAATGCATGAAAATCCTAACCTCAAAAAAATCACCCGATATTATTAAAGTATTGTCAACCTCCTTTTGAGAAAATTTAAAAAAAAAAAAAATTTTAAGCGGTGATCCAAAAATTAATCTTCATGTTAAGTGTTTAACCCCCTCCCCCCTCTGACTGAAAGTCTGAATCCGCCCTTGATGCACAGCATTAAGAAACACCTTTCTTGATAAACTCTAATGAGCTATATTTGCAGTTCAAGTTTCGTTTGCGTTCTAAAAGTTCGAAGTGGATTTATAATATCGTAAGTACATAATTTCAATTGACAACAAACTTAACACGGAAACAGAAGCATTGGTGTTAATTTTATTTTACATACATATGTAGGTATTAGTCCAGGAGGCGACCGTAAGGTACCCTTTATCATCAGCTGAGTGGAAAAAAAAGGCTGACTATATAGAAAATAAAGTGAAGTGAGCGTTTTTAGGCACCAAGGTCATCAGCTGAATGGAACTGTGAGATTTGAACTAAAAGGTTTTTGCTTGGAGATATCAAATCAATTGGTTGGACAGAAACAAACACCTATAAAAACGTTAATTTTGGTACCAAAATACCTCATTAACTGAGTTGACAAATGAGGTATTAAATAAAGGCTTAGAATGTCTGCATTAAAATCTTAAATTTGATTTGTATTAAAAAAAAAATATATTAAATTGAAGAGTCAGTGTTACGATGGAATTTTCTAACCATTCATTAACATTAAAAACATTATGAAAAAAAAAACAATATTTTATAACAACCAAGAAGCGGTTCTAAACTTTAAAACGTGCTTGGTTATTCTTCTATCAAATAAAAAAAAAATCGAAAGAAAACACCGCAGTTCGTGTTGCATCAGATTGAAAGTTTAAAATCTGAATATACATATTTAAAATGTAGATACCCATTGCTACCTTAAGTTGATTAAAAAATATAATATAATTTTTGGAAAATCTAACAAGAAAGCAAACCATCATAAGTAAGTAAAAAAAAAGAATGGTGAAACTTCTACCATATAAAAAGACCAAAACATTTCCATTACCTTCGGTGGATTTTAAATTATGATGGTTGGATCGTTAATTAATCATGCAGCATTGTAAAGGGCATGTGATTTATCTTTTCTCTTTTTTTTTTTGGAAATATAAAGTTCTAGGAAGTTTTATTTTGTAACCTTTAAAAGCAAACCGTCTCATTTAATTGTTTTTCTTTTTTTATTTTTTTGTACAATGTGAATGCATTTGTCATAATCATAATGAAAACTTTCACTGATGTTTTTGTTTGTTATTTTAAGAAGTCCCATGAGATTTCAACTGAACTTGGAAAAGTCACAGAGATTATAATCTTAAAATACGGGTCACTAAAAATCCCTTATATTTATTTCTTCTAACTTAAATAAATGGTTTTTGTTAGGAAAATCTGTATTATACATTTTATATTACTAACATTTATCCATAGCAAGTATTTTCTGAATCTGAATTATGATTTGTATTTCAATTAATCAATTCAACGTTAAAACTATATCGATGTATTTATTTATGTTTATATACATATACATATATGATATTTTAATTTCCAAAATGTATATAACCAAATTCTCAAAACCCAGAATATAGAACGCAAACCCCACCTCGAGATTGGGTGAAAAACTGAAAGAACTACATTACATACGTAAATGTAACGAGTTATCCATTTTGAGTATTCAAAAGTATAGGGCTTGAATTTGACATCTGTCGAACTAAGTCTTTAAACCAATTTTTTTTTTCAGTTTAGCACATATCGTGCTTTAAGACGAGATTATGGTGTACATAATCGTCCAACTACGCAAGCAATTGGCAAAATTGTGAAGAAATTTGAAGAGATTGGATTGGTTACAAATATTGTAAGGCCTGGTGCATCATCGCTTCCCTCGTTCGTACCACTGAAAATATCGCTGCTGTAAGTGACAGTGTTGTCGAATATTCGAATGTGTCCATTCCTCTGCGTTCTCAGGAATTAGGCACATAATGGCGTATTTTGTATTTGGATCAAACTCCTACCTACATACATATAAAGTCCTACATACATATAAAGTCCTACATACATATAAAGTCCTACATACATATAAAGTCGGCAATAAGCATATCTACAATTTATCTTCTCAGAAGATATAACTCGCAGTTGCTTTATGTAGCTCGGATTATATGGTATCTCGATTAATTCGGGAAATATGCGTCAAGACAAGGTGTGATGGTCATCTTCTGATGAGCCCAACCATCACACCGGGTCGAAACGCATAAATGAACACTTGCTGGTTTACATTTATTTTTCATGATTTTCATGATTTAAATAATTTTATTAAAAATAACAGTGTTCAAGGAAAAAAAACTATTGACTGTTTACAGTCAAATATTTCTTATTCAAAGAAACCTATAGCACGGCAATAAGCATAGCTACAATTTATCTTCTCAGAAGACTTGTAGCAACCATATAATTCGCAGTTGCTTTATGTAGCTCGGATTATATGGTATCTCGATTAATTCGGGAAATATGCGTCAAGACAAGGTGTGATGGTCATCTTCTGATGAGCCCAACCATCACACCGGGGCGAAACGCATAAATGAACACTTGCTGGTTTACATTTATTTTTCATGATTTTCATGATTGAAATCATTTTATTAAAAATATAAAGTCCAGCTCACACAACAACTGAAGCCAGCTGACAATTCACAGCGTCGTAGATACGTCGAATGGGTGCTTGAACAGGCGGTGGACGGCGATTTTTCGAACAAAATTGTCTTCAGAGACGAAGCATGTTTCTCACTCGGTGGGTATGTAAATAAACAAAGTTGTAGTATTTGGGGTTCTGAGAATCCTCAAGTAATTGAAGAAAGGCCATTACATCCACAAAAAGTCTCTGTTTGGTGCGGAGCTGTGATTGGACCTTACTTCTTCGAAAACGACGATGGAACGACTGTCACCGTCAATTCGGAGCGTTATGGTCGTATGATAACCGACTTTTTTGCCTGCTATTGAAGAATATACGACTTAGAGAATATGTGGTTTCAACAAGACGGTGCAAAATGCTACACAACTCGAGCGAATATGGCTTTATAGCAAGAGACATTTCCTGGCCGCGTAATTTCTCGAAAAAAAACTATTGTATATGTTTTATTAACGTTTACTTTTGAAACCGCAAAGTGGATAACCCTGTATATTATTCATATTCCGTTCAAATTGATGTCTTTGAGTATATATAATAGATAAAACAGTTTCTAACAGAAAATTGTGAGATCTCCGGAATGAAAGTAACGAATTCTTGAGTTTCCTACCTGGACTCGATTTTATCTTCTCACTTTGAAGAAGAACAGGAACACATGAATATAAACATTTTTTGATATTTTTTGTATTGCAATTGCCATTAAATATTTTTAATAAATTAATTACTTTCGTTTCGAATCAACTTCCCGTCATCTCAATTTAAAAACTATCATAAGGTGCATTATTATTCTATGACGAGTCCATTTCATGCGTCGAAGATTTTCTTAACGTCACAGTAAGTAAGACCAATGTAGATTAGGGTGTCATAAGTTCCTCTTTAAATTATTTTTAAGCATTAAAGTCTGGCATAAGTTTTATTTCTATCAATAGCCCCCAAATTTTGGTTTTTGCATTTATAAGGCAACTTTTTATCCACGCCAGTTAAGTGAGCAAAAATTATCTATCTTTTTCAGTCCTTATTGTTCGATGTTCTGTATCTCCAACCAAAAAAATATACATATTATGTTGAAATAAACTCGATTGATAAGGAAATGCACTTACGAATTTGTAAGGTGCGCATTAGTTACTGTTGTTTTAATTTCATTTTTTTTAAGAGTACATGCGTTTTGACCAAAAACTCAAAATATTAAAAAAAAAAAAAAAAAAAAAAAAAAACACATTCGAGTTTTTTGAACACCCTACTATGAATGTATTACAAAATAATGACCACTAATGTTTTTAATTACTCTTTTCCAATTTTGAATGCTCATGGGAGTTTCATTTACTCGTACCTAAAAATATGTAATTATAATGAAGTGAGTTTAGTTTTATGGTTAAGAATAATTTAATTGAGGTATTTTTATATTATTGTAGGTATCAAACAAAAATTATGATATGCCTGGTTGAAGTTTTTTTTTAATGCCTGCATCCGTACAAATTATACTTTCAGTGCAAGTTTATTTATTTTAAAATGTTTACATTCATAATATGTATGGATATTCTTTCATGATAGAAAGAAACTATCTTTTGAAAATAAATTACCCCAATTTACAAACAGCTTTCCCATATTAAATACATTTTTGATTTATAGGAACCATGACGTGAGTTATTGATGGACATAAAGAAAAATAAAAAATCAAAATAAATATAACAAAGTTTGGTGAGTTGCACCAGTCACCAACTCATGAATGGCTAGAACGATTTTAATGATCTCTTATTTGTTTGTACTAGATTTGGAAGTATGCGATCTTCCGCAATTGACGGTTTACGTTACACACGCTTATAACAAGTAATTGTTTTCCAAGCAAAAATTATAGATAGGATAGACATTCAACGAAGAATAACATAATCAAATCTAGAAAGATATTGAAACATCAATCATTCTACATCATTCGTTGAATCAGTCATCATTAGCACAAGATTGACAATATAAAATATGTACATATATGTATGTCTATGTTTATTCACATAAACTTTTACTTTTTTTCTGTCGTTTTCTACAACTAGTTAGTAATTCTCTCTCAAAAACTCGAGCATTTGGGGTATCATTCACAACTAAGATTTCATTTTAAAAAATAAAAAATAGTACTGGTCGGCAAATTTTTCTATTAAATCAGATATTTAAAATGTACCGCTTTAAAAATGCTAAAAACAACCAAAAACGGGGTTTTTGAGCCTAAGTTAAAACTCAAAAAATCTCTAAACATTAAATTGTATGATGATTTTGAAAAGTACAAATCTTTCTCTTTTAGGTACAATTTAAAGCATTTTAGTATCTTACTTAGTTTCTGGAAATTCTAATTAGTTATGAGTCTTTATTTGAATCTACATACTATATGAAGTAAGGAAAAAAATTGAATTTGATTTTTTAATAGTTTGGGAAAATACATTTTGGACTTAATTTTTAGCGCTGATTTCGAATCCAAACTCTAATTTCAACTATTTGTACAAGTTTAAAAAAAAAAAACCGTTTTCGACATCATTTTTATATTTTTTAATATATTTTAAAAACTCGATATAATAGAAAAATGCTTAGTCAACCGAAAGAACAAAACTTACTTTTAAACCGTTTTTCCTTTTTTTTAAAAAATTTTTGTAAGACAGGTGAAATCTTACAACTTTTGAAGTTTTTGTTTGGAATATTATATGAAATAATATAAATATTTCAACTGAATATTTAAGAAAAGGATTATAGATTTTGAAAACCATCATGGATTTTATTGAAAAAAGCTGCTTCATAATAATTTTAGATAGCCTCAAAAAAGCTTATTTATGTGGTTTTTTTTTCGAATTTTAAACAGTGATTTCTCAAAAACCTGACGTCATAAATTAATTTTGAAGTAGGATTTGAATTAAGGCCACCAAAGCCCATTGGAAAAGTGCAATTTTAATGCCAGTAAGAAAATCTTGTCAACCAGTGTAGTACTCAATAGAGTGTACGGAAAACAATCCTCGAAATTTAAATAATGGTGGACATCATTATTGCTCCATAGAATTTTATCGAAGAATTGTGGTTTTCTTGTATTTTAATATACTTGACAGATTTAGCAATTATCTAATGATATTGTTTTGTTTTTGAGTCAGAATTAGTTTTCTGTTTAAGTTTTAAAGAAAATTTGTCATTAATTTAACTTTGTATGAAGCAAATGTATAGCATCAACAATTTCCTTTTATCTGATGAAAGAAAGAAAGCAACAAAAATTAACATTAATTAGTCTCCCTACAATCTAAGAAACCGCATTCCTATAGAGAATTCAGAATTCCCAAGCACATGATGATACAATGCTGATGTTGACACTGATACCGAAACCGACACGAAATGATAAAGGTGTCTGTCTGTTTCATGCTCGTTGTATTCTTATCAGAAAATTCCTCACCGCATTCGGAACGAATTTAAAACATTTCATCCAGATTGATATTTTAAAACAATAAAACTCCAGATTTATAATGGAATAGGCAAAAGCAAACGAAAGTCAAACTTTCAACAGCTTAGACGATATAGTAGTACATAGTTCCCAGATGACGAGAAGAAAATAAAGTCTCTGCATATGCTTTTTATTGGAGGTTACCTATTAAGATTGATTCACCTACCATTTATAACAACCATCTTCTCACCTTCTAGACTTTTAGGATTATAATCTTTTGGCTTAAATATCTCGGGCGTCTGCATTTGGTCTTTTACAAGCACAGTTGCATGTAGCTCGAAAGGAACGGATAGCGACAACTAAAGCAAATTATATTACAAATCGAATGACCTATTTCCTCTATACAAAGATTATCTTCACTTGTGCACCCGTGATACATCTGAATCTTTAGAGATGTAAGATACATTTTACTTTTACTTCCTAGCGCCACAACAACGCGGTATCGAATATCTTTTCCATTGCTTATTCTCGTTGGCGGCCGTAAGCACGGTTGCCAGTTTGGTCATTTAAGACCAAATTTGGTCATTATTTTCTCACTTGGTCGCATGGTCATTTTTTATTCCATTTGGTCCCTTTTTTAAGAAATTGAAAAAAATAACTCGACTCTATTCCTTTTATAATCTCAAAAATAAAATACATAGGTACCCAAAGAATTTTGGGAAAAGTTCAATTATCATAAAAACGCTTCAAATGAATATTGTTTTCAAAATTTAAGTCAGTTCGTTTATAACTTGATGTTACTTCCTCACAGCTCAGCTGCTGCTGAGGAATTTTTTTTAATTAACTTTGATAAAAATGAAAGGCAGACTTTGGGTACCATTAATAATATAATGCTGGCCAAAAAGCGTCAAGATGACAAAAATAACCATAGCGTTTGGTCTGCAAAAACATTTGTTTGAATTAATTTTATATGAATTTTATTTACCGATAGCATTCGATCTCCTGACTTATGCGATCTCCTGACATAATGTTAACATATTGTGATCTTAAAAAAAAAGGACTGGGGTGCGTCCCACACTGATAACTTCCCATCCCGTCTGCCGATTTGTCTTGCTTAAAAGGTTTGTGGGCTTTCGTGATTTGCTAGTTGTTAGTTGAATTATTCTAAAAAAAATTAAAAATTACCAACAATATTTTGAGTATGATGAAATAGTTTGAATTCAATATCTGTTCTTGTTAACGAGATTTTCAGTAGAAAACCAATTTTTACCAAATTTTCGTAGCATTTGCGTACTATTTTTTGTAGATTTTAATTTTTTATGAAAAACACTGACTGTTGGATTTTTATGCACAATTTACGGAATGTCGGAAACTATATTTTCTGTGAAATAAAATAAGCTTAAAGCCAATATTTTTTTAATTTTTAAAGAGATATTGAGTCGAAAGTAAATTTTTACCAAGTTTTACTATTGTTTTTTTTAAGGTTTTTATTTGTCGCAAAAACTTATCAATTCGATTTTCTCAAAATTTTACCAGATGTCAAAAACGTTATTCTTCCCGAACGTACGTACACACGCACGCACAGACATCTCTCTAAAAATCTTTTACTTAGACACTAGGAACCTTGAAACGTCGAGAAATGTCAAAATTTTCAGTTCAAGAAATCGGACCGATTACATTAACTTTCTATGGAAAGTTAAAAGCCATTATTGCGAACACAAATTATGTTGGTCCTTTTTTGGTACGATTGCAATTTTTTTTCAAGTGGCAACCGTGGCCCTAAGTACAATTTTAAAGAATTTCGAAAAATTTGTCTAAAAATACTAACAAGATACAAACTGTCTTTTCTGTTTGGTTCTCTCATTGCAAGGCGAGGGAGCAGTTGGACGATTACAGATTTCGTTGTTTTTTTTCTCCAGGCGTACAGTAGAAGCGTGTGTGGAGCAGGAGTAGCGCAGCCGCAGACATTATACCAAAATACCACTGCTACCAGATTAATAGTCAAAAGTTTGTTTGCTTAGTTTGATATCTATATATTAATATACAGTGGCGGTCAAAACAAAATTACCACTTTAAATAATGTTTTCTTTTTATTCTGACAGATAATATTTTTAAGTTATATATTTTTTAATAAATTATTTTGGCACGAGTACGATAACTTTGGCGCCAAGATATAATAACGGTTTTTGGTAGAGGGTCTTAATACAAGCATTTTTTACTATGGGAGGGGGGGTCTATCTCCCCCCGTTTAGGCGGGAGGGGCAATTTAAAAAAGTTATTATTTAAAATGGAAAAAAATAATTAAAAAATAACGGTGATACTTACAATTAAGTTATATACATTTTTTTAAAGCCAACATTCTGTTCTATTAGCTAGTTTTTAAATCAAGTCAAAACTATGCGTAGTTTTTGAAAAATTTAATTTTAAACTCAAAATTTGAGTAAAAAAGTTAAAAAAAGGTTTAAAGTGTAACTTTTTCAATACTTCAAGATTATCTACCATTGTTTTTATTTCAGAATTTATTGCTCTTATTTGTTTTTGATCAAAAACTGAAAACTAGATGATTTTATGTCTTTTAGTTTTTGAGAAAATTGAAAATAAAAATTTAATTTTAAACTCAAAATTTGAGTAAAAAAAAGTTAAAAAAAGGTTTAAAGTGTAACTTTTTCAATACTTCAAGATTATCTACCATTGTTTTTATTTCAGAATTTATTGCTCTTATTCGTTTTTGATCAAAAACTGAAAACTAGATGATTTTATGTCTTTTAGTTTTTGAGAAAATTGAAAATAAAAATTTAATTTTAAACTCAAAATTTGAGTGAACAAAGTTAAAAAAAGGTTTAAAGTGTAACTTTTTCAATACTTCAAGATTATCTAAAAGTTAAAGTGGGTGGCGCAACAGTCCGTTGAGAACTAGGGCCTAGTGACTTACAACTCTCAACCATTCCTGTGTGCGAGTACTGTTGTCAGGGATGGAGGGGACCTACAGTTTTAAGCCGAATCCGAACGGAAAATTTGAGAAAGCACTTTTCATGACAAGAATTACTCTTGGAGAATTGGTCAATTCCTCGCAAGAGGCAGTACCCGTGAAAAATATTTTAGATGGCATAGGCAGGGATCGAACCCAAGACCTCTGGCATGACAGTCCAACGCACTAACCATCATGCCACGGGTACTACAAGATTATCTACCATTGTTTTTATTTCAGAATTTATTGCTCTTATTTGTTTTTGATCAAAAACTGAAAACTAGATGATTTTGTCTTTTAGTTTTTGAGAAAATTGAAAATAACCACAACTACTATTTTAATTTAATTCTTTTTTTTTTTGCTTGAGTGGTCTTATTTTGATAGTAATAATGGTATTTGCGTATGCGTAATGCGTGTTTGGGTGTATGCAACAGTAAGGTGTGCGCGAGTTTGGGTGTATGCAACAGTGGCATCTGTGCAACAGTGGCCCCCTGCTTGGGCACACTATAGGATTTGGGGTGGGTGCAAGTTGGAGTGCGTGCAAGGTGGGGAGGGTCCAAGGTGCGGTGGGTGCTAGATGGGGTGCATGCAGTTTCTTTTGCATTTAAATAAGCTGGATTTAAGAAAAATTAATTTACCCTAGGTATATCTTATCGATTATTACTATCAAAATAAGACTACGTTAATACTTAAGCAAGGAAAAAGTAATTTAATTAAAATATTTTGTTTTGGTAATTTTCAATTTTCTCAAGAACTAGAAGACATCAAGTCATCTAGTTTTCAGTTTTTGATCAAAAACAAATAAGAGCAATGAATTATAAAAAAAAAATAGTAGATAATCTAAAAGTTTTGAAAAATTACACTTTAAACCTTTTTTTAACTTTTTTTTGCAAAAATTTTGACTTTAAAACAATTTTTTTCAAAAACTATGCATAGTTTTGACTTGATTTAAAAACAAGCTAATAGACAAAAGTGTTGGCTTTAAAAAAAGGTATAATACTTAATTATAAGTATTACCGTTATATTTTAATTATTTTTTTCCATTTAATGTACATATTTTTTTAAACTGCCCCTACCGCCTAAACGGGGGGAGATAGACCCCCCCCTCCCATAGTAAAAAATGCTTGTTTTTAACTGTTCTATACAAATCCGTCATTAAACTTTGTCGCCAAAGTTATCGTACTCTCCCCATTATTTTAGTTAAAAGTGAAGTAATATTAAGTTTTAAATTTCTGAAATTCAAAATTTTAAAAATCGTTCATGGGAAAGCTGAGATATTTGAACTTGAAATCAGGGCTATTAAAAAAAGCATTTCTATTTTTCTCTGAAATAACCGTGTATTCATGCAAGATAAAAAAGGTAAGATAGTAATGTTGATATCCAATGATATGATATTGGTAGCTTTAGAATATAATCTTAAAAAAATATTCGTCTACAACTTACTTCAATTTAATTGAATTCCAACTTATTTCAATTCAGACGAAATGTTAATATTATTTAGTAATTTTATTTGTTCGAACAGTGTAAACATAGAAATGATGATCAACGCTCAACTTATGAAAGTTTAAGATAGCATAGCTTTCTTAAGAAGATAATATTGAAAAGTAATGATTTACAAAAGTTCTTAAATCCTTATGTACTTCTTAAATATTAAATGAATAATAAGATAAGATGTGCTCGTCATATCAGATAGTGAAGACAAGGAGCATTTCACTAACTAATAACATATCATTTTTTTAATTCTTGATTCCATGTTGGAAAGATGGTCATACATGTACAGGTACACTTCGACTCTTATATAGAAAATCATGTACTTGAAAAAGATTGATGCAAACAGTTCTTCTGATTTACATTAAAAAAAAATGATTTGAAAATTCAATACTTGGAAACTATTCTATAATTATATTTAGATTTAGGGTCATTTTGAAAACTGTTTTCCTGTTATCTAATCTTGTAGGCTATCCGTTCTTGAAAGAGAAACTTAAAATTTAAATAATAAGATTTCCATAAAAGTGTCTCATTATCACTTCCACTTTTGGATAATATTTATAGGAAACTAGCAATCCTGCATGATATCTCAATAGTTAAACAAAAAAGCATGCAAAAGATCAAGTAGAATTTGTAGGATGTGTTTCTATACAAATCTATACTAATATTATAAATGTGAAAGTAACTCTGTCTGTCTGTCTGTTACTCAATCACGCCTAAACTACTGAACCAATTTGCATGAAATTTGGTATGGAGATATTTTGATACCCGAGAACGGACATAGGCTACTTTTTACCACGGGAAAATGACGCATTCCCATGGGAAAATTTAGGTGGGCCGATGGCTTTTACGCCTAAACTACTGAACAGGTTTAAATGAAATTTTGTAAGGAGATATTTTGAGACTTAAGAAAGAACATGAGTTACCTTTGACCTCGGGAAAACAACGCATTCCCATGGGAAAACCGGGGAATCTGATCACTTTCACTCCTAAATTACCAAAGATTTGAATAATATTTGGATTAAATTGTGTTACGGGAAAACAACGCATTCCCAACCCTTATATGAAATAAGACGCAAACTGTGGCTCCCACCAAGTTCCAAAAACAATAATTTTAAACCTAAACTTTGCTATGCTCAACCTTGCGTCGCCAAACAAGAGCCATGTAGGTACAAAAAATAATTAACTGGGTCTTCTACTTCTGATAATTCTGTTTCGGCTGAGGTGAGTGGTGAGTGCGCGGGTGGGATGTCGCACGCGGTAGACGAGGCAGATGGTGGGGGCGGTAGTGCGGCGCGGGGGGAGGACATCACTGAGTGGTGATGCCCGAACGGGCATACACGTGAGGGCACACGCCGTTGACTTACAGAGAAATCCTGCAAATATTTTATTTGTGTTGTAAATTTAATTGTTTCTTTAATACTTAATGAATTACTCGGTTCGTCTTTGATCATTTAATTTGCCAGAAGTAGGTAGGTAGTTTTAAGTTAATTTCTTTAATTCTTCTTCTTAAAATGTATTAACCTAACCAAACAATCACACTTAGTATGACCTCATCTCATCTTGGCACAATTCAAACATACGTAAAAAAGAGTACAGCTCAGGTTTTTTCATACTACTATCCAAAAAAAACTATCTAATGCAGACGAAGTCGCGGGTAAAAGCTAGTAATATATATACAAAAGCCGTATTGTCTTGAACACGTAATGATTTGAAAAATTTTAATTTAACTTAAGTCTAAAAATTTCTTCCGCATTAATTCCCTTCTGCACAACTACTGTAATATACTATACTTAAGATACATCACAGTAAGACTCTTTGTTTTAGTCAACTCCTTTTGCTCTTAACTGAGATTCATTTATGAATTTGAATCGATTGACGTAATTAGTTCTTAGGAACACTTCACATAGAGTGCTATAAATAAGAACCAACAGTCAGCACACAGAGCGCGGTAGAAAGGAAAAACAGCAATGATCGATTGTGGTAGATTAAATACGCTATTTACGCTTGCAAATACGAACTGAAGATATTTTTCTTCTAAAGAAACAAGAGTAATATTTTTAAAATAGTTTGCCACTTCATTTTTACATACATACATTAAAGATTTCCAGAAGGGATGTCAAAAAGAGAGTGATTGGATAGTGACTGCGATATATTATCTAAATCATAACTAAAGACACAAGTATCACAGGAAAAGAAGTCCACGAGAAATAGACGAAACAATGATAAAGACAACGGCCGAAGTCGAATTTTCAAGACGGATGATCTCATTTTTTTTTCATGATTACCTAAATTATAAATATATTCTTGACGAATAATAAAATGTAAAATATTTGCAGATAAGGCTTACATATTTGAGTTGTCTTAAAAATCTTAACATACAAACACGTCTGACCTGTCACTGTATGTGGTCAGAATTCTTTTCCAACAGCCCATAATAGAATAAACATAATATGAAGTTTTCACTTTTAGATTTGTTGTATTTTCTGTTCATGTGTAATTTGCAATTTGAAATTTGTATGGTCAATTTTTTTTGAGTAAGTCATGCTTGGAGGTCATATTTCTCTCCTTGTCGGCTTTCTTGCATTTTTTTGTACTTATACATACATATATATTCTCTTCTTTTCTAAGCCAGTCTAAACGTTCGTTTAAATTATCATCAATCATAACATTTTTTTTTTTTAATTACTGTACGGAGGGAAGTTTAAAAATGCATCTACGATTAACTAACTTGTTGTATTGAAGACATATAAAAAACAATCATTACTTTCGTATCATCAAAGATGCGAAAGTACCATGTTCAACCGCCTATCCCTATCCACCATTTGCTAACCAACTTCAACCAGTAGGTTCATATGGCATTGGCATGACGACACTACCTACACTGCACGCACACGCTGCCTAATCATATACATACATATGTATGTACGTATAATAGAGGTGAGAAGCGCAAAATTATTAACAAAATACGTAATAATGATGTTGAGTTATGCAGCAGTGGCAAACGGGTCAGTTTATACGAATAAAAGAGCTCAAAAAATACAGGCCTAGTCAGGTGTGACATACATATGTATATGTAAATAATTTTCCAGTCATTGTGATCAAAAGAAAGAGTAAAATATGCCAATAAATGTGGCCAATACGTTAGTCAAACTATGCACAAATATTAAGTAGCTACATATATTATATACACGCATACGTCATTTAATTAAATGCATCAGCAAAGAGCTATAACACCTTTTTGTCGCTAATATGAAAAGATTGGATAGTTTTGTAGAGTCTTCCCAAGCACGTCTTAGCATAAGACATTTTTTAGCGAACCGTTTTAAAATTTTAGAGGAAATCTTAAACTTGGGATTGGCTTATTTCATTAGCATTTGGCATGGATGGTTTCAAAATTGATTATTGGAAAGTCAGAGATTTTCGTATTCTCAGAAATATACATACAACACACACTGCCGCTCATCTGAATAGGTTCACACATATTTTCACCTAACTGTTGGCCTCCATTCATATGTATTGCAATGACTTATCTTTTTTATATATGTAATAAAAGAGCATCATTATGTGCTTGTTTTGGGAGAACAAAAATTTTCTTTAAGCTTACCGTTATTCTCCCACGGTAGTTAGACTAAATGTATTCAAAAAACAAGCATTTTTTTTGGCTCATCTGAATAGGTTCAACAGAAAAAATTGCAATTTGCGTTGAGTTGCGTGTTAATTGTAATCGAAATTTTATCTGTCAATAAAATTAGTTTGTTTTTCCTATATTAACGGTGAAATGGGTTGCGCAAAATCTTTAAGAGAGGAAGAAAAAGGCAAAATAGAAGTATTTCGGGAATCAGGCCTAAGCCAACGACTTATAGCGAAGAAAATTAAAACAGGTCAAAATTTGGTAGGCAGTTACTTGCGAAATATCCAAAATTATGGAAAAAACATGAAAGGAGGAACTTATACGGCCACATCAATGGCTGATAGACGTGCTATCATCAGAGCAGCTTCTAATTCTCATGATTCCGAGTCAAAAATAAATATAAAAACCGGTGTCAATTGCAGTTTAGCTACGGTAAAACGCGTAATTAAGTGCTTCTCATTTGAAAAGAAAAAAAATCAGAGATTACCACCACTTAACGAATCTAGGAAAGAAATTCGTCTCCAATTCTGTAAGAAATACATGTCGTGGAAGTCAGAGTGGCAAAGTGATTTTTTCAGATGAGAAAAAGTCCAATTTAGAGGGCCCTGACGGCTATAATTATTACTTTCATGACCTTCGAAAAGAGGAGCATTATTTAAGTCGGCTGCATAGCTGTGAAGGCAGTGTTATGGTGTGGGGAGCTATTTCCTTCTACGGAGCCTTGGAGCTCCAATTTGTTACATCGAGAATGAATGCAAATTCTTTTAAAGGTGTGGTAGAAAAGGCCTTCCCACAGATTTCTGACCTGTTTGGACCAATAGTGTGGACATTTCAACATGATAATGCCCCTATCCATACAGCGAGGACAGTAAGGCAGTGGATTGAGAGTCAAAATGTGGAGATGCTGGTGTGGCTCCCATACTCCCCTGACCTTAACATAATAGATAATGTGTGGGGACTTCTCTCACGTAAAGTATACGAGTCAGGGAGGCAATTCGAAGACAAAAAGTCATTAATCGCAGCCATTAAAAAGCCTGGTCAAAAATTCCGCATCAATACCTGGAAAAATTGAGTTCCATTCCAAATCGAATTTACGAGACTATATTAAAAAGAGGTGGCAACACTCATTTTTAAGGTCTGTTAAATAATCGTACAATGCAAAAAGTTAAAATAAATCTTTGAATTCAAATAATTTTTATTGTTTTATTCCATTTCATCCGTTGAACCTATTCAGATGAGCCAAAAAAATGCTTGTTTTTATTAATACATTTAGTCTAGTTACCGTGGGAGAATAACGGTAAGCTTTAAGACACATTTTTTCTCCCAAAACAAGCACATAATTATGCTCTTTTATTACATATATAAAAAAGATAAGTCATTGCAATACATATGAAGGGGGCCAACAGTGAGGTGAAAATATGTGTGAACCTATTCAGATGAGCGGCAGTGTATGTATGTATGTATGTAAATATAATTTTACACTTTTGGTGTCAAAAATGTGAGAACAGAATTTTGTTATTCGATTTCTCAAGAATTCTCTATCGCACAATTCAAAATGAAGAAAAGAAATGCAAAGCTAATTTGATTGCTAGGTGATAATGAATAGTAAATTGTGCTTATATTTCATTCTTCTGCTTTATCAATTCGTCTGAGATAATTCTCTGACATTTTAGAAACATAACTGGCCAATTATGGGATTTTCATTTTGATACTTAACTACACTTACAACTTAGTTTCGTGCAAATTAACCACAAATTGATTTTCTGGACGGTAAAACGTTTAATGTCCTGTTGCTCATTGCACTTACCTGAAAATAAAAAGAAATGTTTGTTATTTTAGAATTTAAACATACATATGGAATGTAAATATGTACAAAATAAATACATACTGTCTAATTGCCGATAAAGATGCTTTATCTCAAATCGTTCTTTTTTTACTAGAACGACATCGTTAAAATACATAGCTCGAGATTTAAATGAAAGCACAAAATATACCAATACCTGACAAAAACCGTCACTAGAAATGTGACCCAGGATAAACGATTGCCTCAACCAGCAACCTTCCAACCAACTCCCTACTAAATATTATTTGTCTGTTATTTTTGTGTGCTTAAAGGATTATATTTTGATATCTAGCGAACGCACAGAGGAGTATTCGACCCCAAAATCCGGTCATAAGTGAACGGAAAAAAAATCGCATTCGAAGCGTTAATTTTCGCTTTTCTCATTCCTCAATACCCATTCTAACTAAAATCGGTTTTAAATGATAACTTTTGACCCCCTTGTCACCAAAATCTTAGTCTTAATCTAGTCTATTTTATAAGCTCACGCTACATAAGTCTATTTTGTTTTCTAATCACTACCACTGCAGTCTGTTTTTTTTTTATTATGATTTGTGATATTTGTGAAAAAATTCTAATGGATGTCCAAGGTCAACGTATGTACTTTATTTTAGTACAGAAATTTCCATATATTTTTTTGATAAAGTGTTAAAAATCGAGATGACAAGAATGCATAGAAAAACATAAAAAATTATGTAATTTTCCGCATAAAAAAGGTGTTTTTGTTATAGTTCCGGGTACGATCGGGCAAAATTTTTTCTTCTATATTTAACTGTAAATCTTCGCAATCCTATGCACATAAAGAAAAGTCACCCATCTTGTCACATTTTTTTAATGGATTTTTTTTATTATTGAGGTATTTTCAGTCTATTTGCCCTTTGATTTTAAAAAAATATGATTATTATTATGTTTGTTGTGTTTGACCTGAAATATTAACAATTTTTATTAATTTCATGCATAAATTAATAAAATGAATTAAGTTAAATTGACAAAAAAAAATGAATTATTTTTTTTTTAATTTAACCCGAAAATTTTTTTCAGTGTAACTTTTTAATGCATCAAAAGATATAGAATAATTTTTTAGGCCGATTCCAATGAGAAAAACATACAAAATATTTTTGACCAGATTTTGAGGTCAAATACTCCTCTGTGGAACGATTAGAAAGGTGGGATAGAATTTGAGAGACAACAAAACAGCAATACGCCATCTGGGTTCCAATGATACATTAATTATTAAAACTATATTTTTGTATCATCCTTTCGTATCTTTAGTTTAAAATATAGGTATGTACACTTCGAGATCCATAATAATATCTTTAAACTAAACTTTATCTAAAAAAGAACTTTGATATGCGGACATAATATACACAGATTAAATTTTTCCACTTGACTCGACGTTCGTCGTCTTCGGCATAGGTTTCATGTTCCACTTCAAGAAATGAATCAGTTTGTGCAAGAGAAAAAACTCTTCAAACCAATCAATCAACAAATGCTTTTCCCATTGTTTGAAAACAAAAAATTAATCCATTAAATGTTTCACGAAAAGTCAGGAACCGTTAAATAAATGCACTTATTTATACCTAATTATACATCAAAATTTCGAAAACATATTTGGTTGTATGCAACATATGAGTGTAGATAGGGAAAAGCGCATTATTTGTTGTGCTTCTTTAACTTATAATGATTAATTTAAGTTTGGTCATTTGTGTTATTTTTAAGTATTGTTATCTTCAGCTTTGAAAGTCTGAAATTAGGAACAGTTTTTTATTAATATAAAATTGAATCTTAGGCAGCTGGTGAGATGTACACACTCCTATGTTTATGAAATTTTGAAAATATGTGAAAGCAGACTGAGATCCAGTTTTATATTATTAACATATATTTTGTGCTTCGGTTGGTCAATATCCAATACGTAAATTGCGATGCTAGGTTTTGGAAAATTTCAGAACGGACCAGAGAATGAATTGCAAGAGTGTGCCATTGTATTGGGACTAGCACTGATTTATCTAAAAAAGTTCCATAAATACCCGACAAATTTAAAATTAATAGAAAAGTTATGTTCGTACTTTTAAGATACTCTCTTAAAACACTCTTAAAAAATTTGAGTTTTTATGTAAATTATTTAATTTAATTTCTTTTGATTAAAAGATAAATACAAAGATTTCTGGATTTCAAAACCGATTTATTAATTTAAGTGTTGCCGTTGTAAGTAATTTTTGAAAAATTGCTCCTGCTTGTTTTTGAATTCTCTTAAAAAAAACCGTTATACATTCTTGGCATCTAAGTTATCCCATACTCCACGTATGAATAACTAAAAGTCCTATAATGTCCTATCAAGTTGGGCACAGATTAATGGACTGACATTAAATCCATCTAAATCTAAGTGTTTAGTTATATCTAAAAGAGTTCTGGATTTGTCATACTTCCCACAAATTATTTTAAACAATGCAAGTATTGAATATGTGGACTCTGTTCGGAATCTTGGAGTCATTTTTACTCGTAATTTGACATGGGATAAGCATATTAACGCTATAGTTGGAAAATCATACGGAGTATTACGCATGCTTGGGGTCTCCCAGGCTTATACACCTATGAAGACGCGTGCAATGCTTGCAAAAAGTTTAATTCTTCCAATTTTGGCCTATGGCTGCAAAATTTTTTCGAGTTGTAACTTTGCATGCAAAAGAAAGCTTAACGTCATTTTCAACAGCATCATCAGATACATTTATGGCCTTCGTAGATACGACAGAGTATCTCATTTTTCAAATAGTTTACTTCACATGCCACTAGAGAACTATTTTCAGTTTCGTACCTTATCATTGTTTTCCGATGTCCTGCTTACACACCAACCACCCTACCTTTTTGAGAGAATAAGAAGGGCTTCTTCAGTTAGGTCTGACCAGTTGATTCAACCCCGATATGCCTCCCTAACAATTGAGCGCCAATTTTTTATTAATGCTACACGTAAGTGGAATTCTTTGCCACGCCATATCAAGAGAATAAATAACAATACAAATTTTAAATCCCAATTACGTCAATTTTTATCAGTATCTTAAATTTTTTTTTTTTCTAAACCATTATAGATAGCTTCTTTTTTCCTCTTCTTTTCCACCTCTTCCTGCTTTCTTCCTCTCTCTTCTTTCTCTCATTTTCTTCTTTTATTTCCAAACAATCATTACATTTTATTATAAATATTGTATAATTTTTGCCTACAACTTTATCTTTCTTTTCTCTTCTTTTTATTGCATTGCTTTCATTGTTAAACTTAATAGGTTATCACTAATTTATAAGATATTATATCTTAATGTGTATAGCCATATCGAAATAAATAAATAAATAAAAAATAAATAATGTTTTTGTATGTAAACAAAAGAACATAATAAATAAAAGTGAAACATATCCAAAGATTAAACAAACGTTTCATAATTCAATTCAATAGAATTGCGGGACATAATTTTTAACTGGACACTTGAGTGAAAACTTTATTTGACGTTTCTTTGTTTTGCGTTTTGCAAACTTCGTGACTTTATTTGTTTCTGTTAGTGGTTTTTTAGAGCTTGGAAATTAAACGGATTTAAAAAATTATACATAATGGAGATTTCTTGATCTTCTTTTTAATTTACAAAATTTTAAAATGCGACCGATAAATGCTATAACAAAATAGTTCATAATAGTTAAAAATTTTAATTTCAAGTACTATTCAATTAATATTAATATATGTACACCCAATTTTTTTTTATTGTACACCAAGAGTTGAATACAAACACAATTTTAAATCATCGACTTGCAAATTCGACAAATGGGTTATGTTGCATTACGGTTTATGTAAGCTGGCTACTCAAAAACTTTTTGATTGTTTTTTTTGAAAAATATGACATCTCGACGCAATCATACTCATCTTAATGATTTGAAACCATAGGCCTACTAATAATAATAATATTGTTACACAAACCTCTAAAAATGTTCCTATTTATAAACCTTTTTAAATTATACCACACTTATATCTATTGGAACGGGGACCAAAATTCCCATTGTCTCTTTTCATGTCTCTAGTTTAAGGTTAAATAATTTAAATTTAATAAAAAAAAAATAAGAATAAAGTTAGCACACATGATTTTATTCTCAACGCTAACTAGGTACATTCATTTTCTTTAAAAGAAATCCTTTAACCTGCAATATTTATGTGGCCTTTTTTTGGTTCTTCATTCTCATAATTAATCAAACATTTTAACCAACTCTCATAAGTAAACCAATTTCGGTAGAAGTTTAGCATCTTTTCCTACCTTTAAAAAACACCTTTACACATTTGATTATCAACAAATGTTCAGTTTAAATTTAAAATTCAAAATCTGCAGCAAAACAAAATTTTCAATTTGTGGTTGAAAGCTATGTATTCACCTTCTTAGCCAATACACAAACCAAATTCCACAAAATTGTTTGCGTATAGAATTGCCTTTTCGTGGTGAGTTCAGCAAAGCTATGGTATGGGGAAAATACATAATATAATTTTGCTCAATTATGTTGAGTATATATTTGAAAATTGAAATACCATACTTGACCACTAGTTTCTTTTTTGCTTTTACAATGATATAAAAGAGACCTCCTAAAAGGATTCGATATTGTATGGGTTGTCAGATTTAAAAAGCGTAATCGCCAAAAGGGAAATATAAATCGCCAAATTTTCCATACATTTCAAAATTAAATAAATTCACACATTTTGGAATTTTAACATTGATTTAACATCAATATGGGTTGCAACTAAGATCAAAAGTGAGCGGCCAATCAGCTCACAGCTCAGCTCACTTTGAAGATTTTAACGGTTTTTGTTATCTTCGCTCTAACTAAATCATCTTCAAGCATTTTGGAATAATTCCATTAATCAATAAAAACATATACATTCCAAGGTAAACAAAAAATCCACAAATCGTTTTTGTTTTTAATTTTACTTAAAAATATAAATTCAGAAGGATCTCTCTGCAAAGGTGAACTGAAACGTGAACTACTTGTATCCTCGTCTGTAGCCTGTAACAGGGTGTGGTGCCAATCTAAATTTATATATTTATTTTTTTCATTTATCGATGAATGAACTTTAAAATTCTTCGTCATTTATCAGTCCTTCTTTGTTAAATCTCTATAGAAAATAAAATATATTCGACGCTTGCAATGGAAGGATGACTCAATGTTCTTTGTTTGATAGTTACACCTTTCTTAGCTGCTTGTAAAAAAAAAATCGGAAGTCATTTTGCTTGTACAATTTATTATTCAGTCAAAAAGTTTTATTAATATAAGTGCCTCAAAGTGATTCAATTTATTTATCCAGCATTTTATTTGTCTGATTAAGAATTCTTACTGCAACTTGTAGACATTTTTACATAGTCTCAAGCGTTGTATACGGGATATGAACTCTTTTTTATTTAATTATTGACTTGTTCGTAGAATATACAAAGAGACAAACCAAAATAAAATTTAAATTTATAATATTTATTTCGGAGCGTTACTTTTAAGTATCAAGCAAGTAGTTGACTTAATATTTTCCAAGGGAATACTTTACATAAACTTTTATTTTATATGGCACTACTAAATAATTATATTTTGGAAACAATGATTCAGTGAATTGTTTTATCTTTTTAATTTCGAACAATTTTCCAAAAGAACACCATAATGCACACATATAGCGACGCACACAGAAATAGGATCGATTTTAATGTGTTACGATTTTGTATCTACGATTAGTTTAGTTTAGGTTAGGTTAGGTGGCTGTCCGTGATGGAGTAGGACACACTTAAGCCAGTTTAATGGCCCTTGTGATACCACATGAAACTTGGGGCTTTCTTCTAAGCTCAATGAAACCAGTTTGAGTACCTATAGAATTATTATAATTCTCCTAGGTAATTCTTGCGTTTTTGAGCTAGAGCGGGGCACGTACAGAGGAGGTAAAGAACTGCTTTCTCATCTTTCTTATCCATACAACTTCTTCAAAAGTCATTAGAGAATACGCCTAGTCGGGTGGCGTACCTTCCTAATAGCCCGGTTATGACACCGATTATCGGGCTAATATGCGGTCTGCTTAGAGCAAGCAAGCACTTTGATCGTTTTAAATCTAGTGTAGGCCAGATGTTTTTATGACCTGACACGTGTTGATTTTATTCCACCTGATGTTTGCTTTCTTCATAGCGTCTTGCATTAGCAATAGATTACATGTAGCGATTGGTATTCCAGCATTAGCCAAACGTGGTGGAATGGGTTGTACTGTACCTTTCCTGGAGAGTTTATCTACCTTACAATTTTTTGTACGGACTGTTATAGAGTTTGTAGAGACAGAGTCTAGACACTTGATAGTGGCTACGGATATCAGATGTTGATATCACGTTTTCTTTAAGCCAGGACAAGACTTCTTTCTGTCCATCTGTACAAAAGTGGACTCTATCCTCCCAGAAAGATTTGGAAGGTATAGAAATCTGGAAGTTTCTGTCGAATGGCAGTTGGGGGATGGTGTAGTCTGTGTGCTTTAGAATTGATTCTAAATACTTAAGAATTACGGAGTGGCCCATGTTGCGACGAAGCTTTGAGGCGAATAGCAGAGCTTGTTATTTGTTTGCTAAATATATCAAGAGGTGTTATGTAGAGTAGGGTGCCCAGATACCTATAATCTCGTATGGTTTTAGTACCTGGTTCTCTATTTCTCCAACGGCAGCAAAAGAATTGGAAAAGTTTGAAAGAACAATCTTACGATTTTGTAGTGGAAAATATCGTAGACCTAATAAAAAATGGTTTTCTAACTATACATTGTATAATTTAACAAAAGTGAAACCTTTGATGATTTATATGACAACATTATTAAAAACCAGATTAGAATCTTGTACAAATCATCCAAATACACTGATCAAAGGATTATGGGACAAAAATATTACCAATGAAAGCTCATACTTCGAGTATTACCAATCTCCATTCGATCTTTTGCATAATAGATCCCGAAATTTAATAGAAGCTCAGATGAATGATTTACTTACTTTACCTTTTTATAAGAAAGCCACATTGAACGTTCTTCGAGGATAAAATTGTTTTTATTTTGTATATTGAAAAAAAAGAAAAAAAAAAAGAAAAAAAAGAAAAAAAAAGAAAAAAAAAGAAAAAAAAAGAAAAAAAAAAATATAAAAATATATTGTACATATATCTTTTTATATAATACATACAATTATAGTTGGTTCCTATAGCCTATGAATTAAATTAAATTAAATTAATTTTCTATTATTTGTATTTGTTTGAATAAATCAAAAGTTTCTTGTTCTAATATATTAAATTATATCTCGAACTAAGTAACTGCTCTTACTATATTTATTTCAAACTCAAAAAATAAAATCCTGATAGAAAACAAAATTCTTTTATAATCGTAGCTTTGCATATGGAATGCATCTTTTGTTATTTAGTTTTAAGTTCTAGTCATTAGTTTTAAGTTTGGCCTTTAAGAGCCACTAGTGAACGTGTGTCGGGACTCAGGAGCAAACACACGAATATATTATTGAAATACATTCTTGAAGTATGTATGCATATATTGTAATTTAAAAAGGTTTAAACAATTCTTTTATTAAACATCTTGTATAAGCCAGACATATTATTGAAGTCGGCAGCATAATTAAAAAATATTGTAATCAAAACTAATTTGTGATTTTTAAGTCTCAATAAAGAAAACTGAACTGAACTAGGGTGCCCAGCCCAGATGGGGTCGTGCGAAGCGATCCGCTTATATTACATAGGCAAGCTGAACGTTGGACTTTATTTAGTTTGTCCCGGTTTATAGCTTTTTCTAAAACAACCATACTGCCACACCGTACATTAAAATCGCTCTGATTACCGATAGGGGGTTGTAAGAAACATTTATTACCAATAGCTTTTTTGTAAGAAAATTACGTTTTGTGTTGGTTAACACCTGGTTCAGACCGATCAGCCCAAAGTATTAGTTTGTCTAAGGCGAATAGTTTAAGTTTTATTATTCCTTGAACTGTTGCAAAGATAAAAAACGAATTAGGTGGCGTTACAGTCCATGTAGAACTAGGGCCTAGTGACTTTAAACTCTCAACAAATTTTTAAGATATTTCATGTTAAGAATTACTCTTCAAATATTTGTTATCCCTTAATAATTTCCCATGTCTATACTGGTTCATGTTTTATTTTCAACAAAATTATGAAGACAAAGTACATCAAAACTTGAAAATTCCAATACTTGGTTGGTTCTTACCGCTTTCTTTCGTTTTTCACATGTACTGGGACTGGTATTACTGAATCGGTTTGAAAGGGTTTTTATGATATGATGAGTTAGTTTTGATATGGGGCATTATTTAGAGAATTTTAACAGTATTAAATGTTTTGCAATCAAGGCACTGTAAGGCCCGAAAGCTTAAAGCATCTACGTCTGATATCTCATGACATTTTTATAGCACCGTGGCCTACCAAATCTTCTGCCTAATTTTAAACAATAATTAGTATTACTCACAAGTCTTCGAGTGATCTAGTAGGACAAGCTTTTTTTAATATCTGTGTAAGTCACTAGATCCAAAAATACTTTAAATAGAATAATACTCTGTATATAAAACTTCAAGTTTCTACTATAAATTATGCCATTGATATACAAAATTCAAAACTTTCTTTAAAGTGGTTTAATCCCTGCCTGTGCCATCCAAAGTTTTTTTTTTCACGGGTACTACCTCTTGCGAGGAATTGACAAATCCTACAAGAGTAATTCTTGCCATGAAAAGTGCTTTCTCAAATTAGCCGTTCGGATTCGGCTTAAAACTGTAGGTCCCCTCCATCCCTGACAAAAGAACTCGCAAATAGGAATGGTTGAGAGTTGTAAGTCACTAGGCCCTACTTCTCAATGGACTGTAGCGCCACCTAATTTATTTATTTTTATAATTGTATTAGAAATTATTTTGTTTGTAGTCAGACATGTAATTTTGTCGATAAAATCAATAGAATTTTTAGTTTTATTTTGAAAGTTTTGAAATATTTAAAAAAAAAACTTTATAAGTTTAATGTGCAGACATAAATAATTCTATTTATTGGTTGATGAATTGAATACCTAAACTTATAAAATTTATACCTGATATCAGACATTAACTAAAAAAGTTTTAATAACACCAATTTCTAAAGACAATAAAAAGAAACTTCCAAAGAAAAAACACCACACCAAATTTCCGTGCCAGAATTCACGTCACTCTTATACACATCTTAATTAGCTATTTTCCTTCATATTACAATTATAATATAAAGTAATTTTTGCAAGCTATTGAATGGTTAACAATAAAATAAAGGAAACACTGAACCCCGCCGTAACCGTTTATCAAATTGAAATGCTAAAATATGAAATCAGATATCTATTTTTGACTTTTAAATCATCTAATTATCTCAATATTGTTTTCTCTTATTTCTTGTTTAAGTTGGAGAATATTTATTGTGCTATATTTAATTATTCCAAATAGGTTCATATACGCTGTCAATATTTACTGCCAGCGTTGTGTCAGTCAGTATTATTTTGCTATCATAAACTTAAACTTAAAATGCAAAAAGGTACCGTCAATAGATTAAATCAATGCTTATGCTTTTGATTATTGGGAGTATATACATATGTATATAATATATACAATAAACTTGTATTACACTTAAAAAATACTAGTAACAATTGGTAAAACTATTGCTGTCAACTTTCGGTAAAATTAAAAAAAAATCAAATGACAGTTTAAAAAAAAAGACATTAAATCCTACCAAAAAATTACGCACGAAGTTGGTTTAACGTCCCCGATATGTAGACAAACAAAATGAAAGTTTAAAGGGAACACGTTTATGAAAAACGTTTTAATGGCCCGTACTACCCGTTTATTAGGTATGGTTTCGATGAAATCGTGATCCGTATCTACAAGAAAGACGAAGATTCGCTTAACACGCCCCCCACAGAAGCCCCTTCAGCGGAAGGAAACGCTTCACTACCACCAATAATGGAGGTCGATGAAATACCAAAAGTGGAACCATCGACCTCCACAGCCCCAAACAAGCCATCCGACGTGGAGGCAAAACTTACAGTCGACAGTAACTCCGACATGGAGACTGAAGACGCCACCTTAGGCATCACTCTGAGTGAGGAAGACCTACTTCATTCCTCCTCAGACGATGAAAACGCCGATAATACAGTGGTGGAGGTTAATCTGACTAATAGTAGCAATGCTGCGATTAGTACAGATTAATCTCCATCACGCCATCATGGCCGCAAATAACCTCATACTCCGACTGCACGCGAACAAGGATGACATCGTCTTGATACAGGAGCCGTGGGTCTCAAACTCCATCATCAGAGGCCTCCGGACTCCTGGTTATAAGCTACTGCATGCATCGGAGAAAGGTGAACCAAGGTCATGTATGTTAGTAAAAAATGACTTAAATGTATTTTTACTCCCCAATTACAGCGACAAGGACACAACCACCGCTGTCTTAACAACGGATAAAGCCACCTACTGGCTCATATCCTCTTATCTTGGCCACGACAGCCCAATTCCAGGTGACACCTTGAGGAAGGCAATTGCGGACGCGCAGTCGAAAAAAGTTGGTCTCCTAATTGGATCGGACGCTAACGCTCATCACACGGTATGGGGTAGCTCGGACATAAATGAGAGAGGTGAGTCCTTATTTGATTACTTACTAAGCACTAACCTACTCATAAGTAATATTGGTAATGAACCCACTTTTGTAACCAAGAATAGGAAAGAGGTACTTGATATTACACTTACCTCTGACTCGATCCACAATCTGATTTCAAACTGGCATGTCTCAAAAGAGAATTCCTTCTCTGACCACAAATACATTCAGTTTGAGCTCAGAGATGTGGCAAACATATCTACGGGTTTTCGAAATTACCGTAATACAAACTGGGAACGATATAGGGAGGTACTAACACAATTACTTGATCACAACCTTCTTAAAAGCTCCTCCAGTAAAGATGAACTAGATCTTTCTGTGAATCATCTCACTGAAGCCTTCAATGAATCAATGAGAATTTCATGCCCTGTAACCATTTTAAAGGGAAAAAAGAAACCTCATTGGTGGCGTAAAGAACTAGAACCATTCAGAAAGAGTTGTCGCAAACTCTTCAATAGATCTAAATACACTAGATCTCCTTCTGACTGGGACTTATACAAACAAGCTCTAAAGCAATATAAAAAAGAATTAAGGAAGAGTAAGAGGTCTTCTTGGAGAAACTTCTGTGGCAAAATAGAAAATACTTCAGAAGCCTCAAGACTCAGAAAAATTCTCTCAAAAAGTCCAACAATACCCAGTGCTTTCAAGACAGATGCAGGCACATGGACTACCACAGATGAAGAATCTCTTAATCTGCTATTAGACACCCACTTTCCAGGTAGCTCTAACATACTTAACGACTTAACATCAGAGTCTCAAGCTTCTACAAGCGATTTAGTTGATCTAATAACGCGGGAAAAACTGCAATGGGCCATAGATAGCTTTGATCCATATAAATCTCCAGGACCAGACGGAATCATCCCGGCCGAACTACAAAAATGCTCAGACTTGATCATTCCACCATTGGAAATCATTCTGACAAGCTGTTTAAGGCTGAGATATATTCCCAAAGCCTGGAGAATGGCAAAAGTAGTCTTTATTCCTAAAACAGGGAAACCCTCCCACGTTAACCCTAAAGATCTACGACCAATCAGCCTATCATCCTTCCTTCTTAAAACCTTGGAAAGATTGATTGAAATTTACATCAGACATAACCTAAGACCATGTCTCATTTCCACAGCTCAACATGCTTACTCTAAGGGAAAATCAGTAGAAACAGCACTTCATTCGCTGGTTCGCAGTATTGAATACTCCCTCGAATACAAAGAATATAACCTAGTAGCTTTCCTAGATATTGAAGGAGCTTTCAACAACGTCAGTTACCAGGCGATCACGACAGCAATGGAAAAGCTGCAATTAAAGAAACCACTCATAGATTTTATTAGTCTCATGCTCAAAAGCAGGACAATAACTTCAAGCATGAGAAGCTTTACTACCACCAGATCGGTGCATCAAGGTACCCCCCAAGGAGGGGTCCTTTCGCCTCTCTTATGGAACATGGTAGTAAACGACCTTCTAACATCATTAGAAGCAGAGGGTTTCAGGGTGATTGCCTATGCTGACTACGTTGCAATATCTGTATCTGGAAAACACTCCCAAGTTCTCGCGGAACTCCTACAAAATGCCTGGAATAGGCTAACAAAATGGGCTAAGCAATGTGGCCTGGACGTCAATCCACATAAAACAGAACTAGTACTCTTTTCAAGAAGGTACAAAATTCCTCAGCTCAGCCCACCCAAGATTAAAGGAATACCATTAAGGTTTTCCGACCAAGCTAAATATTTAGGCCTCATTTTAGACAAAAAACTAAATTGGAAGGCAAATATTGATGAAAGGGTAAAAAAGGCTACTGTAGCGCTTTTTACTTGTAAAAAGGTCATAGGATCAAAATGGGGCTTCTCCCCAAAAATAACCCACTGGCTATACACTTCGGTAATTAGACCGATACTCATTTATGGAGTTGTCGTATGGTGGACCGCACTGGACAAGATGGTAAATCTAAATAAGTTCATCAAAGTCCAGCGGTCAGCAGGTATGTGCATCACAGGAGCACTTCGCTCAACACCAACCGCAGCCCTGGAAGTGCTTTTAAGCCTAACACCTCTTGACATCTTCTCCAAAACGGTGGCAGCTAACTCATGTGTGAGGCTTAGAGCCACCTCTCAATGGAACAGTAACAATACTGGACATACTACTATCCTAGATAATTTTAGATCTATCCCAGATCGCCTAGACTATACCACCCCTAAAATGGTATTCGGTAAAAGCTTCCATGTGTCCATCCCTTCAAGATCCTCCTGGGAAGAAGAGAGACCCCTGGAAGACAATGCGATACACTTCTATACAGACGGTTCAAAGACCGATTACGGAGTTGGAAGTGGTATCTATTCGGAACAACTGAATCTAAGTCTATCATATAGACTTCCCAATCAATGTAGTGTATTCCAGGCAGAAGTAATGGCGATTAAAGAGGCACTATCCTGGCTCAAAGAAAACGTTATATCTTGCAAAGATATACGAATTTTCTCGGACAGCCAAGCCGCTCTTAAATCTCTCGCGTCTGTCTCTACAAACTCTCAATTAGTCCACGACTGTCGATCATCTCTGAATGAGATGACAGAACAGTTTAATATTCACCTCATTTGGGTGCCGGGCCACAGAGACATTCCGGGAAATTGCAAAGCCGATGAGCTCGCCAAAAACGGAACACTTCTGCCAAAAGTTAGACAAAAACATAACATAGGAACACCACTTGCTACATGCAAATATCTTCTCAAACAATATGCTCTAGAAGCAACAAATGCTAGATGGTCACAGAGCACCACCTGCCTAACAACCAAGCAAATATGGCCAAGCATAGACTTAAATCGGTCAAAAGGCTTGATATCCTTGAGCAGACAAAATATAAGCTCTACAATTGGAGTAATAACAGGACACTGCCTCATAGGAAGACATGCTCTGAGGCTAGGAGTCTACACAAATGACTTCTGTAGAAGCTGCATGGACGAGGAGGAAGAGGAAACAGTCCAACACCTGCTATGTACATGTCCAGCACTCTCCACTAGAAGGAATAACTTTCTCGGTAATCCCTTCTTCGACAATACCAGTGAACTGGCAATGACTGACACAAAGTGTCTCTCTAACTTTATTAAAAGCACAAAATGGTTTGTTTAATTTTCATTACTCTCCCATGAGTAACCTTATTAGTGGTATCACAATGGACCCTTGAGGTCTAAGTGAGTCAATGACATCTAGACAGCCACTCCAACCTAACCTAACCTACTACCCGTTCGTGAGTTAAAAAAGCGCCCTTATAACGATAATGTATTGTGCATAATAATTAATGGCGCAAAATTTTAAACGATTTAGTAAAATGTTAAAGCCATTTTTAGCAATTGACTAAGCTTAAAGGATGATTTACCTAATTTTAAACGATTTCAATATCTTTCTATCTCTTAACAATTTGCTAAAGTTAAAATCACGGAATTTTTACTTTAACTTTTAGCAATTTGCTAAATCCATATGACATCTGTACAACTATTCTTAGAAGAGCAGTGGATGGATTGGTGCAGTCAACCGTTGGGAATTCCAATTAACAGGTCCAGCTTTATTTTCACGAACTGTCACTTTTTAGAAATGTTTGGATGCTCTTTTTTTAATAGAAGGCATTTACCAAAAAACGAAAGAAAAGCTTTAAAATTTTGGACCCCCCTTAGTAAATTGCTAAATATTTACCAAATTGATAGCTAGTATTTTGTTAAACCCTTAACAATAAGTGTTTCAAATTTTGCGCCAATGATTTTAAAATTCCCTTTTTTGGCGTCACTCAGATATGTTATTATTATTATTCTTAAAAGAAAACGCATTCTTTTCACTTACAACAAAATGATTAATACAAAATACTTGCATGCATATGTAAATGTATTAATACCTTCATAAATTTAGCTACCAGAAACACATAAAAATCGTCTATTATCCAAGCAGTAAAAATGACATATATGAATATTTCTATAGTACCACCATTTGTCTTCCTAGTACGTGCTCGACGGTTTTTGTAACTAGCTTCTTTTTTAGTTTTACAGTGTATTTTCGCCCTCGAGACATGGTCGTTTAAAATTGATAACTTTTACTGAAGAAGACGTCAACAAGGCCCATAGCATGGACAGCAAGGAATCCTTTTTTCTTTCTTTTTAACACTCACACTATTATGTTCGTGTATATTTTGGAGCATTACACTAGTAAAACTTCACGAACAAATAATTGAAGATTGAAAAACTAACATGTACACAAGCCCTGCTGCAAAACACTAAAATGCACATAAGATCCACATTAAATGCTCAGCATAAGTGTACGAGGCAAAGACATTTAATGTCTCTATAGATTTTTGAAACCATAGATATGCCCCTTACATAGCACAGGAGCTATATTATGTACACTATTTATAAACCATAACATGAAGATATGTATAGGACAGTCGACAAAATGATGACGGGTTGGTTAAAGAATGCCTTATTCCAATATGATGATATTTTGTTAATCAAGAAGAGAATGAACTACATGACCACGATTAGTATTACTTCGCTGATAATTCCAAACATGTTGGACATATGGGTTCCTATGTTAGTTTTCTAACCCCTTTAAGTTTAAATGAACTTACATTACATTAAAAATGCAAAGAACCAAAACGAATTTTCTGTAATGTTTTGCATTCTACTGTATTTCAGTTCACTAAATGGGAACATTCATTTTCATTTTGCTAATGCTAATTGGATACTGTCATTTTACTTTATTATTTTACTAATCTACTCTATTCAAAATATGTACGAAGCCTTTCTTTTTCTGATTCAACCTTAGGTCGATTTTTTCTTTGTGCTTGTTTTATTGAGGATAATCGGATGTTATACTAAACAAAATGGCAAAGTTTAAAAGAAAGTAAATGATAATACTTTTTGAAAAGTTTATACACATATACATATTATTAAATAGGTGAGTTGATGAACAATACAACAGACCGTCATTATAGACAAGGGCCCAATATTTTGAACAGTGGTTCAACCACTTATAAATAGTGCCACCAAAACTAAATTAGTTGTTTAGCTAGTTTTTTCTCTTATGCACCACAACCCTCCCCCTTACCTCGTTGCACTCTATTTTGAGAACTTTTTTCAGATTTCTCTAGACTGTCTTTTTTAAAGGCTATAGGCTAGTTTCAGAAAAATGCATGAAATCTTTATTTGAATCGATAGTACGGTCCATAAAATTTAATGTTTGAAGATTATTTCAAGCAAATGTTGACCTTGACTGCGCCTCAAATGGTCCATTCGCTTAGTCTAATTTCGGCATACTCTTTCCAACATTTCGGCCGGTATCTCACGAATAAATGCTTCAATGTTGTCTTCCAATGCGTCAATTGAAGCGGGCTTGTCTGTATAGACATGAGCATAGCCCCACAAAAAATAGTCTAAAAGCGTTAAATCGCACGATCTAGGCGGCCAATTGACCGGTCCCGAACGTGAAATAAAATGTTCACTGAACTCGCTTCTTAATAAGTTCATTGTTACGATTCGCATCGTCTTTGAAGAAGTACGGTCCAATGATGCTACCAGCCCATAAACAGCACCAAACTGTGACTTTTTCTGGAAGCATTGCTCTTGCAATGCTTCTGGCTGATATTCACTCCAAAATCGACAATTCTGCTTATTAACGTACCCATTGAGACAAAAATGAGCTTCGTCGCTAAACACAATTTTTCGGTAAAAAAGTGGCACTTCGGTCAACTTTCCAATAGCCCATTCACCAAAAATTTTACGTTGCAGTAGGTCGTTCGGCTTTAATTAGTGCACCAGCTGTAATTTGAAATCACACCTAAATCCTTCCGCAAAATTTTCCACGTTGTTGAGTAACAGAGGCCGTAATTGCTGCGAACGGCGACGAATCGATAATTGATGGTCATCGTTAACACTGGCCGATACAGCTGCGATATTTTCTTCAGTTCGCACTCTACGTAAGCATGTTGGTGGTTTAATGTCCAACAATGTAAATTTGATGCGAAATTTAGTCACAATAATAAAGGGTGTCCCAAAATTAACGCAAGATTTGAATTTGCCGCCATTTGTGCAGTGAAGTGTTGGCAACCCTGAAAAAAAGCAATTTGACAGCTAACAGTATAGGGTTATTAAAAATGGAGCGTTACACGAGAGAACAACGTGTCTTCATTATTAAAGAATATTTCAAAAATAGTGAAAGCTTGGCGGCTGCAGTTCGAAAATGGACCCTGATTTTTCGGGCAAAATCATCCTAAGCGATGAAGCACATTTTCATCTTGATGGCTTTGTCAATCGCCAAAATTGCCGCATTTGGGGTTCGGAGAACCCACATGTGATTGTCGAAAAACAAATGCATCCACAACGCGTGACTGTATGGTGTGGATTTTGGGCTGGAGGCATAATTGGGCCATATTTTTTTGAAAATGATGCTGGTCAAGCAGTGACTGTTACTGGTGCTCGATATCGCGACATGATTACACAGTTCTTTCTGCCAAAATTGGATGATATTGATGTTTGCAATATGTGGTTTCAACAAGACGGTGCCACATGTCATACAGCCCGTGAAACAATTCAATTACTGCATGAGACATTTCCAGGTCGTGTACTCTCTCGTTTCGGTGATCAAAATTGGCCTCCTAGATCGTGTGATTTAACACCATTAGACTTCTTTTTATGGGGTTATTTGAAATCACAAGTCTATGTCAACAAGCCCACAACCACCCGTGCATTAAAGGAGGAGATTCAACGCTGCATCAACGAAATTCAGCCACATTTATGCAGAATGGTCATGGAAAATTTCAACAAGAGTGCACATGTGCATGCAAAGCCGTGGAGGCCATTTGTCCGATGTGTTATTCCATACATAACCCTATCCTATGTACTTTACGAGTCAATAAAAATATAACTATCAAAAGACTAAAAACGGCGTTTTCTATTTAATTCAAATCTTGCGTTAATTTTGGGACACCCTTTAATAACAATAGCCCCAATAGCCGCTTCCGTGGGTCGATTAAACTGACCATAAAACGGAAGAAGCGCGCGATGAACTTTCTTAACAGAGCACGCATTTTGATAATAAAATTCAATAATTTGCGAGCGAGTTGTTCGTTTGTAAGACGATTCATGGTTAAATTATAGACCAAACTGAAGATGTTTGACAGTGAAACAAAACACGAAACTTGCGTCAGCTGTTTAAACCAGTGTTGCCAAAAAGATAACAGCTAAAAAATCACCCTTTATTATTAAATTGTGCTGAAACAAAAATAACGCTCAGCGCAGGTCATAACGAACATCTAAGAGGAAATAGGTGTGCAACTGTATGTACGTAGGTACATAAATAATGTGCACCAGCCTTGCGGCTAGCAATGCCACAACCAGAACCCGAACTCTGGTTAAGAAATTGTATGTACTAGATAGGTGTTGATAGTGTTGTTTCTGATCTTGTGATACTGCTTTGCTCTATTTCTCGAATAGGAAGGCCAGAATAGTTGGTAGGTTAGACGAAGTGTCGGTTAGGGTAGAGCGGGGTTGTCCGCAGGGATCGATTGCAGGTCCATTTATTTGGAACCTGATGATGGATCCCCTGCTTGTCAGTGTTAGCACTGAATTTGAGGGCGTTAGTTGTAGCGCTTTTGCTGATGATCTCCTCGTTCTTGTTGAAGGCCAATCTCGTGCCATCATAGAGCGCAGGGGCACGGAGGTCATGAACAGAGTGCGTGCCTGGGGTGAGAGTGTAGGTGTTGAAATAGCGTTGATAAGACGGCCATGATGTTGCTCAAAGGCAAATTATCGGTCAATAGAAATCCCACTGTAAGAGTTGGCAACGTTTCGCTAAGGTATGTGAAGGAATTCACATATCTTGGTATCACTTTTGGTGAGAGGATGAACTTCCTCAATCATTTCGCGCGAGTGAAGCTTAAGCTCAACGGGGTAGTGCAGATGGTTAGGCGCGTCCTCATTAAGGATTGGGGCCTAACCAGGAGGGCGGTTCGCATCATTTATGAGGGGCTATTTGTTGCTTGTGCAACATTTGGTGCCCCAATCTGGTGCGACACTGCCAAGCAGGTCTCTTGTAGGGATAAAATTCTTTCCTGTCAGAGGGTCATGCTCCTGGGTTGCTTGCCGGTATGTCGCACTGTCTCTACGGAGGCACTGCAAGTATTGGCTGGGGCGCCACCTCTTGATCTGGTGGCAATACGTATTGGTATTGCCTTCAGGTTAAAAAGAGGAATGAGCTTGGCTTCAACTGACTGGGAAGAGGCTTCAAATGCTGAAGGTTTGAGAAGCAGGGAAGCGAAATCCATGCTGCAGGAGTGTGTCCTTACTAGATGGCAAGCTAGATGGACTAGTAGTACGAAGGGAAGGAAAACTTTTGAGTTCCTTCCCAATGTGAGGCTGGCATTTGGTAGGAGGAACATTGGTTTTTCAATGTTCTTAGGTTTCTTGTTGACAGGGCATGGCTCCTTTAATGCATTTTTGTATGATATAAATCGTGCCTCGACTCCTGAGTGTTCCTGTGGAGGGGCTTTCGAGAATTGGCTACACGTCATTACCGAGTGTTCCCTCTACGAGGATATAAGGGATCTCTCTGCTATGGGAGTAGAAGGTTCAGAGGGAAGTTGGAATTTCAGTGGCATCCTCTTCAATGTGGAGGCTACTGCAAATTTGGCAGCGTTTGCGAATGAGGCCTTCAGGAGAAGGAGGCTGGTTAGGTTGTTATAGGTTGTTTTAGGTTGTATTGTAATTGTTGGTGTTTGATTGGTGTTTTCTTGCGTTGCGATGTTGTCCTGCATTACTACCAGTACCTCAGCTGGTGGTCGCGCAGGATAACATAAAGGCTGCCAGGCCTTGGACTGTAAGGAGTCTATCTGGAAGTAACCTTAACGGTTGCGAAGCTCGACCTGAAGCTATATTTGGGTACCACGGGAGACAGGAGCCACTGGGTCTTGTTGATTCTGGTGTCTCATTGACACTGGTCGACTCGGCTCAGCCTGTCTGAGAGGTAGGCCCCCTAGTGAGAGTATCGTGGTGGCTGTGGTTGCCGTATGCGGAGCTAAATGGTGTTCTAAGGGTTCTATTTAACACCTATGGCCCTTAGAATACAAGAGGTGTGCAAGATAGACCTCGCTCCTCAACAAGGGGTGCAGTTCATGCCTTACACATGACTGCGAAATTGTACTGGGGTAGTACTTGTACTGCCCTGGGGTGTTGACCAACACTATTCTTGGTCCTGATATTGTGGGTAGGCCCACCGTGAAATTAGTCCTAAACGGAAGGTGTTCACGTTAAGCACATCAATAATATCTGATACTGCTTTGCTGATGCAGCTCACACAAAACATGTTGGCCCGACAAAAAAAAATAGAACGAAAATGATTAATCTGATTAAAAATTAAATTAAATTAAAAGTGATCAGCCATGAAAACAATAACATTAAAATAATTCATACAAAATTGCATTTAACAATTAACGATGAGAAAAGGAGTGCACCGATAAATAAGCAATTCTGTCTTTTATATAAAAACTGATTTTTTGAGTATTTGTCCATCTAAACGAAATCTCTCGCACTCCTAATACAATGTTGAATTTTATAACAAATTCATGACTTCAATCCAATCTCCAATAAAAATGTCAATTAGGAATCAGGTATGAATAAACAAGATTTTAATTGATATAAAATAAAGAGCTTCAAGATGTCTCCAGGTTATATACATGGAATTTATATTTGCTATAATTAAGGCAGAAGAGGACTTAGTTGGGAATATCCCAAGAAAAGAACACGTATTTTATTTAATCGCACTTCTTTACGAACACAAACAGAAGGAGTCAGGTTCTAACTTCTTAAAACCTGGGATTTAAATGTAAACGAAAAGTATGAATAAGAAGGAAGTTGTAGATTTTTAAATTCTCTTTTAGAATATATATACATATGCTGATTTATGTCCAACCCGCCTAAAGTTACAGCTATTTTAAAACTTGTATAGCATTTTGCAATTTTCAGAAAATTAGTTTGTATATCATATTCTTAACCCACAACCTTTGTTCGTTCATCTAATAACATATATGGCCACTTATAAGCAAGTTATTTATTAAATAAAGTAGAAAAAATAATGATGACAAATTTCACATTTTATTCTACAGATAGTTTCGTTACACCAATACAATAATAATTGTAAACCCCATTGTTCTCAATATATTCCTAATGTTTTACTCTCAACTTCAAAAGTAATCAAATTTTCATCCTCTTTGAACTTTAGGGCCAGGCAATGATTGTTCTTCCATGGCATCTTCTTCCTCAGTAGCGGGTGGCTCTTGCTGAATGGGCTCTACATCGTCTTCATCGTCCTCATTGTCAACAGGCACACTGTTCAGGCACTTCCCTTGACAGTGGAGGCACGCTGCAGAACAGGTGAGCATCGCTTTTCGGCAGCCACATTTTCCAGTTACACAATCCTTGGTGCAGCGGCAAAATATAGTTTTCAGAAGAACCTCTGGTGCTTGTAGATTTTTCATTGTAATTGCCACCAGGGGACAGTTTATTACCGAGCCACTGCTGCACTTGGTGATAGGTTCGCCGAGAGTGCTGTTTAGCTGCATTCTCTGTTGGAGATAGGGAGATGATTTCAGGCTTCATATTTGCCACTGACCTCGTAAACGATTGGAAGCGGTAATGGTTAAGGGAGTTTTGTTTTTTTTGGCGCCTTATACCACTTCAGAAAGCACATCTCCCCAGCCTTTACAACCTGGTCGTAAGTAGAGGAGGGGTTAGAAAATGTCATTGCTGCTTGCTGGATGATTTCTGACTCCAAGTACAATTTAAAGAAGCCCACCTTGCTGCTCCTGAAAGTAGCAGGTTGTGTCGCATCCGGTAAATGAATGAAGGAACAGGATGTGTTCAAATCTACGGTGCTGCATCTCGTGGGTGGACAGTACTATTGTTTTGGTTTTCCCTCGTCCGCGTTTCAGCATAAAGATATCTCGGGTCGCAGGAGTGGAAGCAATCAACAGGACAGCAAGGTCTACATCCTTACCAACGACAGCCACAGAGTTGTGAGTGGATTGTTCAACAGCAGTCTTTACGATTAGGATGTCAGCGTCATCGATAGCCTGAAGAGTATGTATCCCTTTCTCCTGCAGCTTTATCTCCAGTAAGGAGATGAAGTTAGTTTTGTTGGTAGGATTTGATAATCCTGTTTAACAGGTATTTGTGTGTCCCATGTCAAATTGATGTCGGCTGACCTTTTTAGTCTGTAACGACGCATTTGTTCTTGTGATTAAGTTCTATTGGCTGTGTTTGCGTACCCATCAAACACCACAGTGCGAGTAGTCCCAGGATAATGGTGGTCGACGTAGGTGATATAACTATTACAAATAGTCACAACCGATGCATCTTTTGGCCAAATAACTATGTGGAGTAGAAATCCTCCATCGACTACATTGTTCATTTGAGGCAGAAGAATATCTTTCTTGGTTGGCTCAAACAAGTTGTACAGCACTGATTTGTTTGTCTTTCTCATGCCACTTTCGTTGAACAGTGCTATGGGAAATGGGGCCAACTCATACTCAAAATATGTCATCAAATCCTCATCTGATCGTTTGCTTATACATATCCGCTGAAAGAGCAATGTTGGATCAACTACTACCCTTTCATCGTGAACTTTTATCGATGAGCTGACAGAAGATATTGGCAATGCCCGATCCTTGCGCGATAACTTTACGTTTGCAAATGTCAAGTCAACTATTGAATTCATAGCCCTTTTACCAACTCGAACAGCATCATAGCATGTTATCGTGGCATCTACGACAACTCCACTCGAAATTGACATGATTTGAGAGGTTTCTGGGAAGGAAGGATGAGAATCAAACCACTGATTGAGTTTGACAATGTCTTCTGCATCTTTACTCTTGCGAGCCTGTCCAATTTCCTTGTGTTGTTCACTTGAAGTGAATGTGACTCCAGAAAACTCTTCAAGCGAAGTGCATATCTCATGAGTTGCACTCATACCAACTAACCATTTGCTGAGTACGTTGTGTGAAACACCTCTGCCTCCAGTTATGCCTCCTCGGCTTTTGAATGATCGCATCAACGTGGTTTCAATTGTCATACAAGTTTTAAAATAGCTGTAACTTTAGGCGGGTTGGACATAAATCAGCATATGTATATATATTCTAAAAGGGAATTTAGAAATCTACAACTTCTTTCCTATTCATACTTTTCGTTTATGAATAGGTTTAGACAATATGATGCAATGTTTATGAATATTTTGACGTAAATTGATTTTTTTTGTAAATTTCAACTTTTTCCGAGGGTATAGCTCGAAAACGGTTAGGAATTAGAAAAAAACATATGAGATAAAAGTTTTAGATAATTTTAAGAACTCCATTTTACTATCTAAAAATATTTCTCTCCGATGCACCGTTTTCGAGATTGTAAGCGAAAAACCCAAAATTCGTACCTTTACCCCCCCCCGCTCATCACCTAGGAGTAAGGACTTTTGGTATGTTAACAACCTAAGCCCCCTAAACAAATTTCTGAAGGAATCGTTTAGTTACCTTCTCACGCACTCTACACCTCATTCCTTGACTGGACTATTTTGGAAGTTACCGTCTTTGTTACAAAATAAAACTAAGAAGAAATTCTACTAAATTCTAAAAAATGCTTAAATTCAATTGATTTTCGAAGAAATTTAAATGAAAACTTAAGGCAGCGCAAGTTTTTTGTATTCCATATATAAAAGTTACTACAGAGCATGTTTTTTATATTCCATATGTAATACAAAATTTGTATGGCTAAGATTTAGCATGTAAGACCCTCCAGTAATGTTTAAAATATTGTTCAAGGTAAAAATATTGATTTTATAAATTAGCAAGCATAGTGTTTTGTTTTGAAACATGTGCGAAATCTGCTGAAGATTTTAGATCGAAAGGGAAATCTCAAAAAACTACAGAAAATGAAATGATTTTTTTATCCCAGTCGCATTAAAATTGCAAGTTTTCCAGATCCCATTGTTTTTGATCTTTTGATAAGTATGTCAAGGATATGCAAAGTGTTGATACATATCAAAAGTTTCATCCCACAATGTGTAAAATTAAACACGTAATAGTATTAAAATATATTTTTTTCTTAAAATTCTTAGTCTTATCTACGTTGTCATCCGGTTTTATATTTTCCTTCCTATGCCACTGCAATTTGTAGGCTTTCAGACTAGCTGGGTGTTTCTTTTGCTTTGGTTCAAGGTCATTTTGTTGTTTTGCTTTTCTATAGCACGGGCACTTCTCATTTTGCAGTGTTTTTTGTTTGCACTTTTTTAAGATACTAGTCATATTATATGTATATGAATACACCAGGGTCGATTGGCAGAAAAATGTAATCGGCTCCAAATAAATAAAAAGAAATAGGAAAAAAAAGAAAAAAATGGAAACAAGACAAAACAATAATAATTTATATTTTACACCATTAAATTCAAAATTTAAACCTAAATGGAAATAAATATAGAAAATAACATTGGCAACACTCTTATAGAAATATTATCAACTATTTGTATTGCTGAAAACTAATCGACTGTTTTAGTTAAGAAAGAAAAATTATTGTGTCCTTATTTGATACTTCATTTAAAGCACCACAAAGGTAAAGAGACTTTGATGAATAAATTGTTACGACAACCCTAACATAATGACTAGTACTTTGGAAGCACATATGTACATATGTGCATATGAACATTGAACATCCTATTCTTCTTCATAAACAATAATATGTGGTGTGTCGAATAAATGCTTTGTTTTAAAATTAAGAGGAATTGCTTTTTATCCTTTTTTAGTTCCTCCGGGTATAGAAAGAAAGAGCTTGGTAAAAAAAAAATCGAACTCAAGATGGACTAACCTAGAATTTTAGCTCTTTGTTTCGAGTCTGAAATCTTGACATTATTTTTCCATTTCTATCCTATTCTCGCATCTACTAGCTACGCTACTAGCACTTTACATTTAAAAAAAGACTTAAAACATTCTAGAGTAAAATACCGTCATTGTCAATGAATATTGTGTTTAAAATATGGTCACATACATTTTAGCCAGTAGATGTAAGGCTTAAATGTGAATAGGATAGCATTAAGTTATCAAGATTATAGATAGATTACACATGCAAACTCTTCTTCAATTAAATGTTAAATGCTTACCAGCCAATTAAGTATTTTTTTTAGGCAAATTACATCTTGGGTGGACTCAATTTTGTTTAGACTAGTTTATATTCATTATTATTGGTATACATTTGCTTTTACATTAAATGTATTTGTTTTATGAGTTAAAAAAAAATTGTTTGATAAGTACATATCACTCCATAATTTATCAACCAATTACTTTTATCGTTAAGAGTTATTTAATGAAAAAAAAATTATTCAATTTTCTCAACTTTTACAACATTCTTCAAATAAAATGTTGTTAAAGTCAGATTCTTAAACTATTAACTGAATGTTTTAAATATAAATCCTGTTCCATGCAATTCCCTTTTGATGTTTGTTAAATTTTTATTCAAAATTAATTGTAATGGACACAGTCGGCATCCATATGTTTAACTAATACTTCTGCCAGTATTCTTTACCCAACAACGATTCATTTTCGTCGTACCATCTGCACAAAAACGCTCCACTTATAAATAAAAGTTTCAGGAAGATAAAACAACCGTAAGCTACTCAAAAGTATCGACAAGTTACTTCTTTTCCAAGTGGCTTTAATGTTAAAGAGTCAAGAACAAATACTGTTTTACCTTTATAAAATAGTATGTAAATAGTAGAAATTAAAATATACAAAACATGTATGTGGGATGCTGAAAAACAAGTATTATTAGGTAAGTAATGTGTTAATGATGTAATACGCCTTGTACTTTTCATTGCCACTTATGTTAAAAACACCCAATGTTTTGGTGCAGAAACATGAAACTTAACTTTTCATTCTCTTCAAATAATTAAAGACATTTCTGAAGTTAGTTTAAAATTAAAATACTAGTACATTACATTAAATTTTGAGTTTGAACAAATTTTTTCAAAAACTATTCATACAAATAACTAGGTTTGTTTAAAGAAAACATAAAACGGGGCAAGTACAGTACAGTACAGTAAAAAAAATCGAGTTAACGAAAAATGCGTTAACTAAACAAACTGAAATTAAACGCAATTACACTTAGCAATATTTTTGTCAAAAAATTACGTTTTTTTTTTGGTAATCTCTATCGAATTTTAAAAATTACTGGGTACCACAAATAAAATAAAGATTCAAAATCGTATAGAAAACCCTATTCCGTTTACACTACTCGTACTTCATAAGAATAATCCCCTTTGATAAAATACATTCCCAAAAAAAAAATTAGGAAATGGAAAATTAAAGTTTTTATTTTGTTTCCAGAAAACAAAAATGTATCTACTTCTTTATTCCATTACCACCAATTCTTGGCGTGACGTGTTGTGTCGTGTCGTCGACACTAAATCTTACTCATTTGTTCTTAAATTTTATTTTATTTGGTTTTTTGTTTCACTTTCACTGTTCGTGCTCAAGTGATACAAATAGAAGGTAAGAAATGGCCGGGTTGTTTTGTGTGTTCAAGTGCCGGCTTTTTGGAAAACGTGTTCGCGAAGTAGGCGACGAAAATCTCGCGAGTACATTATTATTACCCCGGGTAGTCGTATACTTACATATATAGTCTCTCTCTACAAAATCATTCTTAAACCGAAATTATGTATGTATGTATAAAAACCACACTTTATACTTCAACAATGTGGTGTGGTGTGGTGCAAATACATATTATTTTTTGAAAACAATTTTTTTTAAATTTGATATCCTCCGGGTGTTCGTGGAGAGTTTTGATGTTTTTGTTTTTTTCTTTTGTTTTATGGTATTGCACTTAACAACAACTACTACTTGCACACTGTGTATACGATTTGTTTTTGTTAATTTTTTGCGTTTTGATTAAAAGGAGTTTTTAATGGATATACATACATATGTATGTATGTAGTACATCCATACCTATCAGATCGAAAAAATTTATTTTATTAAGTGGTACCACTCTTAATTCTAATGGGTGATTTTTTTGAGGTTAGGATTTTCATGCATTAGTATTTGACAGATCACGCGGGATTTCAGACATGGTGTCAAAGAGAAAGATGCTCAGTATGCTTTGATATTTCATCGTGAATAGACTTACTAACGAGCAACGCTTGCAAATCATTGAATTTTATTACCAAAATCAGTGTTCGGTGGCGCTACATGCCACACAGCTCGCGATTCTATGGCCATTTTGAGGGAAAACTTCGGAGAACAATTCATCTCAAGGAATGGACCGGTAAGTTGGCCACCAAGATCATGCGATTTGACGCCTTTAGACTATTTTTTGTGGGGCTACGTCAAGTCTAAAGTCTACACAAATAAGCCAGCAACTATTCCAGCTTTGGAAGACAACATTTCCGAAGAAATTCGGGCTATTCCGGCCGAAATGCTCGAAAAAGTTACCCAAAATTGGACTTTCCGAATGGACCACCTAAGACGCAGCCGCGGTCAACATTTAAATGAAATTATCTTCAAAAAGTAAATGTCATGGACCAATCTAACGTTTCAAATAAAGAATCGATGAGATTTTGCAAATTTTATGCGTTTTTTTTTTTTTAAAAGTTCTCAAGCTCTTAAAAAATCACCCGATACAAATACGCACCACTTTCTGCAATATCCACAAGCCATAATATCAGATTTTGCACTTATGTATTTCTGTTTTGTAGTAAAATGTTGATGAACGATGTTTTCTTGGTTTACTTCAAACAAGCTACCCTTTCAGACATTTTGTATGCAAGCAGTAGCATACGAAGTACGAGTAGTTAAGAGAAAATTAAACACTCAACTACTCATGATCTCATGCGCGAGTAGTAAGAGAAATTATTTTTTGTTTTAGCGTTCCATGGAGTAAATATCTTACGAAGGGGCTTACAATAAGAAGTAACTGACCAAACCCTCAGATCCGAATGTAATAAAGCATTATTCTAAACAAGAAGATCAATGTGAGGACACGTTTCAATAGACTAAAAATGTATTTGTACACCTTCGCAAAACTACGATTCTATCTTTACCATTGCAGGATCCATATTGTCACACTTCTTGTCATACAGTAATATCACCCTTGAATGTATTTATAAATATCAGTAACTACCGAGCCATGACAGAACCTAAATACATTTATGTAAATCATACACTCACGCTTATTATATTGATTGAATGCTGTCAAATTTTAAAATTTAACTTTTATTTATGGATAATAATTTATATAAACACTTAACCTACGAGATCAATTTGATGCGATTGATTATTGGCGCCAGGGCATAAACCAAGCATAAGCTCTTTTCCTTTTTTCTGCATGAATGCAAAAGAAAACAAAAATTAAATATTAAATAACGTTTGCCACCATATAAAATCTGATTTTTACAGAAAATTTAAAATTATTCTTACATTGGCGGGCGCAAACAGTTTGCTAAAAATGGAGTTGATTCATTTTTATGGCTTGCCAATATCACTGTTGTTAACCCTGACTGACGTATGTACATATACATTAATATGAAAATATTTAAACTCACTAGACCTCAACAGAAACAGATACTCACGCGTTTATTTATTCTTGTGGTTTTATTTTCAATTGATTGGAATTGTCGTTGAGGCTGATGGTTCTTAATAAGGTAATGAAAAAGAAAAGTATATTTGCGAAATGAACTGGAGATACTCGTTATGAATACAAAATAATTAAATAAGAAACAACAAAACAAACAGATGTTTGTTTTTATTTTTTGTTTGTTGAAAATTTCTTTAAGCATTTCATTACGTTATTAGCATTACATCAGTTATATTGTATTTTGGGACGGCGAGTTCCAAAAAAATATGAAAGAAATGATTTAAATCTCTCTAGAAACCAATATTTTATAGTTACACTAAACAACAAACAGTAGCTTAGAATAGGTAAAGGTTATGGATAGGTGCCTACCGGCATGCGCTGCTAGAGGGAATTACCAACATCAAAAATGCAATGATTTGACAGACACATTCGCCGTGAAATTTTATACCCATAACAAATTCGGAGGGAAATGCTTGAGCGTAAATCATGTTGTCAGTGTTTTAGAACAAGGGATATATTAACAGTCAAAATTAAATTTCCGATAATCCGTACTTTTCCTGATTACTAAAGGGTGTCCCAAAATTAACGCAAAATTTGAATTAAATAGAAAACGCCGTTTTTAGTCTTTTGATAGTTATATTTTTATTGACTCGTAAAGTACATAGGATAGGGTTATGTATGGAATAAAACATCGGACAAATGGCCTCCACGGTTTTGCATGCACATGCGCACTCTTTTGTTGAAATTTTCCATGACCATTCTGCATAAATGTGGCTGAATTTCGTTGATGCAGCGTTGAATCTCCTCCTTTAATGCACGGGTGGTTGTGGGCTTGTTGACATAGACTTGTGATTTCAAATAACCCCATAAAAAGAAGTCTAATGGTGTTGAATCACACGATCTAGGAGGCCAATTTTGATCACCGAAACGAGAGAGTACACGACCTGGAAATGTCTCATGCAGTAATTGAATTGTTTCACGGGCTGTATGACATGTGGCACCGTCTTGTTGAAACCACATATTGGACATATCAATATCATCCATGTCTCCATGAATTTTTCAATTAATCTCTTCACAGTTGACGAAGTTAAAACACTATTCCGACCATATTTTGTATGAAATTTTCGAACTGCAGCCGCCAAGCTTTCACTATTTTTGAAATATTCTTTAATAATGAAGACACGTTGTTCTATCGTGTAACGCTCCATTTTTAATAACCCTATACTGTTAGCTGTCAAATTGCTTTTTTTTCAGGGTTGCCAACACTTCACTGCACAAATGGCGGCAAATTCAAATCTTGCGTTCATTTTGGGACACCCTTTATGATAGCATCCAGTTTCAGAGACTTAGCAAGATCTGCTATCACTAGATAAAAGCGGACATCGTAGGCCAGTTTAATGGCTCATTGTGATACCACATGAATCTTGAGGCTTTGGTGCCCGGTTATGACACCGATTATCAAGCTTATAGGCGATCTGCTAAATCTAGTGAAGGCCAGATATTTTTTGTTTAGCAGTTAAAACAGTCATTTTTGACATTTTGACATGGCTTTCGAGAAAAATCAACATAAGCTTAGTTATCCTTAACTCTCAAGTAATAAATTTAGAAAAATTATTGATTCCACTCCGAATATATGCATATTAATTAAAACTAAAATAATAACACAATCTTGAAGAAAAAATCCTCATTCTATTTCGTCCACCTTTCTATTTTTATAGTTATATGTATATATATGTATTCTGACAAGAAAAACAGAAAACTAAGAATGTTAAATACCACTCAGGCGGTGAGTTCAAGTTGTGCGTATCATGTAAAAAGGACCTAAAAACAATGTGTAACACAAATAAGGTTCACGAAACGATGATACCATATAGTAAATCTTTTTTTGTTAGTGCTCCTATTAATGTCAGGTCTTAGATGGTTTCGCTAGATACGTAAATTTCATTTAAGTAGGGTAAGTATGAATGGATGTATGTAATGTATAGATGGTTTGAAGTAACTAAGAATGTTAATTAAAATAAAAACTGCGACGTTTTTATTTCTACAACCCATGCAAAGGTATTCTTAACATATGCGCTATCAAAATAAAATTGATTCAATGATGTGTTAAAAAATGTTTCCATTAAAATCTATTATACATTTTCACATGGTAATAATTAGCCAAAAAAAAACAACTAAATTTTGTGTGTAATATGACAAATTTTGATACTTTTGATGCAAACAGAAAATCGTTGATCAATATTTGATACTTTTGATGCAAACAGAAAATCGTTGATCAATATTTGATGCTTTTGAATCTTTAGTCCAGACTGTATTTCCACTTAAGATAGGTTGAAGGGATATTTTGCATGCTTGATTCCATGTGTTTGTTATTCTGTGTATGGAAAACTAAAAAATGTCACTTCTGATATTTTTTTTAAAGAGTAAAGATCTGGGAAATCATTCCATAATTTTCTGAGCGATAATAGTACAAGTTCGTTAAAAAGTCATATTAGCTGTTATACTTGTCAATAAAATTCATTTGTATCGTTTTCGAAATCATCTTAAAATGTAAGATATTTTCACAAATTAATATAAATTCAAATTCTTAATTGGACATCTCATTGCAATTACAATTTTAACTTATTTTATGGATAAAAATCCCGATTTGGTCAAGGGGTATAATTAGCCGTCATTGCACACTAATTTGGCTAAAAAGCATTAAATCGTTGATTGGTGTTTCCTTTTTCAATTTTAATTCAATTCAATTCATTTTTTTTTATTCTTATTAATTTAAATTAGGTTTTACAAAAGGATTCTTAAATAACTAACAACATAAGATTATAAATATAATAAGAATAGTTAGAGGGAATATTTAATAAGAAAGCGGAATCAGGCTTTGCAAGTAACCGGCTCTCTTGAAAAAAAAATGTCAAGACTTTAAAATAATATAAACGACGTTCAGGTAGAACTTGCAAATAACGAAACAATTCCATTGAGTGCGCTAGGCAATGAGTTTAACAAAATTTCTTAGGGATGATTTTTGAATAATGGTGAGCTGCTGAAGATGGTTGACATATGCACCACCCCAGCAGCATATATGTACATACCATATTGTAATTTTGAATGGATAATGCCATAGCAAACCATCTTCAACAAATTAAAGGAGCAGAGCTTTCTTAAGTGATAAAAACAGCGACTGGAAGACAAAGGATAATTTTACAAAATTGTTATTTGTTTGGTCCAATTTAAATTTTGGTCAAAAGTAACACCAAGGTATTTAAAGTCTTCTACGCTTTCGATTATAAAGCAATTACTGTTGCAATCGACGCTTCTTTCAAATGATTGACCTCTTTGAGTACTACATACGCCGTTAACTAAGTTACGTTTAGCACAATTGTGTCAATGAAAAATTATGGGAGTGTCTGGCGATATTTTGCGGGTAGAATTAAATATCATAAGCTTTGTTTTATTACTGACGACAAGCTCATGTTTCGCAAACCAATATCTAAGTTGGTGAATATAATGATTTAAATCACAAATTCGATTTAAGGGACTAGAAGAGCAATAAGCTATACCGAGATCATCAGCAAAAGCTCTGATTTTACCTATGAACGGAAGTTGAAAAAGAGAATTAATGTAAATAAGAAATAAACTTGGAACCCCGTGGAACCCCCAAGTGGTTAGTTTTAGAGAAACTAAAACTGGACTAAATTTGTACACCCTGTGTTCTATTTTTAAGATACGACTTCGAACCATTTTAAAACCCACAAAACCCATTTCATTTCAAAAAGTCCAACACAATATTTTTTGCGATCTAAACCATTTTGCAGAATGCAACAAAAGTCCAAAAGAGCATCTTCAGTAGAAAGCCCAGTCCTAAAACCAAATTGCATTGGATTAAAGAAATTAATTTTATCAACATATGCCTCTTGTTTTTACAATCTTCTCAAATACTTTTGAAATTAAAGATAGTAATGAAATTGGTCTATACTTAGATGTATTATTTCATTCGAAACAGTGCGTATAACTATACTTATTCATGATCTCTTTCTACAACAAGAAAATTACTGGAAACCCAATCATTCAACTACAATCAACTACAAACTTCAAAACTAATGCAAGACGATATCAATTGAGTTGTCTTCCTATCGTTTTAACGATAGCGTTTCAACGATTATCGAATTTCGTGAATAGGCACATGTATCGCCTGAACGATAATCGAGTTACGAAATGACCCTCCTGATCTTAAATCGATGTTACTTCCATTAATTAGAAATTATCTTTGGCAACAAGGAGTAATAAATGGATTCAAGCCTGGAACTACTTATAAAACAAATGCTGGTCACTTAAAGTTCAACATTTAATCCCCAATCTTTTTTCCATTTTGTAATAATTATATTTAAAATACTTTAGGGTCGCCAACACAGCTAAACAAATGAAAACAAAATTCAAATCTTGCGTTAATTCTGGGACTCTTTGAATTTTTTTTTTAAATATCGATTGTTTCGATCTTACATACAGTGCGGTTCACATGGTTAGCCGCACTATTTTTTTCCTCAATAAATTGTAGTTTTTCTGTTTGTTTTTCTCATGAACTACCAAACAATGCGTTTATTTGAAAGGTTATTAAATTCTCTTGGAAAAAAAACTAAATTCAAGAATAGTGAGAGACACCTAACGGTTATTTTGATCTCTTTCTTCCCACAAGTTCAAAAAAAGCTCAAATAAATCGGTTCACTTGGTTAGACGCACGAATTTATTCAGTTATTTTCTTAATGCTGGGTAATGCAAATTAAATTTGGTTAATGAGTGTACGTTTTAAAAGTTTTTCCGAGTATTTAAAGTGAAAATGGGTAAAAAAAATGTTGACGGTGGCGGAAAAAGCAATAATTGAGGCCTACCACTCAGAAGGGTATTCTATGCGGAAAATTGCCAGTAAAATAGGACGAAGTGATAAAGCAGTTCGAAATTTTTTATCAAACCCTGCTACCTACGGAAAAAATAATAAAGGAAGGACAAAAACAGCCTTAACACCGAACGAGACGCGAAAAATAATAAGAAATGCCTCAAATTCAGCACACTCCACAATGAAAATCAGACAATTAGCGGGGGTAAGTGCCAGCAAATCAACGGTTCGTCGAGCTATTTTAAGTGCTTCACACTTGAAATTCAAAAAGCTAAAAAAAAAACCACCACTAAACGCTGCAAGAAAGGAACTTCGGTTAGAATTCGCGCGTCTTCACATGACATGGGATACTCAGATTGGGAACGTTTTGAATTGGAGAAATGTGGTGTTTTCTGATGAGAAAAAGTTCAACATGGTCCTGATGGGTATAATTTTTATTTCTATGACATCCTCAAAGACGAATGCTTTTGGAATCGAAATCATTCCAAGAAAGGAGGAGTAATGGTATGGGGGGCCATTTCATACTACGGCGCCTTTGAGTTGGTTTTTGTCTCTCACAAAATGACAGGAGTTTCTTATAAAGCTCTTTTGGAAACAGCTTTTCCAGCAATAAGAGAGCTTTTTGGAACAATCCAGTGGATCTTACAACAAGACAATGCTCCGATCCACAACGCGCACGTAGTAAAAGCATGTCTCGCTAGTGAAAATGTGGAATTGTTGCCGTGGCCACCATACTCACCTGATCTAAACATTATAGAAAACGTTTGGGGATGGCTGACCCGTCAAATTTATGAAGGAGGCGAACAGTATGAAAGCTGTGAGGAGCTTATTGCCGCGATAAAAGATGCCTGGTCTAAGATTTCATTAAATTATTTAAAAAAGTTATATGAATCTCTTAAAAGTAGAATTTTTGATGTCATTTCAAGTCGTGGAGGTTGTACAAAGTACTGAAACTGTAAAAAATAATATAATAATAATAAAAACGCAAACAAAAATTTTAGAAATCGATCAACTTCTTTTTTTTCAAACTTTTAACAGGTGCGTCTAACCAAGTGAACCGATTTATTTGAGCTTTTTTGAACTTGTGGGAAGAAAGAGATCAAAATAACCGTTAGGTGTCTCTCAATATTCTTGAATTTAGTTTTTTTTCCAAGAGAATTCAATAACCTTTTAAATAAATGCATTGTTTGGTAGTTCATGAGAAAAACAAACAGAAAAACTACAATTTATTGAGGAAAAAAATAGTGCGGCTAACCATGTGAACCGCACTGTATCAGAACAGTCCGTTAGATTCTTTCTTTTAAATCGAAGAATTTGTTTTGTAATTTTAATTCGACTAGATCTTATTCAAGGCACAGTGGTAGAATTCAACTCGAGATTCAAGCTCGTTTCAGTAACTGATGTAAACAGTGTCAATTTATTTCTTCCATGAGAGAAAGAGGAAGAGGATTGTCTTCTTTACAACTAGTGCGGGTTATATTAAACACAATATTTTTATATTTGGGAATATCTTTCTTTTCCAAAACAAAACTGACATAATTATCCCCTCTTTCTGAAACATCCTGTATTTATATAGAATAGCAGACGCCAAATGACATATTTTAAAAATCAACAAAAATGAAGCAATCATTCAACCATGCAATACACACCGGCAGGCATAGAATAGGAAGCTATATACTACAAAATACGTTATATATATATACGTTTAGGTTCAAAATATAAACTAGTGAAAATGAAAAGTACTGTTGTAAAAGAAAGTAAAACATCAAATGAACGCTGAAATAAAATTGTATGTGTGCAGTGTGCACCCCATTTTTGATATATTTATTGTGGAGTATTGTCAGTTACATATTTGAATATGTATTTTTGTGTGTAGGCACTCAGGTACCTAGCCATGTGCAGGATAAAGAACGACTTCTGTCAGCCTTAGGGAATAAATTTGTACAAAAATAGAGATTCACTTGTTTACTGCATACATACATATATATTGCATTTGTGAACCCTTTTGGCAATAAATTAAAGAGCGTAATTCATGAGACAGGTCTCATTAAGTAGAAAAATAAAGAAGAAATAGAAAGAAAAGAAATTCATAATATATAAATAATATAAATACGTATATACACTTTTGTACATTATAATACAGTTACGGTCAAAACAATAGAACCACTGTTCATGTGTTAAAGTTTCATAAGAAAACTCAAACATTTAAAAGCTTATTTGTAATAAATTTTCATATCATTATTTCCTAAACTTGAAAGAAAACTAATAGGACTACTATAAGAAATTTTGGGTTAATTTAGAGCAGAAAATGAATTCTAAAAACTGAAGTCTTCGAATTGTGCAATTTAAAGTATTTTTAATGTTATTGACTGAAGCATTTATAGCCTGAACCGCGTCGTTTTAGACTTTCTAGCACTCGAGGACTTTGCATGAATTAAGACAGTTAATTCAAGGTCCTAGATCAAATTCATAAGCTATCAGACGTCCTTTGATTTTTCTCGCCGTAAACTAATCCGTATAATATGTTTCAGACAAATCAAAGATGTGTTGGTAAAAAAATATTTATGTAGATCGTCCAATGATCTCTTTATTCTGGTAAACTTGAATTTTTTCACGGAACCCGTAAGGTTTGCAAAACACCGTGGCGGACAAATATTTAGAAACAAACACTTTTTTTTACTTATTTAAAATTAAATAAATAACATCTTATAAAATTCTCAGTGTTTAGTCACTTTAAGTTAGTGCATCAGATTCTCAATTAAGGTTTATTAAAGTTTATTTCACGAGCATGCGTTTTGAAGAATAAGTTGAAAACAGTTGCGTTCATGGTAAGTTTTTTTTTAAACTTCCATTCAAGTCTATCGTCTCGTTTTGTTATGGTAATATATGTAAACATTTAATTGAGCGAATTAGATGCATCGATGCAAATATAATTCGTCTGTTGATGAAAACAAATGTTATATATATTTTAGAGCAGCAGACGGTAATTAAATGTAAGCTTATTAACGTTGAAAACAAGAACTATTGAAATTGAGAACGATTTTTTTTTCGTTTCTAAAGATGTAATGACATTCTAACATGATATATGTATATATGTATGTATGTACTGTACAATATTTGAAATCACTAAATTACATAAGGGGCTTCAATTGATTTGCAAACACTTCAATATATATAAGAACGCCAAAGGCAACACACTTGAGTAGAAGTACTAAACATTAACAACAAAAATGCAACGAAAAACTCAGCAACCGGGATAGGGTGCAATACCTTTATAAAGAATGGACGCTCCCTTTTCAAACATTCAACATATCCATGATTTGAAAATAAAAAGCATGGGTGGTTGTTTTTCTAATTGTATAGAGCCAGCCATTTCAGACAACACTCCTTGTTGCAATGCTTTCTAGCTTGTAGAATTATATTTTGTTGTGTCCGCTTAAATGTCATAGTGACGGTTTAGTCGGGCTAACTATTAATAAATGGACTGGACATACAAAGGGGACAAGAGACAATACAGAAACTTCACGTCCCAAACTAAATTTTACCACGCTATGTCCTGATTAAACTTTATTAGGGTTGTGCCTTGATGCGATGCATGTCTAGGATAAAGTGTAATAATGAGTGAAGTCTATACTTAAGCGCAATAGAATACATTCGATTATAATGCAGCAACTGGCCTAGTTTGCTTTTTTTAACTACGTCTCAGAAAGGATAATAAATGCAGAATTAGGAATTAGACTCGGAAAATATATTGTGTGATAAAATAAACTGTTCTAAATTCTCCCATTGCCTGCAATAGATGAGTAAAATGACTCACTCTTGTTTTGTATGCAGTTGATGCACAAAGTAGATAAATAATGAACAAACCACAAAATTCGACCTCATGAACCTTAAGGCTACATTAATCATTTATTGACTTAAAAAATGTAGTTCTCATATTTGCTTGTTTTTGCAAAACACATTTTACGATGCACTTACTCTTCCAACCATGTCTGGATAATGCTATCTAAAAATAAACACAAAGTACAATTTTAAAGAATAGCCAACTTCTACCAACAACAAACATGCCCTTTCTTTGTGTTATCTTTTTAAGCGTATGCAGAAAACACATAGTTGTGAAAGAACCAAAGGAAATAAAAAAATAAATAAATAAATAAATAAATAAATAAAAATATAACTGGAAATTCCAAAGCAAATTTCTACCAGATTGCTTTTCAGGTTTATTTAATAATTATATTTTAATAAATTCATAGTTAATGTACATACATACATACATACATACATTAAAAATACAGTGTACATATATACATAATCTTGTTAGTTTAGAATAATCTAACAATAAAGAAAGAATATTTTTACAGCGACAGCTTAAAATTTATTATAATGTATGTATTAAGTTTAAGAAATCTTGGTTTCAGTAAATCAATAATTTTGTTTTTATTCATATGAATAAAGTCTGTTTATGTTGAAACAATGCGTCTGAAAGAACTAGGGTTGTTGACACAGAAAATATCTCCAAGTAAATACATATGATTATTTCGTCATCAAAATATTATGGACGTCTTCACTCTAAAAAGGCTGAGACAATGAGTCATTCAATTTTATTGAAAGCTGGGGAGAATTAAGTGTTGTTTTTTTTTATTTTTTGATATATTTAATGCTAGGAAAAACAAAAGTAACAATAAAACATTGTTTTTGTTTCGGTTTATTTTATCGATTGGAAACATTTCCTTTTTAAACAAAGAGAACTCATAGTTGCCAACAAAAATGAAAGGAATATTGAAGAGAACTCCACTCTTACATTTTTGTTTTTCTTTTGATAACCATTTTTGTTCAAAGAAACATTGAATATAAATTATATTTCTTTATTTTTACATATATTGCTTTCAGAAAGAAAGGATGACAAAATTATATGGGTGTAATATCGATTTAAGAAATATAAATCAATGAGCCATGATGCGTTCCTTTTTTGGTTCGATTTTAAATTGTGAAATTATCTTGTACACAATTATTTAAACAATTAAAGTTTACATTTTCCGATTCAATAGTTTTTATTGACAAGCAATTATTCGGCCTTGAAATGCATATGAGTTCTTTGAAGACATAGTTTTTTTATAACAAAAAAATCTGGTTTTTGCTAATAAGAAAACTAAGTTTTAGAAAATATTCTTAAAAGTAATTTTAGCTATGATTTTTTTGTTTAATTGTTAAAGTGTTTAATAAAAGACGTTTTTAAAAAAGGAAAAATGTAATAAAAATGTAAAAAAGATTTATTTTGGTTTGTGTATCAGGATGCAAAAAATGAATTAACATCTATTTATTAACAGACGAGGGTAAATAAACAATCCTTACCAAAGACTGTCACCTTAAATTCGGGCATATCATTAACTACTACGAGTATATTATTTTGTTTGTTAAAATTATCCAGCAAATCGGTTAACTCTATATTTTCTTGTGATGTAGTAGATTGTTAATAGTATTTCAGGTTGCTCCTTATATTTGTCCGGCTATTTCTTTCTTAATGATTTAATGTTTTTCAATGTGTATACGTTTATTTACGAACATTTAGTTGCGGAAGACTACAGAATATGGTGGGGTGCCAAATAACCCAAAATATAGATAAACTCTTTTCATGCCTCTTTTTTGCGGCAAAAAAAAGCGTGCAATGCAATTGATTTATCCTAAGGATGGGGCAACAAATCAGTTAAAAGTTAAGTTTTTAAGAAAAATGAGTAAATGGGTAATCTCAAGAGGTACCTGGTGGGGTGATCTTTGTTCTTAAAAACTGATTTACACCTACTTGGCATAGATCTCAATTACTGTTTGACATGTTTCGTACCATTGTTCTTGGATTTCTTTCCATAGGGCCTCCGTATTTGTGGTCTTCTTGCAAGATATTTTTTTGTATTAATCTTTTCAAAGATTTTCTCTAGGGTTTAGACCCATTGTTTTTGTAAAACTGACACATTCTTTTGTTCAAACCACATTGTTACGACTTTAGCAGTGTTTGGGTCATTATCGTGTTGGAATGTCCACACTATAGCAGATTATCTTCTGAAAATGGAAGCATAACGTTTTTCATTATTTGGAGATATGTACCTTTCTTTGGTCATAATATTTTTAATCCAGAAGATCCTCCATTATTGCTCCATTGTAAGAAAAACACCCCAACGTTTTTATTTTATCGCCACTATGCTTTACCGTCTTTGTGGTTTTTCTGGGATTGGTCGCAAAAAGAAAGAAGAATCTTTTTGCGACCAACATAAATCTGACGATCAGATCCAAACAAATTTATTTTGGTTTCATCGCTGCACAAATATCTTCCAGTTTGGACTCCCTGATGCTTGGTTGAAGTTTGCGAATTAAATGCGCTGTTTTATGTTTCTTTTACAGAGCAATAGAACTTTCCTAACTATTAAAATAAATAAATAAATTAGGTGGCGCAAAGGTCCGTTGAGAACTACGGCCTAGTGACTTACCAACTTTCAACCATTCCTGTGTGCGAGTAATGTTGTCAGGAATTGAGGGGACCTACAGTTTTAAGACGAATACGAACGGCTAATTTGAGAGAGCACTTTTCATGACAACAATTACTCTTGGAGAATTTGTCAATTCCTCGCAAGAGGCAGTACCCGTGAAAAAAAACTTTAGATGGCAGGGATCGAAGCCAAGAGCTCTGTCATGACAGTCCACCGCACTTTTTTTTTTTCCAAATTCATTTTTATTAATTCATTCTTAAGACTATCTTAAAGCTAGACAAAAATTCATAAAACTAGCCTAATTATCCATAACTTACAACTAACTTACTGGTCCCATACGGACACTCTAAGTTAAACAATAATACTCAATGCTAATGCCTTTCGGCCCTAAGATCTATTTAACTTCAATTCATTTTATTTATTTTTGTCTTCATTAGAAAATTTAGAAAAAACTAATGTCAATATCCTTTTTTATTTTACTTAAAAACTACTTAAAATAAGGTCCTTAATATAAAACTTAAAGCTAACTAAAACTGCCTATTCTACCTATAAACTACTTAAAACTAGAACAACCACAGCAGCAAATCTAACTATCTAACGTTTTTTGTTTTTTCATATTTTGTCTTTTTTTTTTGATTATTCCATGTTTTTTTTTTTATTTTTTTTTTTGTATTTTTTGTATTTTTCCTTTTTTGTATTTTTTTGTATGTTTTTTTTGTGCCACCATGCCTATTCTACTTAAAACTAAACCCTAAAACTATAAAACAAGTATGTAAGCCGGCCAAGGCTTAAAACCCCATCCCGACTACTCACTATCAAGTGCCGATTGAAGCCACCGAAACTGGCTCTCCTGCTTCACCCTATCAGCTCGGTCCCTTTCGGACACAGCCCTACTGAACCGAAGGAGCTCTGCTCCGCCTTGTGCCATGACGTCCCGATTGTACAGGAGTCGCCTATCCACGGTTCGTCGTCTGACGTGGTAGATTAACGGAACTGCCAATCTATCCTGTATCAGACCGCATCTATCTAAAAAGAGGAATGCCTCTGGTGGAATGAAGCCGCTCAAGCGTGCACTTTCAAAATACTCGTCGTTCGGATAGAACGCCCCGAAAATTAAATTGTTGGTCGAAGACATAGCTCTTGCAATGTGACCTCGAACGAGTTTTATCACGAAATTGTCAATTCTGTTGATTCGAGCCCCGTTGTATAGGACCTCGTTGGAATAGTAATGCACGTAAGAAGATTCGGCTGTTCGATATAAGCCGGTACAGCGTCGTAAACACTGTCGCTCGAACACCCGAAACTTCTCCATCTGGGAAGGGGCAACGTTGAACCACACAGGACAACCATAAACGATCATCGGCCGTATGAGGGCCATGTAGCAAATTACCTTCACTCTGGGGTCAAGCCGACTGCTGTAAAACAGCCGTTTCGTCAGAGCGAAGGCTCCTCTGGCCCTGGTCAGAGCAGCATTTATATGTCTGTCGAAATATAAATACTGATCTAACCAGATACCGAGGTACTTCACTACACTTTTGCTCACTAATGGCTGCCCGTGAAGATCAACGATAACCATCTTGCGCCAATTCTTGCACGTATCCCCCGTGGCCCTAGCCAACGGAGTCCGGAACAGAATTGTCTCCGACCTATGGACATTTATTTTCAGTTTCCAGTCGTAGCAATATCGCTGAATCTTGTCGAAATCACGCTGCAAGAGAATTCTAATAACCTCAACCTTTCGGGCCGTTCTGTACGCAATAAGATCGTCGGCGTACGCAATTGCCTTTGTAAGACTACCTATCAGATCGCTGGTGTAAATGCTGAAGAGAATCAGCGAATTCACCGCTCCCTGTTGAAGACCATTTTTAATTAAGAATGTTGTGGTAGAAGTTACATTGCCACTTTTGACAACAAACTTTCTACCGTTAAGCATATCATAAAGTATATACAACAATGGCTTGCTTATGCCAAGCCTGCTCAGTTTTAGGTAAAGACCCTCTAACCATACGGTGTCAAAGGCCTTTTCCAAATCAACCAGAACAGCACTTGTGCATTGTTGTAAATTAGGTGGCGCAAAGGTCCGTTGAGAACTACGGCCTAGTGACTTACCAACTTTCAACCATTCCTGTGTGCGAGTAATGTTGTCAGGAATTGAGGGGACCTACAGTTTTAAGACGAATACGAACGGCTAATTTGAGAGAGCACTTTTCATGACAACAATTACTCTTGGAGAATTTGTCAATTCCTCGCAAGAGGCAGTACCCGTGAAAAAAAAAACTTTAGATGGCAGGGATCGAAGCCAAGAGCTCTGTCATGACAGTCCAACGCACTAACCATCACGCCAAGGGTACTAACTGTTATACCGTGTAAATTTGTTTGTTCCAAACGTAGGTGAATCGTTTGGGAGCTAACATCTAAGAGAAATGAAAAATTTGTTTTTATCGAGGTGGATGTTGCAAATGGATCCTTAGAGCTTCTCTAACTATTTTTCTTTCGAGTTAAGGTGAAGTTTTCTTTGGACGTCCTCTTGTTTTGGCTTATTTTTTTGATTTTTATATCTGTCCTTTAAAACTCGAGTCGCAACAAACGGAGAACGATGAAGTATATTTGCAATAAAATCGTAAGTGTTACTTTCATCTCTTTAGTTGCAAAAACAAACGGCGTTCTTCTTTAGAACAATGTTTTGTGCTTCCCATTTATTTTAGTTTCTAAAATAAAAATTATTATTTTAATTCATTGGATACTAAAAAAGTAGAACCCAGAAATCTTGCAAACTTACAGTGCACTCTCATTGTTTTGTCCACTGAAAAATTAGTTTTGTGAATGAAAATAAGGATAAATGCTTATGGAATTTTTCAGTTACTCTAAAAAAATTTTAATGCAAATCCAAACATAATAATCTTCTACCTGAGCGTCGAACTTGTCGAGTTGTAGAAGCTGAGTAAGGTCAATGATTCTCGGGAATTATTTCTCCAGAAGAGTCCTGAAACCAAAGGTCGCTCGCCCCTCCCCTTCCCAATCCTTTACCCCCTCCTCCGTCAGATCTGTGCTATTATGCTGGCTGATGTCTCCTCACCCCCTGACTGTATGGTGTATAACTGTCTGTCATGCCTAGTTTCCTTCCTGGGACGCTTATGGCTTAATTGCTGTTCGTCTCTCCTTTCTCAAAACATATCCTTCCCTTAAACTTCCCAATTGGGCTGGATCTAAGGTGTTATACGACCCGTGCCGATGATCAGCCAGGCTGAGGGCCCAATTAAAAAACTAGCTCAGTCGTGAACGGAGTATCCGGATACCTGGCGACCTCCGGATTAACCAGCCTTATCTGTATACACGGATCTCTGTACAGATGGACCACCCCTTATCCGCTACTCGTGGGATTTCAAATGAATAAAACAAAACAAACAAAACAAACAAAACAAAACCAAAAAACAATATCGGCCAGCAGTACGACGGCAAAGTTGTCTGCTGTACCGGCCAGCAGTACGACGGCAAAGTTGTCTGCTGTTCATCCCTCTTCCACTGGTGCTGACATGGCTGTGGACACTCATAGCCCTGTTGTCGCCAGTGGAACATCGGATAATCCGGTAAAATTACCTTCTTCCTGTAGTGAGGCAGTTGTGAAGAACGGCTCCTCTACTACCACTGAGAGTAAACCTCTCAAATCGTCAACACCTCGAGTCGGAGGTAGCAGGGCTGTGATGCCAGGTCCTTCTACCTCCAAAGCAAAGGCTCCTAAAGAAGGTCCTGGGGGAGATGGGCGTAAGCTTAGACCCTCCAAGGCCTACTACAGGGACTTGCGTAATGCTAAGAGGATTCTCCAGACGTTTGGTGAAAAACTAGGCGCTGGAGGAAACTCTCAGCATGACGCTAAGATAGCTTGGGCCCAGAATTTCCTGGCCAAAAATAATATAAAGACCAGCCAAGACTCAACGTCGAAGCGACAAAGGTCCATGGAAGGTAGTGTTCCACTACCCAAACGCCCCAAGGTGCTAAACATCAGCACTTCAATCGACCCTCGCAAGGCAAAAATGTCCTTCAGTGACGTTCTGAAGGATAAAATGGTAGTCGCGATCATCGACAGAAATGATGTAGATGGCACGATCTCTGCCGAAAACTGGACATTGGCCAAAGGTCAGCTGGCCTTCAGTTTTATAGACATTATGTCTGACAATCCGGGACCACCGCCCATCACAAAAGATGGCGGCTGGCATCAGGGACACATCAAGTTGATGGTCTGTGATGATCAGAGGTCGTGCGACCTACTGACGCTGGCGGTCAGCCGACTTGGAGAGGTCTGGCCTGGTGCTAAGCTCGAGGTTGTAGCAAAGGAAGACATTCCTTGCAGACCAAGAGCTCGCATCACGGTTCCGGCCATATTCAAGGAAGCTGACCACGTTCTCAAGGTAATCCGGCTCTCCAATCCAACCCTTCCTACTCACAACTGGAAGGTTGCGAAACTAGAGGACGCAAAGGGACCCTATAAAGGTGCAATTGTGATCATCAATGCAGTCCCTTTCTCCTCTGGCGCAATCAAAAGGTGTGATTAGGTTTGGGTTTGATGAAATTACGCTAAGGGTCTACAAAAAAGATGGGGCCGAGGCACAAACCCTTCCCCCTCCCCCACCCACACAAGCGGAAACGGTTACTGAGGTGCCTGGCGCATCGGTCACACTTCCTTCATTGGAAGACGATGCATCTCAGGTACCCCCAGTAGCAGTGGAAGCACCAAACACCGACCAAGGTTTTTCCGCAATGGAGGCCGAGGTCTACGAAAGCGGAGATGAGGACATTCTGTTAGAATCGTCCTCTGATATGGATGACTCCGACATAACTGTGTTGGAGGCTGATCGGGAGAACAGTAGCGAAAATGCTGCGGTTACTCCAGATTAACCTCCAACACTCCATAAAGGCTTCGGCCTCCCTTCTTCTTCGCTTATCCAGCAGCGATGAAGATATCGTCCTGATTCAAGAACCCTGGATTGTTAAATCCATTGTTCGAGGAATCAGGACTCCCAAATACTGCGTGCTGTATGCATCAGGTGAGGATGAACCCAGATCTTGCATATTAGTAAAACGCAGCCTAAATGTATATTTACTCCCTAATTTCAGCGATCGAGATACCACCGCCGCAAGTCTGGAAACAGCCAGAGGAACATTCTGGCTGGCGTCGGCGTATCTTGGCCACGACCATCTTGGCCCTCTCCCGGGAGATACTCTGGAGAGACTGATAGCTGAATCACAAAGGCTCAACATCGGCCTCATCATCGGTAGTGACGCTAACGCCCACCATACAGTATGGGGTAGCACGGATATAAACGACAGAGGTGAGTCTCTTTTCGACTATATTCTTAACACTAACCTACTCGTAAGTAACGTTGGTAATGAGCCAACCTTTATTACTAAAAATCGACAAGAAGTTTTAGATATAACTCTTGTCTCCGAATTCATTAATAATAATATTTTAAACTGGAAGGTATCTAAAGATCATTCCTTTTCTGATCATAGATACATCCAGTTTGACTTTATAAATGAACCACCTTGCCAACCGATCTTTCGAAATCTGAAAAGAACAAATTGGCCAAAATATAAGAGAACGTTAAATAGTTTAATAAAACCTGAACTTTTTAATACTCCCTCCAACATCGAAGATCTTGACGACAAAGTCAATAATCTAACATTAGCCCTAAACAAAGCTCTAGATACTGCATGCCCTCTTATACAAGTAAGAGGTAAAAAGAAGCCACACTGGTGGAACTCAGGGCTGGATCCACTTCGAAAAGAATGCAGAAAACTCTTTAACAGAGCCAAAGCTTCTAGAGACATGTCTGACTGGGACTCATATAAAGAATCACTGAAGATTTATAAAAAAGAACTGAGGAAAACCAAACGATCGTCTTGGAGAAACTTCTGTAACAACGTGGAAGATTGCTCCGAAGCATCCAGGCTGCGCAAAATCCTCTCCAAAAATCCAATCATGCCAAGCTGCTTGAAAAACGCCTCTGGCCTCTGGACCAATTCAAGCGAAGAATCGCTCAACTTGCTACTAGACGTCCACTTTCCTGGTAGCTCTAATATTATTAATAATATTGCATTTAACAATGGTGACAATACTCTACAACCCCCACAAGGTCTAGTCACTAGGGAAAAACTCAAATGGGCTATTAACAGCTTTAAACCATACAAATCTGCTGGTCCGGATGGTGTAATTCCAGCCGAACTGCAAGAAAATGCAAGTTTTCTAATACCCATCCTAGAAAACATCTTCAAGGGTTGCCTTAATTTGGCATACATCCCGATGTCTTGGAGACAAGTTAAAGTTGTCTTTATTCCAAAAGCTGGAAAATCCAGTCACGTTAACCCTAAAGACTTAAGACCCATCAGCTTATCATCATTCCTTCTCAAAACTTTTGAGCGTTTGATCGATATTTACTTAAGGGAAAGTATTGATAAGTCCCTCCTTTCAAAGGCTCAACATGCCTACAACAAAGGGAAATCAGTTGAAACGGCTCTACACAGTATAGTACGTACAATCGAATATTCCCTCCATCATAAAGAGTACACCTTAGTTGCCTTCTTAGACATAGAAGGTGCATTTAACAATGTCGACACATCTGCAATTGCACGTGTATTGACATCTCTGAAGGTAGATAAGTCGATCAGCGAATTGATCAATCAGATGCTGATAAGCAGGATTATCAATTCAAAAATGGGCGATTTTACTACACAAAGGGGTGTCAGCAGAGGTACGCCACAAGGTGGTGTCCTATCCCCTCTCCTCTGGAATTTAGTAATAAATGAATTACTAACTACTCTAGAAAGAGAGGGATACAGAGTGTTTGCCTATGCGGACGATGTTGCTATTGCAATAACGGGTAAACATCCCAATATACTAAAAGAACTCTTACAAAACGCTTTAAATAAGCTCACCAGATGGACTAATCGGTGTGGACTAGGTGTTAACCCTCAAAAAACCGACCTTGTCCTCTTCACAAGGAAATACAAAGTCCCACACATTGACCCTCCCCTCATAAACGGTGTACCACTTAAATTCTCTGATCAAGCAAAATACTTGGGTCTCATTTTAGATAAGAAATTAAGTTGGAAACCTAATATTCAAGAGAGAATAAACAAAGCCACAGTAGCCCTGTTCTCCTGTAAAAAGGCCATTGGTAATAAATGGGGCCTACAGCCCCGAATTACGCACTGGCTATACATCTCGGTCATAAGACCGATCCTTACTCATGGAATAGTGGTATGGTGGACGGCGCTAGATACAGCGACAAATCGCGATAAACTCAGCAAAGTCCAACGAACAGCCTGCCTGTGTATGGGAGGAGCACTTCGCTCCACCCCCTCCGCTTCACTAGATGTTCTGTTCCATCTAATACCGCTGGACTTTTTCAGCAAGCAAACGGCCGCTAATACTGCCATACGGCTTCAGGCCTCCTCTCTGTGGATCAATAATGGAATTGGCCACACCACTATTTTGAACTCGTTCAGAACTATAAATAGTAATATTGACTACACCATACCCCATCCTCAGTTCAACAACTATAGCTTCAAAGTGACTATACCTCCCAGGTCTTCTTGGGAGAATACATCATTTTTGGACGATGGTCCTATAAACTTTTACACAGACGGATCAAAAACGGAGGATGGGGTTGGTGGTGGCGTATACTCAGATAGACTTAACTTAAGTCTCTCCTTTCGTCTACCCGATCATTGTAGCGTGTTCCAAGCTGAAATCCTGGCTATAAAAGAAGTCCTATCCTGGCTTAGAGAAAACGTAATATCAACAAATGATATACGCATCTTCTCGGATAGCCAAGCTGCGTTAAAATCCTTAGACTCTGTCTCTACAAATTCACTAACAGCCCTTAATTGTCGATCATCTCTTACGGAGATGGCTACACAGTTCAACATTCACCTTTTCTGGGTGCCGGGCCATAGAGACATTCCAGGAAATTGCAAAGCTGACGAACTTGCAAAAAGCGGAACAACTTTACCTCTGCTGGCTCACAATGCTAGCATAGGTATCCCCTTAGCTACATGTAAACTCATGCTAAAGCAAGATACCATAGAGAAAACAAACTTCAGGTGGAATAACACCACCACCTGTGTAGCGACTAAACGAATTTGGCCTAATCTTAGCGCCAAGCGCTCAAAACAATTAATCTCTCTGAGTAGATTGCACATTAGCTACGTTATAGGTGTCCTGACTGGGCACTGCTTAATAGGAAGACATGCTATTCGACTTGGAGCCCCTGCAAATGATTTTTGTAGGAGTTGCATGGACGAAGAAGAAGAGGAGACAATCTCTCATCTTCTGTGCACATGCCCTGCCTTATCACAAAGACGTAGAATCCATCTCGGAGACTACTACTTTAACGATACCAGTGATCTAAAAAATTCAGACATTACTTGTCTCCTACGCTTCATTCGAAGCTCCAATTGGTTCAACGAGTTAAGCTGATTAACTGATCCATGTGGTATCACAACGGACCATACTTTGGTCTAAGTGTGTTGGACGTCCCAAACCAACAGCCACTTTAACTTAACCTAACCTAAACATAATAATACATTTTTAAAAAAAAATTGGAAGTTATTTACGATACAATTTATAAAATGAAGAAAATTTATTGATTCACTCTTGTTATTTTGGCACCACTGAGTTATAAACTCAGTTTATCATAAGTAACAAAGCAAAACTAAATATATGCGCCCATCTGAAAAAAAAAAATCTCGGATTTTTTTTTCCGATCGACGATATTTAGAAATGATCATATTTCTCCACTTTTCCCTGCAAGCTCGAATATAATAGGTTTGAGAGCCCAAATCTCCAAAAAACTCAATTCATGATATATGTAAACAATTGACAAAGGATAGTTTTTGTGACATGTTCAATATTATTAAAGGATAGTTTCTCGTTCCCAATTTTTGAAGATGGAAATGCTATTCACGATAGCCTCCATAATGTTTGGTATATCTTTTATATGATATCTGAATCAGGGTTGTTGCGGATGTAAAAATTTTGACATCCGCGGATGCGGATTTTTTGAGACTCACATCCGCGGATGCTAATGCGAATGCGGATTTTAGAGTTTATTAAATAAAAACAATAATTTTAAGTCCGTAAATAAAGGAAAATTTTATTGATTATCTTTGCGTTTAATAATTAAATTTAAAAATGGGCGAGTTATATTTAATAAAAAGCAAGATTGCAGTCTTCTCAGACTGCAATCTGTTTCTTAGTGGATCGTATATTAACAAGCTATTTCAGAATTTAATGTTTATAAATAAATACCTACCATACCTGCATCTTCTTTCTTTTTTTTTTAAAGATTTTTATTATTCGCACTCTCAAATAAACCAAACTCCTCTGGGTGCTTTGACTTCAGGTGGTTTGTCAATGAAGAAGTCGTGCGTCCTTTTCGTGAATATGTTTTACGACATATTTTACACTCGGACTTGTCAGGATCATTTTTGTTTAAATTAAAATAAATCCAGATGATGCATTTTGTTGGTGGCGGCATTTATGTTCTGTATCGGTATCACTTTTTCACTAAATATATAAAAATAAACTGTGTCCTCTGGCCACTTAGCTAGCAAGAGCTTTTATATCCTCCAATCTGTGACCATTGCATATCACTTGTTGTTGCTTTTGTCATCGCCTACTTGGGACCGAGATTTTTGAATTTAACAGTTTTACTAGGGGTAAAAGGGTCGTTATTGTTGATTATGATATAGTATGCCGTGCTGTTGCTATTTTTCGATTGCAACTACAAATTTGAAAAAAAAGCGTTTAAAAACATCCGCATCCGCAACAAATTCCGCATCAGTTTATGTGAATGCAGATGTTGGAATTATTGCGAATAATCCGCAATTGCGGATGCGAATATTCGCAACATCCCTAATCTGAATATATCATAAAGTTTAAGCTAACCTTGATATTTTCAGTTAGAATATTGTTCTAAAAAAGGATTTCGGAATTTTGTATGGTGAATTACTAGTCTAATTTATGTTCTAATTAATAAAAGCTAAATTTATGGCTTACTAATCGTCCAACTACGCAAGCAATTGACAAAATTGTGAAGAAATTTGAAGAAACTGGATTGATTACAGATATTGTAAGGATTGTGCATCATCGTTTCGCTCGTACCACTGAAAACATCCTTGCTGTAAGTAAAGTGTTGCCGAAGACCCGAATGTGTCAATTCCTCGTCGTTCTCAGGAATTAGAGCTGTTTTACGGCACATTATGGCGTATTTTGTATTTGGATCTACACCTACATTCATAAGTCCAGCTCACACAACAACTGAAGACCATTCACAACGTCGTAGATACAGTTGTTCCAACCCATAATCGGACAGTAGTTTCATTTATATAAAATGTGCTATAAACTTAGAAAAAACCGCTATATGTATATTTTTTCGCTCTTATTTAAAGTAGTACACTTACTTATCCAAAATACAACAAAAAAAACTAAACATTTTCAAATGTTAACGGTTAATTCAAAGAAAAAAACAAAATAAAACTAGTTTTTAAAGTTCAACAAATAATCGGACAAAGCAAAGAGAGTAAATGAAAAATACAGTTACTTTAAAATTTTCACTCCAAGCAGCTTTTCTTTGTTCTAATCAATCTTTCAATGAATCTTCAACCAAGTATTGCAAAAATGGCTCCAAGTGGAAAACAAACAAGTGTCGAAATTAGGCAATTAATTATAAAATTAAATTTTGAAGGAAAAACGGTAAGACAAATTGCCGAGTTGGTTGGACGAGGCAAATCTACCGTCCAAGATATCATCAAAAGGTATAGAGATGAATTTAGATTGGCCAACAAAAGCCGAGAAGGTCAAGGCAAAATTTTAAGTGAAAGAGAAGAGCGGTCAGTATTAAAAGAAATTAAAAAAATCCTTTCAAAACAGCAAAAGACCTTCAAATTTCGCTCAAAAATCGTGTTGGAAAGGATGTTTGCCTCAACACTGTCCGAAAAACTCTCCATAGATACGAATACTATGGAAGAGTTGCCAGAAAAAAACCGTTTATTAGCCTAAAAAACAAAAATAAAAGGTTAAATTATGCAAAAGAATATGTATTGAAACAAGAAGATTTTTGGAATACGGTAATGTGATCATATTTCTTAAAAAAATATATTTTAATTTTGCAGTTTTCGATGCTTCAAGGTCTTGTTCACTGATGAGAGCAAATTTAATTTGCATGGCTCGGATGGAATGATGTATGTGTGGCGTAAGCCAAATGCTGAGTTCCAGCAACAAAAAACATTAAAGCCACAATAAAACATGGAGGGGGCTCCGTCATGGTTTGGGGCTGCATGTCAAGTGCTGGGGTAGGCAATTTGCATTTTATAGATGGTAAAATGGACAAATTTGCCTACCTCAACATTTTGAAACAAAATGTGAAGCAGAGTGCGGAAAAATTGGGAATCGCAAATAAATTTGCATTCTATCAGGACAATGATCCCAAGCACACATCCGGTGTTGCAAAGATGTGGTTGATCCATAATTGCCCCAAACTCATTGATACACCAGCACAGAGCCCAGACCTCAATGTGATTGAACATCTGTGGGAGGAATTGGCCAGGAGAGTGTACAAACACAAATTTAACTCACTAAACCAGCTTAAGGAGGCTTTAATTGAAGCTTGGAACTCTATTGAGCCTGAGGTGTGCCAAAATTTGGTTAAATCCATCCCAAATCGACTTCAAGCCGTTCTGGATAGTAAAGGCTTTGCTACCAAGGACTAGATTATGGATTTTTACTGTTTTAAAGAAGATATTTTTTTACTTTGTCCGATTATTTGTTGAACTATAAAAACTGGTTTTATTTTGTTTTTTTCTTTAAATTAACCGTTAACATTCGAAAATGTTTAGTTTTTTTGTTGTATTTTAGATAAGTTAGTGTACTACTTTAAATAAGAGCGAAAAAAATTTACATATAGCGTTTTTTTTTCTTAAGTTACAGCCCATTTTATATAAATAAAACTATTGTCGGATTATGCGTTGGAGCCACTGTACGTCGAATGGGTTCTTCAATTTTCTTCAGCGATGAAAGACATTTCTTACTCGGTGGGTATGTTAATAAACAAAATGTTCGTATTTGGGGTTCTGAGAATCATCAAGTAATTGAAGCGAGGCTATTACATCCACAAAAAGTCACTGGTGCGATCTTTGGTCCGAATGTGTGATTGGACCTTGCTTCTTCGAAAACGACGATGGAACTACTACCACCGTTAATTCGGAGCGTTATGGTCATTTGGTAACCGAATTTTTTTTGCTTGCTATCGAAGAATATGACTTGGACAATATGGCTTTATTGCAAAAGACATTTCCTGGCCGCGTAATTTCTTGTCATGGCGATATCAACTGGCCACCAAGATTTGTGATTTGGACTTTTTTTCTGGGGTTATGCGGTTTATGCAGATAAACCTTTAACTCTTGAGCACTTAAAATCCGACATTCGTCAAGTTATGGCTAATGTACCTCCCAATATGTGTCAAAAAGTGGTCGAAAATTACCTCAATTTTTATTTAAAAAAAAAAAAAAAAAACAACCAACTTTGAGCATCTGTCTGAACCAAAACAATTTATTCAGTTTAACTTTTATAAAAATATAAATAATAAGGGTATTCATGCAAACACAGAAAACCCATAGAAACCTTAAAAACTGTAGAATTTTCTATCGCTAGAAATCAACTGTCAAAATTTGTATGGGAAAAATATTCTGCAAAATATAGACTTTTATCTCTCAAATTTGAAGCAGAAATCGTAGAAAAAAAAAACAGATAAATTTTGTTTGTTTCTAACGTTTCCGCAAATATTTTTAATGGGGTGTTCATGTAAACCCTTTGCGGAAATTTATATTTTTCTACAAAGTAGAAAATTATATCGTTACATGAATACCCTTAATAAATAAAAGAAAATTATATTCAATTACATATCTGGGGCGACTTTCCATTACGACAGCACGAATTTCGGTCGGATTTTTTTTTTACAGTTAGGTAGGGGTCTCAATAGAACATGTTTTAAATATTAAGGCGAGGAAACACCTTTAAGTCATAAAAAAAATATTTTCTTTTTCGGACTTAACCCTATTTTTTTTATATTTCATTTTGTTCAGCCTAAAACAAGCTTTTTTGAATTGAAAGCACGGTGTACTAACAGCTAGGTATGTAAGGGGGGGCATGTTGCCCCCCTGCAACCCCCCTGCCTGGGATCACTATAGGATTTGGGGTGGGTGCGAGTTTGGGTATATGCAAAGTACTTTTTGCATTTGAGCACTAAAATCAAAGAAATTCCCAACAAAAAAAAAAGCAAGTATGGCAACACTGAACAAAAAAAAGGGAAGAAATGTCAAAATCAACCATTTTTGCGTGTTTTGTATGTAAAAAAGTGAACTTTAAAAATTAATTTAAAATAGAAATAAATGTTTCCTCGCTCTAAAATTGCTGTAGTTATTTGCACATATCTATCAAATAAAAAAAACCGCGAGTCGAAATTCGTGCTGTCGTAAAGGAAAGTTGAGCCCAAACAAAACTCAAAATCGATGGATTTGACGTTCTTGCAAGAAGAATTAGGTAATATTTACGATTGGCAACCGACTTCGATTCATTGCAGAACTCGATGACTAATGAAACCAAAAAAGTATGTTCACTATATTCAAGGAGAAGGAGACAACAAAGGAAAACAAAAACAGGAAAGCATTCTTGGCCGAGTAAATGCAGTTCCAAATGAGCATGATTACATATTCGCACTGCAGATGTTTCTTTTTTTTACTTTTACTAAAATCTTCAGGGGATAAGAAAAACAGAACGAGAATTATTCACTCCACGAAAAATATATATTTTTATTTTCACGTAACTTCCCAGAATTGCACATTGTTCATGAATTCGAGTTCGATGGAGCTAACTAGCACATTGCACACGCAAACGCTGGGGTCGACGGACCATTATTAAAAATCTTGCATTGAAAATACAAGAGAGCGTTGACCAAAAAGCGAAAGAGTAACACAAAATCAAATTATTCATCATTTCTTAAATAAGAAAAGTAGGTAGCTATGCAAGAATGCAAATAACTAAGACTAAGTATTAGATACCGGGGCCCAATCAATGTCAACCAGTTATTCCAAGAGCAACAACTTCGGTAACTGTACAGCAAGAAGTGTTGTTTTTCCGGACTATTTGTTCTCGGAAAAAGCAAGACCAGACCAGAGTACCACCGGATACAATGGATCTCAACTCAATTTCCAAAAGCACTCCCAAAGAGAGAGAATAGCCCATGTGCTTGTGTTTGTATCGTACGTAAAATTAACAAGGCAAACAGAAAAATGCAATTTGATTAACTTACTTGGAAGATGGTTTGTTGTTTTCAGGAAGACCGGCAAAGTTGGACATCATGTTATTAGTTTATTTTTTCTTTATCGGGCACAAGTATTAAAAATGTTAGAAAATTCAATTTGATTTTAATTGAAATAATTTGGGTTCGATTTTAATAAATCTAATAAAAGTTCAGCACAAAATTAATTTGATTACTTGTGTTTGTTTTAAAGTTAATGACAAACTTTTTTAATTGAATGTTTATTTTGAAATTAAGTTAACAAGTAATTTATTTTTAATGCTAGACCAAACAAAAGGACGACACAGAGACTTCGATTGAATAAAAAAACTCAAAGGCGAACTTGACACGACTTGACAATACCAAATGAAATCGCAAATTAAAAGGAGAATCCCGTTGGATAAATTTAAAATGATCAAAACGGCTAGGGTAGTAGATTGTAGATGGTAGAATATTTGTGGAATATATGTGGATATGAAAATGGATGTATTAACTGAAATACAGATGGCGCAAGATTGAACAAAAAGAATTGTAATAGAAGGTTATAGAGAACAACACATAGAGGAAATATATTATCATAGAGGAAATATATAGGGTGATTTTTTTGAGGTTAGGATTTTCATGCATTAGTATTTGACAGATCACGCGGGATTTCAGACATGGTGTCAAAGAGAAAGATGCTCAGTATGCTTTGGCATTTCATCATGAATAGACTTACTAACGAGCAACGCTTGCAAATCATTGAATTTTATTACCAAAATCAGTGTTCGGTTCGAAATGTGTTTCGCGCTTTACGCAAATTTTATGCGTTTTTTTTTTTTTAAAGTTCTCAAGCTCTTAAAAAATCACCCATTATATTAAACAATGTCCTCTTTTCAATGGAGGACAATAAATACATAATGGGTGATTTTTTAAGAGCTTGAGAACTTTAAAAAAAAAAAAAACGCATAAAATTTGCGTAAAGCGCGAAACACATTTCGAACCGAACACTGATTTTGGTAATAAAATTCAATGATTTGCAAGCGTTGCTCGTTAGTAAGTCTATTCATGATGAAATGTCAAAGCATACTGAGCATCTTTCTCTTTGACACCATGTCTGAAATCCCGCGTGATCTGTCAAATACTAATGCATGAAAATCCTAACCTCAAAAAAATCAACCGATATTATCTAGAGTCCCGACTTAATGGGTTTGCTCTCTTTCGGCCTACAAGCTAAATTGAGAGGATTTTGTCCATAAGGATAAGCATGTGTTAGTTGTCCCGTGCATTTCTTATGGGAAAAAGCCATTATGAATGTAGTTGGAATGGAATTTTGTGCCCATATTGCTCAACCGCGGGGGAAAAACTATGAGGTGAACTGAGCCGTTCAAAAAAGAGATCCGTTGAATTCAAAAATTGAAAAATTAATGCAATAATTTAAGAAAAATTAATTTTATGGTTCCTTTTCAGTGTAAACTGTGCTAAAAATAATATTTGTCTGCTTTTGGCATACAAATTCTATGATTTTGATGAAAATTTTTGATAAAAACAGAACAAATCATGAAGAAAGTATAGGCGCACCCTAGAACTGCAATGCGAACATGGTCCAATTGGAGTTGGTTCCCAGTTTTGACAGATTAACAACGAGGTAAGTTTTTTGACAGCGAAAATGAAAACAAAACAAAAAAAAATGTTATGGATATTTTTCAAAAATATAATTGATGCAGATTTTCATTTTGTGAAGTAACCAAATTATTTCAATTTCGTTTATATCTGAAGCAATCTGATGGACATTTCAATGGTTCATTTTATTAAAGTTGTAAAACAAATTCTTTTAACATTTGTAAAACAGTTTTTGATTGATATTTTTTTTTTTTTTTAGCACAATGGCTGTTCGCTACGAACTTTGTATTGGTCTGAACCGGGGACATAAAACTACCAAAATAAAGAATGTTAAATACACCGGTGACAAGAAATTCAATGGTCTTCGTGGTTCTCGCCTAAAGAACGTATGTAACAAAATTAATTTTAACAATAACAATAATAAATAAAAACCCCGAAAGTGAATTTTTCCAATGATGAGACATAAACCATTCACAGACAACCATTACAGTTTTTGTCTTGGCTGCTCTCCAATATTCTTTTGTTTAGTTTAAGCCTTTTGACAGAACTATGGGCCCTGGTTACTAACTGGCTCTGAGAAAAATATCATTTTTATTCAGCCCTATCATGAATTCCATCGTAATCGGAAATTCTTACCAATCCCGAAAAACTGAAATCCGTTCGTATTGGAAAATCTCATACAATTTTGCATTACGAACGGATTTCATGGTACAGTTTTTCGGGATTCGTACAAATTTCCGATTTCGATGGAATTCATGATAGGGCTGATTGGCATTTACATATATTGAGCACGATATATGCTCGGAACTATGCTCGATTGCGTATCTAAAAATTGTATGTTTTTGTTTTATTGCAGATCCAAACACATCACACCCGTTTCATGAGGGATCTCGTGAGGGAAGTGGTTGGCCATGCTCCTTATGAGAAGAGAACCATGGAATTATTGAAGGTGTCCAAGGACAAGCGTGCTTTGAAATTCTTGAAGCGACGATTGGGAACACACATTCGCGCCAAGAGGAAGCGTGAAGAACTTTTCAACATCCTCACTCAAATGAGGAAGACTCAAGCTCATGCTAAACAGTTTATTTTCTAAGACCTGACGTTGGAAATGATGATATACAATGTCTTTTACTGAATTCTTGATGATTTTAAGATTTGCATTTGCAAGTTGAAGAAGCTTGAAACCCCAAACAGAAAAAGTCGCCCAGCAAACCTGCTTCATCTAGATAGAGCAGTGAATGGAGTGGTGCTCAGATGCAGGCCGCAGTATCTCGCAATTAATATATTTTACCTGCCAGACGAAAACCACAAATTTAAAGAAACTCTAGTGTGAACAGTGATGGTTGAAGCCTAGATGATCATAGCAAAGGCTGTACTATTAACATGAGCTACGAAGACCTGAGATGAGTTTATTAAGAAGTAAAAAAAATTAAAGAGAAGAGGAACAGGATAAAATTGATTTCGGAGATGCCAAGAAGAAGAAGGAAAATGCTGAAAATTCCAATGGCTTTCCCCAGACGATTTTGAGAAAGACAACTACTATATGAAGGACAGAGCTACACCATCAGAAGTAAGTTTATTTAAAATCCAAAATTAATTTTAATTGATTAATATTCATTTGAAGGTTGTTCCAAAATATCCAAGACATCATAATTATCATGAACCAATCGGTCTAATTCCACTTCCAGAGCGCTTTGCCCGAGGATCACTACAAATCTACGATGATTTAGATCCTTATGGACATTTAATTTTACATTTATTATAAGTCCTAAGCTATAATACTGTTTTCTTTTTTAGTGATAAGGAATTATTTTAATCATCAAATATTTAGATTCCTTGGTTTGTTAATAATGTTTATTTTTTGTAAAATAAAATGGAATTAATAATATTATGTTTTTAAATTTTTTTTTCGGCACTCAACCTTATAATTAGTGACATAATATACATATAAGGCTTTTCGAGGTTATCAAAATTCATAGAGTAGATTTTTTTCAAAAAAAACTTGTGATGATTTTCCAAATCTGCATCATTTTTCTTCAATATTCCGTTTGAAATTTTTCAAAAATTCAAGTAGAGTCAAATGGAGGCATGAATCTTCTCACAACTAATTTTAATTGGTTGAATTACTCATTTAAATGTTTATCGACAACATGCAATATCCAAGGCAACGGAATTATCAAAAACCAACCGGTCTGATTCCGACTCCTTTGCCCTAGACCACCACTAGCAATCTAAGAAGATTTCCTTATGGCCGCAGTGCTAGACATAGAGAACTGCCAGCACATATAACGCCTCATTATAATGAGGTTTGCATCCAACACGTGAAGTTAAACTGCCAGTCCGGGCATCGAGAAAAAACTAATAGAGAGAACCAACTTCGACGGTTGCTCTCTTTTTGCCTACATGCTGTGATTTGGCCACCAACTTGCATATGTATTAGCTCCATATAAAAAAAATGTGGGGAACAAATATTTATGCAAGTTTGTGCACATACTCACCACGAGAGAGAAAAACTTTTCTCTCTGCTCACCACCTTTTAAAAATGGCGACCACCTTTGAAAAATGGCGGATGTAGTCAGCTGTTCAGAGGTGTTCAAAGAAAATTCAAAATTGTGTATCAACAACTTTTTGGTACTCTCATTGTGTTCGTTTGAGAGTAATATCATTCGAATATGAAGTGAAATTAATTACTCTTGTTAGGTGCCAGAACAATGAAGATTTAGAAACAATTCTAAATTAAGCATTTAGATAAATATTAGTTAGTTATTTGAAGCCAGTTTATATCATTAAGTAAGTAAAATAAATTATGTGGTGCAACAGTCCAATGAGAATTAGGACCTAGAAACATAAAACTGTGAAAGCACTACAACTATTATTTGTCTTATTAGCTGCGTTTATGCGTTTAATTTTCGCTCAGACCGTTGAAAGATGCAAAAAAACTGAGATTTTTAAACTCAGATTCCTTAACTCAGAAATAGTTACTCAAACTCAACAAAATAGTTCGTACAAAATACACTTTGCTTAATTAATCATTTATTTTAATTTATGTATGTAGTAAGTAGAAGTTACAACCGGGTTACAATATGAAATAGTCTTAAGCAGCAATTACAAAATACGTCTGCGTTGTACCACGATCTTAACAGGAGTGATGTGCGAATGTGAATGGTCTTGGGAGGCGGGTATTTTCATTCTTGCCGGTATATTCATCCCTTTTCCTCATTGGTCATCGTCACAGATTCGACCATCCTGATAGTGTTCGTCGTCCTCGTCGAAGTCTAGATTCAGGTCAATCCAACGTTTCATTCGATCCGCCGACCATGTAGCTGAATATGGTTTCTGTGTTCTAGGAGCAAACGGCATATCGGCGACCTGGTATCTATCATGTGGAAGGATAGCAGTCACACAATATGGTCCCCGGTATCTGGTCTCAAGCTTGCGAGAAGTTCCGGTCGCTGCAACTCCGTCATTTATTGACATCACTAGATCGCCTACCTGGTATGTTTTTGCTTTTTTATGCTTCATATCGTGCTGGCGTTTTTGGATTGCTTGCCGTTTTGCGGTGGATTCGGCAGCAGCCGTTCGAAGAGTGTCAATGCTGGGAATCGTTTGGTTTAAGTTTACAAATGGGGCGAGAACATCATTAAGTGAGTCACGGGGCACGTAACCCATTAGTAGTTGATGTGCGGTTTTACCAGTGGTTTCGTTTTGAGTATTATTGATACCCCACTGCACATATCGTACGTTCTGGTCCCATCTGGTTTCGTCATCAACGGTTGCCGATAATGCATGGAGAATGGTTCGATTATACCGTTCGACCTGACCGTTTGCACGTGGTGTTTTTGTCGCATTCTGGATGTGCTGAATCGAGTAGTCTTTAACGAATTCTTCAAAAGCGTGTGAAGTGAATGCAGTTCCCTTATCTGATATTATTCGACGGGGAATGCCAAACGTAAAGAATAAATCCATAAGAAAATTTATCACCGGTTTGGTCTGGGTGTTGGGCAGAGCCTTGATGTGGACGAATTTGGTGAATGCATCAACCAATACTACGAGGTAGGTATTTCCTTTTGTCGATTTAGGGAAAGGTCCGAGATGGTCGATATGGACTGTGTCGAATGGCACGTTTCCCTTCGGTATCGGGAAAAGTTCTCCTCGGGGTTGGTTTTCCTTTTTGTTGAACGCACACTCAACACATGCTTTCAGGTATTTTTTTTACAAACTGGGTCATCCGAGGAAACCAGTATCGTAGTCGTAAATGTGTCATGGTTTTCTTTTCGGAGAAATGTCCCATCAAGTCATGGCTGTTCCGTAATACTCTATTCCTCGATCCTTTTGGCACAAACAGCCTGAATTCGCCGTCGATTTTCCGATAGAGCCGTCCGTGTTGAAGAGAGTAATCATGATGTAGTTGTTTGTCGGTTTCGCTGATTGGTGGGCTTCGTAGGACTTTGACTATATCAGCTACGTCTTTATCCTGTAGTTGTAGAGAATATACCAAATCTGTTTCTTCAATGTTGATTTTGAATACGTTCATGTCTACTACTTCAGGTGTCTGTGCTGATTCGAACGGATTTCTAGACAAGGTATCAACATGTAACATTTTCTTACCGGCTCGATGAGAAACCTCATAATCGTACTCCTGCATACGCAACCACCATCGGGCAATTCGTGAAACCATTTCTTTCTTTTTACTGGCAGTTTTTAAAGCTTCACAATCAGTGACTATGAGAAAGTGCTTACCAAGCAAGTACTGCCGGAATCGATCTGTTGCTTCAACCACAGCGAGGGCTTCCAGTTCATAGTTATGGTACATTGATTCTTCTTTGGTTGTTTTGCGACTGTAATAAGCGACTGGGTGAAGACTTCCACCTTCTTTCTGTAGAAGAATGCCAGCGAGTCCCTTGCAACTGGCGTCTGTGTGAAGTTCGTGTTCTGCATTTTGATTATACAAAATCAGCACTGGCTCACTAGCCAACGAATTCTTGAGCTGGTCAAACGCAGCTTGTTGTTTTGTTCCCCATATGAATTTTTGGTCTTTTTTTGTCAGTTCTGTCAGTGGCGATGCAGTCAGAGCATAATTCTTGATGAATTTCCGGAAAAAGCTGGTGAGCCCTATAAATTGCCTTACTTGGTGTTCGTTGGTCGGTGTCTCAAATTCTTGGACGGCAAGCGTCTTTGCCCTCCCAGGCTGCATTTTTCCATCTTTAATAATGTGGCCCAGAAACTCAATCTCATTTTTGAAGAACTCACATTTCTTTAGGTTCAGTGTTAGGTTGGCTTCATTTAAAATAGTAAGAAATTTCTCCAGCTTCCGCATTCCATCCGGGAGGGATTTAACCGGAATAACAAAGTCATCCATATAGCTAACGGAATAACTAAGTCATCCATAAGCTGGGGCATTGACTAGCCCGAATGGCATCACCTTAAACTCAAACACTCCGTCCGGGGTGATAAAAGCTGTATACGGATGCTCATCTTTGATGGGTATCTGATAATACCCTGACGCCAGATCTAGCACAATAAAGTAATTGTAGCCTTCCAGATTGTTAAGCACCTCTTCTATATGCGGGGACGGGGAGCCGACCTTTTTTGTGACAGTCTTCGCCGTTTTTCTTTTTCACTAGTACGACCGGTGCTGCGAAGTCAGACTTAGACTCTCGTATGATGTCGCACTCCAGTAATGTGTTTACCATCGAACTCAGGACCTCTCTTTTAGCATAAGGAACTTTATATGGGTGTTGTGATATAGGATCTGCCTTTGTTAATTCGATTTCCATTTCAACCAGGCTTGTTCGTCCGAGTTCTCTTTGTTCCATGGCGACACACTTCCGAAACTTGTTGAGTAAGTTAACTTAACCCATTGAATCAAGACCTTCGTCAATCTGAAGGTCAACTACAGTTATCTGTTGACGGCTGACTGTATCATTCTTCCTTATAATAAGCACTTCGCCTTCCTTGGAGACGTCACAGGCTGGGTCGCTTAATATGTCCTTTCCAATTAAAATTGGTTTTGTGAGTCTATCATCTGGGACAACTACCGCGTCGACACTAAAGCTGGCATCGTCAATTTCCATAGTACAAGGTATTCTTCCCAATGCTGTACAATTTCCGCCTCCAAAACCATAAAGAGTAACACTGCAGGGACTTATAGGAATTCCTGTTTCTCTCACGACTGTCTGTGTCACTACCGTTTGTTCGCTACCAGAGTCTAGCATTGCCGCATACTCTTTGCCTTTGATGGTTACTCTTTTATTAAAACAATCCGAGTTTTCTTGCCGATGGATAGTGTTTATTCGAATATTCTTATCGTTCTGGCTTTCGCGCTTTGTTGGATACTTTATGCTATTTTCTTGGTTAGTGGTCCACGGTCTTTTTCGACTTTGGTTGCATTGCCGAGCGAGGTGTCCGGTTTGATTACAGTTGTAACAAGTGAGTAATGGCCTTTGGTGCACGGGATGTCGGTAAGGTGGTGTTGCCTTTTCATTTGTCGTTAGCTGCCGGCGCCAATTTGGCTGTTCGTAATTTGATTGTCGGTTCGCATGGCTCGCTCTGAGAATTCCAGCTGTGGACGATGGCTTATAGCGAGAGTTTTCACGGATACTTTCAGACCATTTTACTTTCTCGATGAGTTCGGCAATGGTGTTACAGTTTTACACCGCTAGACTAGAGCTTAATTGTGGATTATTCAAGCCTGTTAAAATATACTGTCTGATGGTTCTATCTGCAAGATGGATTCTTTTCCCCATCATATTCATTTCAAAACAGTAATTTTCAATTGATTCATTCTGTCGTCTAGTTCTGCGTGCCATCTGTTGATGTATGTCAATTTCGTTCTGTTGATAAGGGAAATTCGCCTTGAGTCCCATTGCTAACTGTGTCCAGGATCCGGGACCCTCTTGGGTAGTGTCCCACCAGAACCTTGCAGGCCCTTTCATTTTTGATGCTGCTGCCATAAGAAGCGCCCGTTCATCCCATTCATATATCTAAGTTAGGGTCTCAACCCGGTCCACCCAATTATCGGCCGACATTGATGTCGAATCGCCTGGAGTAAACATCGGCAGTACATCAGCAATGTCCTTTATGCTACAGTGAATCCTTTGCCTTTGGATTTCCACATTTACAGAGCAGGGCCCTTCGAGACGTTTGAGTTTGTTGGCGAGTTCACGTTCTTTAATCAAAAGGGTTCTTTCGTTCTCCAATAGGTTCCTTTCTCTCCTCAAGATGTCCCACTCTCTTTCACGCATTACTCGGTCTTCACACGTTCCTGCTTCCGATACAGTTGGTATTTCATCAGTGGATGGGGCTCCAGAATCGGCAACTGATGAGTTCTCATTCGATTGAGGCATAGACTGACCTTGTTTTTCTTTGTCGTAGGTAAGGATTCGTTTAACCAATGTCCTTTTGGTTCCCGATGTCGGCAACCCTCTATCCTTTAGCTCACTTTGTAGTTGTTTTGTGCTGAGTTTTTCCATTTTAATTTATCTACAAGGGAAAAAAAAATACGCATATACATATCGTATTCTATGTTTTACTTCGGAATTTATTTTAATATAATATCAATATCACTATCGAAATTGACATTGGACAACTCTTTGTTTGTGTAACAATAATTTTACATAATAAAAAAAACCCTCATAACCAATAGTTCGTATATAATATTTATGGTTTTCACCAAATACATTATGTATGAAAAAGCTCATTTGATAACTTTTCTATCCTGGTAACACCTTAATCCATAGAAGTTACCTTGATTTCTCTTTCTACTGTACGTGTACCAACTGTGCTTAGGAAGCAGTCTGTATTTGCTTGTGCTTTCAAAACTTCCAAGTGCCAATATGTTAATTTCCTGTCTCCCTTTATTATTATTTTTCGTCGAAGTGCGATCATCTTGTTCATGCATCTTCTTTACGTTTCCCTCCCATACATCTGATACTCTTTCGTGTACCGAAAGACTATCCAGCTGTATTCATTTATACCTTCAACTTATCTCTTCCAACACATCGTGTTGTCCTTTCGTACACCGAAAGTCTACACAGATGTATTTATTCATTCTCTTTATATTTATTTCCAACCCATCGTGTTATTCTTTCGTACACCGAAAGTATGCACGGATCTATGGAAGTATTTATCCGCCCTCTTCATATTTTTTCACTCAACTTGGTGTTTGTGCAAGTTGAATTCGAAATTTTCGTACACCAAAAATATCGTCTCCCACATGTGCATTGCATTCCACCAAGTTGATTATCCATCTACTCTCTTCGCACACTTATATAAGTACCTACACGTTGACAAAATACAACTGTTTTCCTTTGCACACATACACCAGTATATAACATAGTGTTGATCAGACTGACCGTTATAATCTCCAAAACGGTATGTCCCAACGCTTTATAACTAAGATAATTATTCACACTATTTCTACCATTTAGAAACCAATATTGCTGACCAAATTAATATTATAAACTCAAACAATATAAATACGTTGCTGCTGCTACTGCTGTTCGTAAATCAAATAATTATAATAAGTTACCATTCACTTAACTTCACGATTTACTGGTTTATCCCACTTCTGATTCTTTAAACTCAGATTCCTTAACTCAGAAATAGTTACTCAAACTCAACAAAATAGTTCGTACAAAATACACTTTGCTTAATTAATCATTTATTTTAATTTATTTATGTAGTAAGTAGAAGTTACAACCGGGTTACAATATGAAATATTCTTAAGCAGCAATTACAAAATACGTCTGCGTTGTACCACGATCTTAACAGGAGTGATGTGCGAATGTGAATGGTCTTGGGAGGCGGGTATTTTCATTCTTGCCGGTATATTCATCCCTTTTCCTCATTGGTCATCGTCACAGATTTGTTTCAATTTTCAGAGATTATCGACTTAATTTTGTCGATGCGAGAGTTGCAGGAACATTGAAAACGAGAGTTACAGAATGTAAACATGGAACATTGAAAACATTTTTATATACTCATCTCTTTTTTCCATTCCTATATTTTATTTGTGTGTACTCGTTGTTTATTTCCTTTACATTACTCACGACATTTCCAAAATGCTGAAAATAAGTGATTTAAGTAGACACTAAATAAAAAGACCGTCAACTTGTTACTTCTGTTACCAATTTTCATTGCATAAGATTAGTGAATAGGTGATAAGCTATTCTTACTGCTTTCCCCTAAGGTAGTGTGTTGCTTTTAAAGGCTTAACTACATAAGCCGAAAAGTACTTTTGTACAAAAGTAAAAATATTTGTATTGTCGCTAGTTCAGTGGTTTTGTGAAAAGAATATACAAATTTGTTCTTCAACCAAAATTTAAGTCTCATGCATCATTTTTATAAGTTTTCCAGTTCTAACTATTTATATCCAGTGTTCCCATAACGGCATTATTAATGCTAGATCTAGCATTATAGAGAAGGGAAAAGCATTATGAAATTTTAAAATAATGCTAAATGCTTTTCTGGCATTATTGTTTTTAAGTTTTGCATTCTTGAATGCCAAAATTTGACTACAAAACATGTTCCTATACTTAAAAACATTGTGCTGCTAATACCTATTTACATATAAAGCTTTAAGTTTTGTTATTTTTGAATTAATTTTGTTTTGTTTTTTTTTTTTTTTGTTATATACCTATGTTTGTTAGGTATTTGTATGTGAAAATAAATATTATTTTGCATTTTTTATGATGTTTGTTTTTTTAATCATCGATATGGACGTTTTTTATGGATTTTAAAATCTAGCATTTTGTTTTTTGAGCTCCCATACGATCTAGCATTATAAAATTTGAAATCTAGCATTATGAAATTTGAGATTATGGCAACACTGTTTATATCTTATCTTTCAGTTATATAGCGACAAGGAAAAATCTGTGAGGGAAAGTTCTAACTACAGTTTTTCTGAAAGTGCATTGTGGCTTATTCATAGATGTTTGCTAAACTTTTTAGGCTATTCATAAATAAATGCAAATCAAAGTTAAGGGCTAAACCTGAATAACAATAAACATAGAAAATGCTGTGTTCAAGTAATTATTATCACAGCCAAATTTTATAATTGATTTTTATGGTGTATACAAAAGTTGAAAAAGTAATTCATGACAAATAAATGTTACGTTAACACTAAGTTCCAGAAAATATCGATTGATACCGCAATTGCAGAAGATATGGATATTTTATATAAATATTCCCGGTAAACTATAGAACTTTATTATTTCCGCCTTTTATAATTCAATGTAAAATAATTCAATGCAGTATATTTTAGATAATACAGTAGTTAAGTTAATAGTTAAGGTATTACTATTGAAATAAACATAACATTCATTTATAAAAACATGTACTCGTTCATATATACAAGTAAAGTCTAATCTAAAAAGCCTTAACCTTGTTAAACACTTTCTGCACACATCCTTTCTTGTTTTGGTTGTTACTGCCATCTATCTGTAACTTAGAGAAAAAGAAGGGAAAAACAAATTCACCACGAACTACAGGTATAACTTCTTCCGTTATTTATTGACAAACAAAAATGTTTTGCTAGAATTAATTTGAATTATAGGAGTATTTTTGTAGATATAAAAACGACAAGATGTTAGCAAAATTAAAAAAAAAAATTCATGAGAATTACAAATATTATAATGAGACTTTAAAAAACATAGCCTTCTTGGCTATCAATAATTAAAAATGAAAAATGTCGCATTTCCCGGAAATGATGTTTTTTTGTGTACTCTTCTCCGAGGTGAAAACATGTATACACCGATACGAATTCAACACGCTATAAAAAATGAGAGTAAGAGGTTTCGAAGAGACGGAGACGAGGAAATTTGGTTCTCTCATTTAGTTTTTTCTCTCTGGTCCGGGCGCTAAACCCTATAATTACTGAAATAATAAACATATAAGCCTTTTCGAGGCTAGCTTTTTTTTTTTTAAATTTGCGATGATTTCCCAAAATATCTTTTTCTTCCTTTTACGAATCTTTTATTACGAATTTGCACCCTTAGGTTAAAACATAAGTTCTTGTAGTATATTGAAAAATTACATAATAATTTGTATAAATGGTGTTTATTAGTTTGAGCATATATACGTAGCTAAAATCGAAGTTCAGATTCGTAATCAACATCAAAAATTAACTCTTTAAGAAACTATTCAAAACCATAAAAGAATTACAGTCAAGATATTTCAAAACATTAGGTAGAATCAAATGAAAACACATGAGTCTTCTCATAACTAATATACTTAGTTAGACAGATATCAAATTCCAGCCCTATACTTTTGAAACCGCAAATGATCTAGACGTTAACACTTATTTTTCTTCAAACGTTTAGCAATTGCTCTTCCGAATCACCAATCACGCCTCCCAGTCTGCTTTTTCTCTTTTTTAAGCCTCCCCAATACAAAAATCAGTGATAAAATAGTTTTAACGTGATGCGCTTTACGTTTTTAAGCGATGATTTGATTTTATTTTATTTTATTTTTATTTTATTTTTATTTATTTATTTCACCTACGAGTAACAAGCTCCACAGATTACTTTAGAATTAATTAGATAAATAAAGTTAACATTAAACAATAATGAAATTACATTCTTAAAAACAAGTACAATAAATCATTTTTGAATTTTATTCTGGAAAATGAAAGATCAAGATGTCCATTTATTTCATTGAACTCCCTAACTGACCTTGAAATTGGTTCATTCATTCCGTAGTTTGTTCTATGTCTAGGTTGAAAAAGAAGGTGTCTTTCCCTCAACGGTCTTGTTGGAGCATAAATAAAAATTAAAGACAGTAAGATAGGGCATTTAATATGGTAGCACATAATATCACGCACAAAAATTATATCATGAATAGTTCTTCGAGATTTGAGCATCTGCAGACCTAGAAGGCTTTGCCTGGCTAGGGAGTTTGGACAGGAATTCCAATGCATTTTATAAAAAACATACTTTGTAAAACGATTTTGGATCTTTTGAATTCTATCGGAGAATAGTTGTTGGTGAGGGTTCCAGATGACATCAGCATATTCCAAAATAGATCTTACTAAAGTAGTATAGAGCGTAACAAAGGTGTAGGGGTCGGAAAAATCAGTTGAATTTCTTTTTATAAATCCTAACATTGAGTTAGCTTTGGCGACGATGGCATCAACATGTGGAACAAAAGAAAATTTGTGATCGAATATAACCCCTAGATCTTTAACTTTAAAAGTTCTTTGAAGGTGGCTGGAACCTAGAGAATAAGGAAACTCGTAAATAAAATGTTTCTTGGAGATAGAAATAACAAAGCATTTTTTAACGTTAAGGTTTAGGCTGTTTGACTTACACCAACAGGATAAGTTATCTAAATCCATTTGAAGTTTAATGCAGTCGTAGTCGCTTGTTACTTTCAAAAATAGTTTGAGGTCATCAGCATATATTAAACATTGGCTAAAATTAATATGGTTGACAATATCATCAATAAATATTATGAACAGCAAAGGACCAAGATGGCTACCTTGAGGGACACCTGAAGTACATCTTATAGGCCTTGAAGTATATTCCTCTATTTTCACTTCTTGCACTCTACCAATTAGGAATGAGCCGATCCACTGAAGTAGACTTGAGTGTATGCCGAATACTTCAAGCTTACGAAGCAATATATTGTGACATACAGAATCGAAGGCTTTGCTGAAGTCTGTATAAATAGCATCAACTTGGCTTTGGGTTTCAATAGATTCAACCACGAAAGAAGAAAAACAAGCTAAATTAGTAACGGTCGATCTTCCAGAAATTAATCCATGTTGGGCACTACTAACATGTTCCTTCACAAGACAATCAAGTTTTATTTTAATTAAACTTTCTAAAAGTTTAGGAATGGCAGATAACTTACAAATACCCCTATAGTTTTCAACGTTGTTTTTAGAGCCCGATTTAAAAATTGGAATCAAGAAAGATGATTTCCATTCGTCCAGAAATATTCCGGAAGACAAAGAACAGTTAAAAATAATAAGCAGAGGTAGGCAAAGAGAATTAGAGCATCGTTTTAAGACAATCGCAGGAATGCCATCCACACCAGGTTTAGCGTTGGGTTTGAGACATTGTAATCCTTCTAAAACATCAGCAGAATTAAGCTGTATGGACCCAATATCCACTTTGGGCTGATCATTAGAAGGAATGAAAGCATTACCCTGAGCGTTAGAGTATACGGATTCAAAAAACTGAGCAAAAAGTTCAAGTGTCTTACTAACCTCAGTAGATTCTTCACCTTTAAAATTCATAGAGTTGGGAATCCCAATTGATTTCCGTTTAGAATTAATAAAAGACCAGAATCTCTTTGGGTCGCATTTTAAGTTCACTTCAGCGTTCATGACATAATTTCTGTGCGAGAATTTACTGAGAACAATGAATTCTTTACGAAGCTTACAAAATTGGATTTTGTCATTCAAATCGTTGGATTTCTTAAACTTAGCAAAAGATTTGTTTTTTAGATTTTTAAGGTGAGCCAGCCTCCTATTATACCACGGAGGCTTTGAGACATTCTTTTTCAATCTAGCTGGAACAAATAAATTGAAAGCATTATGTAAAAAGCCCGAAAAATGATTAAACATATCCTTCAAGTTTAGGTTTAAAAATTCAGTTTTCCAGTCGATATTTCTAAGGTAGTTATCGAGCTCAATGAAATTGGTTTTTAAAAAGTTATAAGATTCTAAATAGTTATGATCAATTTTTAAATAATTATATAATTCAACTTCAATATATAGTTCTTTGTGATGGACTGAATTGTTTAACAATGTAAAAGGGATTTATTTATATTAAGAAAGAAAAAGATTGAAACTAAAAATCTACAATTCAATTAATCTTATAACATAAATATGGAAAATGATGTACATACATACGTTTATAAATTAAATGAAATTCTTATCAAATATATTTTTCTTTTCTTTGTAGGTACTACAAAACTATGGATCTATACAATAATTTATATATATAATTATTCTTATGGTGTTAAAAAGTCATTAGATGAGTCATTTTCGTCGTTGGGTTCGACTTTTGTTACATCACTTTGTCCTTTCTTAACGTGAACTGCCGAAAAATGTCTACGAGGACACGAAAACAACATTCCTTTATGTGTCAGGAGATGTCTACTCAATCCGGATGGGTGAAGAAAACTCTACAAAAGAAAAAATCAATTTAGAAAAACATACTCCACTAGCTTCCTGTGGGATAGACTACACTCACTTTGGGACACAAATGGCATTCATTTTTGGTTGTTTGAGGCACGGCCAGGTGAACCGCATTTATGTGTTGTTTCATCAATAATCTCTGCACAAAGGACCTCCGACAGTGGGGACATTGGTGATAGCGGTTGACGGTGTGTGTAGTCGCAACAATACTGCCGACCTCCCTTGTGCGCGGAACGATGACGAAGCAGAGAGTTAGCTCGGGTAAATGACTGTGCATCCAAATATTCAATTATTTCGTCTCTCTTCCTGTCCATAGATATACTCACTTGAATATTGACTATACCAACATCTTCAACGACATATTTTGAATCAGAGCTGTTATCGAGTTGGTTTGAATGGATGTCATCTTCATCCTGGTCGTCCCTTCTTTCGTCCTTCAGATATTGAATGTCTCCATTTTCATCGACTGAAAGTACAAAAGAAATTAAGTTGTCAACCAAACTCCTCAAGCCCCACCATGAACTCACTTTGATAGGATTCGATCTCACAATCTTGTTCAGTCTGCCCAACGTCGGGATTGGAATCCTCGAAGTCTGCCAAGAAGATGAATTCATCCATCTCCTCGGCCTCGTTGTTGGCCTTCCTCTTCCTCACATATGTTCTCCACCATTTCAGTCTCATCATCAACGCTCCCAATGTGAATTATTTCATGATTTCGATGATCCTCACCTTCGCTGTTGTTCTTTGCTTCGCATGTATATCAACATTTCTGAGTTTTCCTCGACACCATTGTCGTCGCTGTAGAACATAGTTTGGTTTTGATCCTGTTCCTGCTCGTGTTAATTTTCCTGTTCGTCGGGAATCTAGTCAGAGGAAGTTATCTCATTGTCAGCAACTACTTCTTGTCGAAGTTGTTCTTCATGTTGTTGCTGCAAATGCTGTTGCTGTTCTCGTCGCTGTATCTGGCCCAGAGAGACTGCCTTTGACTGGGGTGTTGATTGCATAAATACCCCAAACTCTTCGAACAATGGTCGAGTGTCTTCACGTCTCATTTGTTCTCTCTGCTCTACAAGCCATTTCTGGTTCTTTTCATCCTCTTCGGCTTTCTTGCGAGCATCTATGGCTTCGATAAACTTCATCGATTCTTCACACTGAAGTTTCTCTTCACCCTCGTCGTCGTCTTCATCGCTGGATTTGAGAATGTGCTTCCGCAGCTTTCCATCGGATATTTGACACTTTTTCCGAAAATAATAAGAAACCTCCAATCTCCAAGCATCTAAAATGAAAACACAGACTATAAATAATATTGGTGCACCTCCCTTACCGCAATTTTACTTACTTTTTATTCAATGAAGTGAACTTGCAATATTTTCTTCATTATAAGGAATTTTGTTCTGAAAAATATCAAATTATATTAAATATCAAAAGAATTAACAAAAACTTACTCTTCAAATCCGAAATCCATTGTTTGTTTTGTAAAATTGACTGTCGTTTTTGACAGGTCACAAAAATTCCATAAGTTTCTATTTTAGCCCAATCTCCCATTTTGTTTTTTTCCCCACTCACATGTATTCACCGATAGCGAATTTGAGAGAGTTCACCTCGAATTTGAGAGAGTTCACCTCGAATAAAATTTGAGGGTGTTTTAGGTAGGACGGGTACCAGTCGCGACTCTAGATAATATATTTCCTCTATGTATATTATCGAGATTCTCTTTTTAGCCGCCAAGAAGGAAGGTTGCCCGCAGAGCAGATAAGCTAAATAGGAAAAAAAAATTAAACTTTACACTTTACACTTAATAAAACAAATAGCGTGACCGTGCTTGCAAAGAAAAACTTTTATATTCGTTTGTTAATTTAGTATTTTAAATAAATATTTAAAGCATCGAATAGATAATTCACTTAAAATCACTGACACTTCATCACAAAAGTCGGATGGTCGGACATAACCTCCGCTTTTTTCGGATTACGGAACGGTGCTGCGTTCCGAGTGCATCCCGGCAGCTGCAGCTCGTATTTTCTGGGTGGTTTGCTGAATAAGGACTCTTCCGCACTGTGATTCAACACACAATGAAAAATAACTTGGAGATAACTAAATCTAAAAAAAAATCCAGTCAATACGACAAGAAACTCGAAAGGCTTGCTGCCGCCCAACTACTCCTAAAACTAAGCGATGATCCCTGCTGCTCAAACATAGCACAGTCACTTGTAACACCTGCAAATCCCGCCTCCCTCGTGGAATCAAACATGTCTCCAGCATCAATCCTTCAAACTGACGCTGAAGTCTCTAATCTGACGACCGGCTGGCAATTACCGCCGAAAAAACATACCGCGAGGTCTACATCACCTAACCAAGAAATGGAGGTTACACCTAATGAAAATTCTTTCGCTCCACTGAATGTTAAACTAGTGCTGAAAAGCTTCAGACACAACAGCAATATTGTTAACCAACTTCATCAATCAAACATTAACGACGACGCTCCTGCCGCCGAGGGAAACAACAATGAATCTCCAGCCAGCACAACAGATGTTTCGAACAAAGAAGAAAAATTGTACTCGGGTAAGTACTGTCCACCTATTATATTGAAGAACATTGACATTAGACAACTTATTATGGACCTTAAAAATAGTCCTGTTAAATTTGTATACAAAATAGTGAACAAAGGTAGTAGTAGTAGACTGTATCTTGACAATAGCCAAGTACATAGGGACCTGATGAACACACTGAGGAGTACCGAAAATGCTGAAGCATATTCTTTTACTTTAAAAGAAGACAAGACAACTAACGTCGTCCTTAGGGGACTTACATCTGATTTTCCTCCTTCAGAAATTTTAAATGAATTAAAAACTAAATTTGCCAATATTTCCGATGTTTCGCTTTTTGAAAACAAAATTCTAAATGAAGCCATTCTTAAAAGAGATCAAGCAAAAAGTCTTTCCCATGCTATCTCAAGAGGGGCCCACGTTGTCCCTGGAGTATCTTATAACAGTCATTTCAAATCACAAAACTTAAATTCCCATGTACCCGACACTCCCAACTCCCCCAAGGCACAAAATAGCAGCAATGTAATGGGTAATTTCATTGCACTTTCAAACGAACTCTTTGGTGTAGATATGAGAACACTTATTGGAAAAATCAGCAACTTCATGTCAAATCTTAGTAACTTCAAGTGTTTAGAAGATACGCAAATGGCCTACTTTCATCTTCTCACCGAATTAATCTCTCGTTCTTCAACATGATGTTATTAAAAATATTACAATATAACATTTCGTCCCTCGTTTCACATTCTCGGAGAATTGAATTGTATAAAATTCTCCAAGAAAACAATTGTTCTCTGGCCTTCATACAAGAGACACATCTATCCAACAAACACAAAGTTTTTATAGACAATTTCAATATCCTAAGAAATGATAACAAACAGGGAGTAGCTTTGCTTATCAAAAAAAATATTAAATACGAGACCGTAGATTTTGTTCAATCTGATTTTCCTTCTTTGTTCATTAGCATCAGCTGTTATGTGAATAACAACTTACAGAAATTCCTACTGGGTACTGTATATTTTCCCTCTAATGTTCCTACCTCTATTCTTACCTCAGAGTTCAATAAAATAGAATGTTTAGCCAATAGATTCGAGGGAGCAATCATCGGTGGCGATTTCAACGCCAGAAGCCCCAACTGGGGAGACCATTCACATAATATCAATGGCAGGACATTAGAGAATTGGATCCACAGCTCTCATCCCACACTTACAAATTTTTGCGCCAACAATCCTACTTATCCCAGAACTGCATCATTTTTGGATCACTTTTTGATATCCAACCATCTGGCCAACACCATTAACCCAAATTTTTCAATCACTACACTCCCCACCTTCTCGGATCACTGCCCGCTTCTCTTAAATTTCTCCCTACAAGAAGCTAACATCTGCCTACAAGAGCAATCAACTTCAAGGTCTTTTAAAATCACCAATTGGCAACTCTTTAGACATGAACTTGACCGCCGACTGGTTAGCTTCTTTCCTTCGGAATCATCCTGCCTCTCTAATAAAGTTATAGACGAACTTATTCTCTCCTTTAACGATGTACTCCTAACCACCTTAGAAGAAAATTCCACTAGCTCAACGTTCTCTCCCAAAAAATACAAAAACCTCCCAGTAGAAATTGATAACTTATATAGAGTCAAACACCAATGGCAAAGAAGGCTTAAAAACATCTTTCACAATTCTTTCAATAGAACAAACGCTCGTTACAAAGAACTTTCTTACCAAATTTCCCTCCTTAACAACATCATAAGAGAAAAGGTGAACATTTGGCTGAACAAAACACTAAGCACTAGACTTTCAAAAATTACACCGGGGCCGTGGGCTTTTAAAGAAGTCTTTAGAATAGTGGGCAACAAAAAGAAATTCTTTTACAATAAAGTGACTGTGAATGACCAAACATTCTGTAACGAATCGAACGTGTTATCGGCTTTTGAAGAACATTTCAAAAGGGTTTACGAAGAGAAAGTCCCTCTCTACAACCCCTCCATTACACAAGAGGCCATAGATGCTGTTAGTTCCATCTCTCATAACATTCCTCAACATATCTTTCTCTTTGATTCAGATAATTCCTCACTTAGCCCAACAGCGAACACCATCTTCACCAACTTTGAAAATGTCAAAAGCATCATAAAACACTTAAAGCCCAAGAAGTCCACCGGCCCCGACAATATTTCCAACTTTGCGTTAAAGAAGCTTTCTGAAAAATGCATCAAATTTTTAACTATCATATTTAATAATTGCATAAACAATGCGTACTTTCCAAAACCATGGAAAGTTGCCAGACTTTTGCCTATCCAAAAAAAGCCAAACATTAGTGACATAAACAACTTCAGACCAAATTCCTTGCTTTCAAACACGGGTAAAATTCTAGAAAGATTAATCCTGGATAATTTAAACTCACCAACCGAAACCCCAATTGAACCAATTCCAGACTTTCAATTCGGATTCCGAAGAGGGCATTCCACCCTCCATGCGCTATTGAAGTTCCAAAACGATATTGTCCTTAACCTTAGGGAAAGAAAATGTACTACAGCGTGCTCTCTTGACATAGAAAAAGCTTTTGACAGTGTCTGGAGGGTTGGCCTCCTATTTAAGTTGTCCCTTCTTAACTTACCACCACAAGTACTGAATATACTTAAGAGCTTCCTTTCTGATAGATTTTTTTATATACAATTGCAAGGTTCCAAAGGTAATACCTGCGAATGCAAAAGCGGTGTCCCACAAGGTTCCATCTTGGGGCCTCACCTCTATAACATTTTTCTTCACGACTTCCCCCACCAATTCTCAGAAAACAACCTCACTTCCACTGGTCTCCTATACGCCGACGACACAATTGCATACTCATGTCACGAAAGTCCTCTTTCCGCTTTGCGGACTCTTGAAAAGCATTTGAACATTATCAACATCTTTTACAAAACCTGGGGAATCAAAATCAACATCCCGAAATCGGAACTCCTGTGCATCCGTAATGCTAGCGGAAAAGGGCCAGTCGGAGCGGTATCCGAAAGTAAATTTCTTTCCCTTAACCTTGACAATTCTACCATCCCGGCTACAAACAAAATGAAATATCTAGGTGTAAACTTTAACAAATTATTCAAATTCAATCAACATGCTAAAATTACTATTGAAAAATCAAGGAAAGTCACTAACATGTTCATGCCCTTCTTCAAACATAGAGCCCTCAGCACCAAAACTAAGCTTCTTTTTTACAAGACACTCATAAGACCTGTCATGTCATATGCATTTCCAATCTGGTTCTCTATCTCTCCTACGGTAGCGCAAACACTTGAAAAACTTGAAAGAAAAATTCTTAGACTCTGCGTTGGGAAAAACTTCGAAAATCGCACCAAACGTTACTCCAACACCTTCATTTACAACACCTCCAACGTCATTCCGCTGTTGAGATACAATCTGTTCCACCTGGAAAAATGTATCTCTAAGTTAGAATTTTCGGAAAATGACTTAATTAAACAGGTCATTGATTCACAGATGGGGTTCACTTGGGACAACACCAGTTACTTGTCTCCTCTAGGAGTCCGCTCGCTTGTTCTGAATTCCTCAGATACATCTCCCCCCATGTTCTACACTGAGGCCACTTCTGGCCAAAACCGTGGCTAAATTATTTCCTCTTATCTAATATAAATTAAAAAGTTAAAAATAATAAGATTACAAACAAAAGAATTAATAAATCAAAAAAAAAAATAAAAAGCATTCTGTTCACTTTATTGTTATAAAACAAACATTCAAATTCAAATCCAAAAATGTCAATGTTATATCATATTATGGGTTGGCAGTGCTTACCCGATCTATAACTTATTCTATCAGTAATTTATCTAATTAGTATTAAATTTTCATCTATGCCTAGTATTTATATTTTAACGCCCTAACTTAAAACTCTAGTTCAAAAACGTGATAATACTATGGTACAAATACTGTGATCAAAAAGAAACTCAAAAACAAGACTTAAGGCCCAACTATAATAGACATAAGCTCGCATATGCGCGCATAAGTAAACGTACGAATACAAAGAATCTAATACGAGTGACCATAATGGAGTCTAGCTCCATTTCGTTCAATTTTTCTCAGTTTCGTTCACTTAAGCAAACTTAAGCAAGAGCGATCCCAGTCGCTCGCCGCATAAGTAAATCTGACAGTTTGGATCAAATACACACAGGCCAACTCCACTGCAGATAATTTCTCTCAGAATGTTTATCATAACCGGAAATCAGCCTCATAAACTTATTCATAGTGTGCGTGTCATTTCTCTTCTAATTTATGAAATTTCCCCAAAAACCTCATTAGTTATTTCTATGTATGCGTGAAAACACGTCAATTTTTCTCTTTGAATTCTTTCACATTACAAATACAACGATGTAAACAAATGGGTTTTGGAGGGTAATACGTACGAAGGATTTATATCTTCATAAAGAGCTGCGAATATTATTTTGACATGTAGATAAGTGAGCAAAATTGCATTATGGCTACCCGCAGTAATTTCACAAACTTAAGTGAATTTTCGTTGGGTTTTTGACATAAGCTTATGTTTGCTTATGCCTATTATAGTTGGGCCTTTAATGTTACATTATCATTAAAATATATGTATCTATTTTATATATGTATACTCTCGTATTAATTTGTTTGTTCTATGTACATATCAACTTCCTAAAACTAATATATAAAAGATTCCAAGTATGTATATAGGTATATTTTTTCAAATATTATAACCATCTCACTCACTTTTAACAAAATGTAATTTTTTTACCTTCAAAGAGATTTTAATTATAAGAGCGTTCTCGCTCTAAAAACCTATAAAAAGAGAAAGAGACCTTCAAATGCTGGCGTTCGTTTATTTTTGTTATTTAATTTTAAGTTAGTATTAGTATTGTATATATGTATAAATGTATATTTAATTTGACGATTCCAGTCTCAGCAAAAGTAAATATAAAACACTCTCTTGAGCAAGAGTAGTCCAACTATATACTATAAAAGACAGCCATGAGGCTTTTCATTTTAAGTAATTTTAAAGCAGGCAATACGATATAGCCGCAGCTAGCATAAGTTATAGATAAGAATACCATTGTAAACGATTTTAAAGTCTCAATAAAGAATTCAATTCAATTCAATGTATATTATCTAGAGTCCCGACTTAATGGGTTTGCTCTCTTTCGGCCTACAAGCTAAATTGAGAGGATTTTGTCCATAAGGATAAGGATGTGTTAGTTGTCCCGTGCATTTCTTACGGGACCAAGCCATTATGAATGTAGTTGTAATGAAATTTGTGCCCATATTGCTCAACCGCGGGGGAAAAACCATAGAGGAAATATATTATCTAGAGTCCCGACTTAATGGGTTTGCTCTCTTTCGGCCTACAAACTAAATTGAGAGAATTTTGCCCATTAGCATAAGCATGTGTTAGTTCTCCCGTGCATTTCTTATGGGAAAATCCAGATTCTATGTAGTTGTTATGGGCTTTTGGTGAAGTGTGCACAATTAGGGGTAAAACAATTTGAGGTGAACTCAGCCGTTCAAAAAAGAGATCGGTTGAATTCAAAAATTGAAAAATGAATGCAATATTTTAAGAAAAATTAATTTTGCAACTTATTTTTAGTGAAAACTGTGCTAAAAATAATATTTGACTGCTTTTGGCACACAAATTCTATGGTTTTAATAAAAAATTTCGCTAAAAACAGAAAAAATCGTGCTGAAAGTATAGGCGCACCCTAAAGCTGCAATGCGAACGTGGCCCAATTTGAGTTAAGTGAGTTTTGACAGATAAACAGCGAGGGGAGTATTTTGACAATTCTGCGAAAATGTAAACAAAACAAAATTCATATTCAATAATGCAAATGAAGGTAAAACAGAAATATTAATTTATTGACATAAAAATATGTAATTAATTTTATATATGTATGTTTTATGTGACCAATTTTTTAATGAATATTTGTAGATTTATGTTTGACAATGCAGGCTATTTTGGTCAATTGATTTTCAATGCAAATAAAAAAACTTTATTCCATCTTTTACCCAACGTTTCGTCGCTACTCACGACTTCTTCAGGGGTTTTATTTAGATCTTTATTTAACATTATGAGAAAAAAATATTTTTTATATATTATTTTATACAATTTATCTAATTTATAAAACTTACATGTTGTTTTTTTGTTGTTGTATTTTACATTGTTTTTGTTGGTTTTGTTTTTTTAAATTTAATTTTTATTTCGTTTGAAGAAGAAAAATTAAAGAAAAATATTTAAACTATTTAATAAATTAACAATAAAAACAAGAGACTAATAAATTAAAAAGACAAACATAAATTATCACAGTGTAGTTCAGGTACTTATTGCTAATGCGTAGCTTACAATGGTGTTGTCTCGATCTTCTTGAGTGTTCATCGTTCTTCTTATTTTTTGTTGTATACGCAAGCTTTCAAGAGTATACCTCGTCGTCATTCTCTTCTCTTTGTCGAGTACTCTTACATCATCGAAATTTGGTATGTGGCCGCTATCAATTATATGTTGTGATAGCCCTGTTGATGGTTTCTTCTTTCTTATGTCCGCTTTGTGCTCCGTCATTCTTATACCCAGTTGTCTTTTTGTTGTTCCGATGTAAGTCAAATTGCACTTCTCCCCTTCTGTCCCCCCGCAGGGAACCTCATAGACAACGTTGTGTTGTTGGTTCTTTTCAATCGGAGCTTTGGTGTTCGTGAAAATGTTCCTGAGTGTGGCATTTGACTTATATGCGTATGATGCGCTTTCTTTTTTAATGATTGAATGTAAGCTTCTACCGTCTGTTAACTTTGGAATATAGCGCATGCTGAAGTACCTGATTATGCTGTTGTTGTTATTAGTTGTTGTTGTTTTATTTATCGGGTTTATTGTTTGATTTATTTTCTTTTGGATTAGGTTGTTTATTATAAAATTTGGATAGTTATTTATTTGGAGAATGGTTTTGATTTTGTTTATGTTGTCATCTTTGAATTGAACGTCGCTTATATCGAGTATTTTGTTTATGAAATTTGTTGCTGTGTTAATTTTTTGTGAATTAGGTTGTGTTGATAAGTAATTTATCATCCTTCCTGACGATGTAGGTTTTGAATACCAATTAAATATGATTCTATTGTTATTTCGGTGCATTTTAACGTCTAAGTAGGGTAGGCTATTGTTTTGTTCCATTTCTATTGTAAATTGTATTTTTGTGTGATAATTGTTGAGTGTATTTAGTATTGTTTCTTTATCTCTTTCTTTTATTATCGCAAATATATCGTCTACATACTTTGAAATGTGTCTAATATTTATGTTTTTTTCTTTTAATTTTTGTTTTGCATTGTCAAGAAGGTCGTCAAGTATTGTATCTGCTATTGTAGGAGATAAAGGATTCCCCATAGGCATACCAAATGTTTGATTAAAAAGTTTGTTTTCATATTGGAAATAGTTATTTTCTTTTAGACAGAATTCTAACATTCTTAGGAACTGTTTTTTTGGGATGTTTGAAAATTTTTCTATTGTTGTCCAGTTTTTCATTATTATTTTTATGGCAAGGTAGGTAGGTATGTTGGTGAATAATGAGATGACGTCAAATGAAACGAGTTTATCGTCTTCTTCTAAAATTATGTCCTGTAATTTTTGTTTAAGTTCGTAGCAATTTTTGACGTTGTATTTGTCGGAAATAATGTTTTTCAAAATATCACCCATATATTTTGACATTTGGTAACATGGTACATTTGGAGAGGAAGAAATTGGTCTAAGTGGCAGATTGGTTTTATGGATTTTTGGTAGTCCATATAATCTTGGTGCTATTGCTGTAGATGAATATAATTTGTTTTTTTGCCATTGGTCTATGTGATTACTTTTAAAAAGATCATTTACGATTTCATTATTAATTTTTTGTAGTTTTTGAGTTGGATCTGTTCTTATTGTTTTGTAAGTGTTTCTGTCTTCTAAGAGTTCATTTATTTTATTATTATAATCTTCCTTGTACATTATTACTGTTTTACTTCCTTTGTCAGCTTTTGTTATTATTATTTTATTTTTATGTGCGTGTAGAAATTTTTGTGTTTTTTGGTATACTTTGAGAATGAATTTTTCCACTGTAGTGTTTTTTATGTTTCTCTTATAATCAATGACTTTGTGTGCTATTGTTGACCTGGCTATTTCTTTTTCTCTTTCATTTTCTATTGTTCTAATACTTTGTTCTACGTCTGCAATTATGTGTATGGGTGAAAAGTTTTTATTGTTAATGGGTATTGCAAATTTTTCTCCTAAAGAAAGAAGCCATTTTATCTCTGTTGGAAATTGAATATCAGTTTTGTTAACAAACCACTCTTCATTGAATATTATTCCCATATTGTAAATGAGAGTTTCTTTGAGCTTTGAAATTTTAATAGTATGAGTTTGTTTTATGAGTGTTTCTATTTCCTGGTACATAAAGTTTTGTTTCTTAGTGAATGTGTTGTATTCTGTTTCATTTATAAGAGATCGCATTTTGTTATTTGTGTGAAGTATGTTATTATTGTGTTAATAGATGTGTTAGTTTGTTTGATTTCCAGATTTAGAATTTTTTTATGAAATTTGTATTCAATATTTGTTAATTGTTTATGGATTTGTTGAGATGTGAAATTATTTTTTATTTTTGATGTTGTATTTGTGATATGTTTTGGTATTATTCCGTACTCTCTACATTTTAGTAAAAATTTAAGTCTCTCTTTTAGTTTGATTAGTCTTCTCTTCTGTTTGCTGTAATGTTTTAATGTAATGCATGTTTCTATGTCGTATTTAATTTTAATGTGTTCAAAGAATTGTTTCATAATGTTAGTGATCTATAAAAGCTTAGTCGGCAGGCCCTCCGATAATATTGATATATGTATGTTTTATGTGACCAATTTTTTAATGAATATTTGTAGATTTATGTTTGACAATGCAGGCTATTTTGGTCAATTGATTTTCAATGCAAATAAAAAAACTTTATTCCATCTTTTACCCAACGTTTCGTCGCTACTCACGACTTCTTCAGGGGTTTTATTTAGATCTTTATTTAACATTATGAGAAAAAAATATTTTTTATATATTATTTTATACAATTTATCTAATTTATAAAACTTACATGTTGTTTTTTTGTTGTTGTATTTTACATTGTTTTTGTTGGTTTTGTTTTTTTAAATTTAATTTTTATTTCGTTTGAAGAAGAAAAATTAAAGAAAAATATTTAAACTATTTAATAAATTAACAATAAAAACAAGAGGCTAATAAATTAAAAAGACAAACATAAATTATCACAGTGTAGTTCAGGTACTTATTGCTAATGCGTAGCTTACAATGGTGTTGTCTCGATCTTCTTGAGTGTTCATCGTTCTTCTTATTTTTTGTTGTATACGCAAGCTTTCAAGAGTATACCTCGTCGTCATTCTCTTCTCTTTGTCGAGTACTCTTACATCATCGAAATTTGGTATGTGGCCGCTATCAATTATATGTTGTGATAGCCCTGTTGATGGTTTCTTCTTTCTTATGTCCGCTTTGTGCTCCGTCATTCTTATACCCAGTTGTCTTTTTGTTGTTCCGATGTAAGTCAAATTGCACTTCTCCCCTTCTGTCCCCCCGCAGGGAACCTCATAGACAACGTTGTGTTGTTGGTTCTTTTCAATCGGAGCTTTGGTGTTCGTGAAAATGTTCCTGAGTGTGGCATTTGACTTATATGCGTATGATGCGCTTTCTTTTTTAATGATTGAATGTAAGCTTCTACCGTCTGTTAACTTTGGAATATAGCGCATGCTGAAGTACCTGATTATGCTGTTGTTGTTATTAGTTGTTGTTGTTTTATTTATCGGGTTTATTGTTTGATTTATTTTCTTTTGGATTAGGTTGTTTATTATAAAATTTGGATAGTTATTCATTTGGAGAATGGTTTTGATTTTGTTTATGTTGTCATCTTTGAATTGAACGTCGCTTATATCGAGTATTTTGTTTATGAAATTTGTTGCTGTGTTAATTTTTTGTGAATTAGGTTGTGTTGATAAGTAATTTATCATCCTTCCTGACGATGTAGGTTTTGAATACCAATTAAATATGATTCTATTGTTATTTCGGTGCATTTTAACGTCTAAGTAGGGTAGGCTATTGTTTTGTTCCATTTCTATTGTAAATTGTATTTTTGTGTGATAATTGTTGAGTGTATTTAGTATTGTTTCTTTATCTCTTTCTTTTATTATCGCAAATATATCGTCTACATACTTTGAAATGTGTCTAATATTTATGTTTTTTTCTTTTAATTTTTGTTTTGCATTGTCAAGAAGGTCGTCAAGTATTATATCTGCTATTGTAGGAGATAAAGGATTCCCCATAGGCATACCAAATGTTTGATTAAAAAGTTTGTTTTCATATTGGAAATAGTTATTTTCTTTTAGACAGAACTCTAACATTCTTAGGAACTGTTTTTTTTGGGATGTTTGAAATTACTTATCAACACAACCTAATTCACAAAAAATTAACACAGCAACAAATTTCATAAACAAAATACTCGATATAAGCGACGTTCAATTCAAAGATGACAACATAAACAAAATCAAAACCATTCTCCAAATGAATAACTATCCAAATTTTATAATAAACAACCTAATCCAAAAGAAAATAAATCAAACAATAAACCCGATAAATAAAACAACAACAACTAATAACAACAACAGCATAATCAGGTACTTCAGCATGCGCTATATTCCAAAGTTAACAGACGGTAGAAGCTTACATTCAATCATTAAAAAAGAAAGCGCATCATACGCATATAAGTCAAATGCCACACTCAGGAACATTTTCACGAACACCAAAGCTCCGATTGAAAAGAACCAACAACACAACGTTGTCTATGAGGTTCCCTGCGGGGGGACAGAAGGGGAGAAGTGCAATTTGACTTACATCGGAACAACAAAAAGACAACTGGGTATAAGAATGACGGAGCACAAAGCGGACATAAGAAAGAAGAAACCATCAACAGGGCTATCACAACATATAATTGATAGCGGCCACATACCAAATTTCGATGATGTAAGAGTACTCGACAAAGAGAAGAGAATGACGACGAGGTATACTCTTGAAAGCTTGCGTATACAACAAAAAATAAGAAGAACGATGAACACTCAAGAAGATCGAGACAACACCATTGTAAGCTACGCATTAGCAATAAGTACCTGAACTACACTGTGATAATTTATGTTTGTCTTTTTAATTTATTAGTCTCTTGTTTTTATTGTTAATTTATTAAATAGTTTAAATATTTTTCTTTAATTTTTCTTCTTCAAACGAAATAAAAATTAAATTTAAAAAAACAAAAGCAACAAAAACAATGTAAAATACAACAACAAAAAAACAACATGTAAGTTTTATAAATTAGATAAATTGTATAAAATAATATATAATTAATTTAATTTAATCCTCAGATAAAGAAGAAACAAGGGATAATGATGCAACAAGAAAAGTGGAATCCCCCGAGTACAAGAGTACAAATTCAAGGTAAATGTGTTCGTCACATTAATTTTAAACACAAATTATATGAATATTGTTTTGTTTTGGTTTTTAGTTAAAATTACACTTCTCAACAAGACTTTGTTCCTGGCAATCAAATCGCTCAATTCTGATGGCTTATATCCTCATTTTTAACCCTGTAGGAATGAGAAGGGCCGATTACAGCGAAGGGATCGATGTCGCAGAAGACTGAAAGGTTTACTATGAAACCTATCTGACATGCTTCATTTGTCGAAATGGATATACAAGTCGAGAGTTGCTATGTAGTTGAGGAATCTCTTTACTTGGTGATCATTCAAAGCCAAGCCAACTTGAACAAATACAAGTTGAATCAATTGCAGCGTTTGATAGCAGTAGCACATTCACGTCATGTGTCACCATCTGTGCAATGCAAAGCGCTTCTTTCAGCCAGCTACGGATAGGTGAAAGATTGAAGTGTATGCAAGTCCTTCCTCATGATGTGAACAATAGTTGATTTAATCTACAGTCAGTTTTTCAAGACAGTACCTACCACCGAGGATTGGCCAATTGATCTGTTTCATTATGTTCTTTTTTGCAGAAATTCACATTTGAATATCTTCATTTTACATTTTTTGGCGAACTCTGTGATATAGTTGGTGAGGATGTGTTTATAAATAATAAAATAAGAACTATCTTAATTTTTCCTTTTTCTAATTTAAATTGTAGGTCTCTGGAATTCAATTGAAATGCCTTTCTTCATTCATGATTTATTGCTTTCGATGCCGTCAACATCCTCAATTCAAACCCGAATCCAGAATTACTCTATCAATTTACGCTCTTGAGATATTATTTTGTTTGTAATTTGAAAGCAATTATATACATATATAAAAGGCTTTTCGATGCTATCAATTTCATGAAATAGTTGTTTTCTATAATATCTTCCTTCAATATTTTCTTCCTTTACAATTTTTTACTATTTCCTATAACGAATTTATAGTCTTAAGATTATAACATCAAGTTCTTGTTATATATTGAAAAATACAAATACAAAAATAAAAAAGAGGCTGGGATGCGACCCACACTGATAACTTCCCATCCCGTCTATCGATTTGTCTTGCTTAAAAGTTTGTCTAAATGTATCAATTCTTGCCAAATTTGCGTTCTATTTTTTGTAGATTTTATTTTTTTTATGAAAAAACGGACTGTTGGATTTTTATAAAAAAATTACTGAATAATAAAAAACAATATTTTCTGTGAAATAAAATAAGTTTGAAGCCAATATTTTTAATTTTTGAAAAGCTATTTGAGCCGAAAATCAATTTTTACCAACTTTTATTAATTTTTTTGTTTAGGTTTTTATTTTTTGTAAAAAAACTGTCAATTCGATTTTTCTCAAAATTTTTCCTAATGTTGTAAACAATATTTCTTATAAGTTAAAATTAGTTAGAAGCCATAATCTCAAATTTTTGAAAAGATATTCAAGTCGAAAATCAATTTTTACCAACTTTTGTTAAATTTTTTTTTCGGTTTTTAATTTTTTGTAAAAAAACTGTCAATTCTATTTTTTTCAAAATTTTACTGAATGTTGAAAACAACATTTTTTGAAAGATAAAAGTAGTTTAAAGCCAATATCTCAAAGTCTTGAAAAGATAATTGAGTCAAAACTCAATTTTTACCAACTTTTTTTTTATTTTTTTTAAGGTTATTATTTTTTGTAAAAAAACTGTCAATTCGATTTTTCTCAAAATTTTATCAGATGTCAAAAACATTATTCTTCATTGCACAAAATTGTTTTGGAAATGAAATCATATTTTAGTCGTAAAATTTTCGAAGTGACAAATTTTTTTTTTCAGTTTTTTTGATTTATAAAAAAAACCGTTAATTGAATTTTTTTCCAAAAATATAATTATTTTGTATCACGTTACAATATATAATATAAAATTTAATTCAAGTCTCTAGCGTCATTGGTTCATGAGATATTTAGGGTTAACCAAAATTTTCACCTTTTTTTTAAACTGCTATGGTAAAAAAACCACCCACGCAATTTTCTTGAGAGCCCTTTCTGCATCTTTCTGCCTTATTATCTGTATAACAAAATTTATTTGAAGTCGATATCTCTTTTGGTTCTTGAGCTATGGACGACGAAAAAAACGTCGCGAACGTACGGACGTACGGACGTACGGACGTACGGACGTACAGACGTATGGACGTACGGACGTACGTACACACGCACGCACAGACATCTTTCTAAAAATCTTTTATTTCGACTCTAGGGACCTTGAAACGTCGAGAAATGTCAAAATTTTCAATTTGACAAATCGGACCCATTACAATAACTTCCTATGGGAAGTTCATAATAAAATATAAAATAAAATAAAACCGGAGTTGGGATTCGTAATCAGCATCAGTATATATATATACATATAACATGACGAAATCATAAACGAAAAATTTCGCTGTGCTTTTCGATTTTTAGTACGCTGCTGAACGACGAAATGTGTCATTTTAGTGGATAGCTGTACTAGATTTCGTAGTACAATTCTCCACTCTTTTCGTTCTCAATTTAATTGCCCGGTATATTAATTGCTTGCGAAATTTTGACGTTTTATTTATTTATTGAAAAATTTTTCGAATATTTTCGTTTATGATTTGGTCATGTCATTTTTGTATGGGAATTTTCGTTTCGCATCAGCAGCGTACTAGGCTTAAAATTGAACTTCAACTTCCAGACAGAACTCTCCACAAATATTTTTCCGCAGCGGTTTTCGTTTTCATTTCGCTCTGCACTTGGACACCGCCGAAAAAATTCGTTTCACTTCAGCTGCGTACTAGGCTTAACTAATAAGAAATTACGAAAACTAAGTGAAATAGCAAAATGATTTGAACTGGAGCTAAAAGCAAAGATATGTACTTTGCAAAATCATCTTGCAATTTAAAGTTAAGAGATATATGTACGTCATGCTTTACCGGTTTTAAAAACCTGATGTAATAGAAAATTTTGAAGGTGAGGTTCGAAGTCAGGATATCTTAATCCTCTCAAAAAAGAACGAGTTTCTGACTAATGCTATTGGCCACATGAAATCACAAAGAAATACATACCAACGTGATGAACCAAAACATAGGAATATGATTAAAAATACCAAGTTTTTAATTGTTGAAAATAGCTGGCAATACCCAACGTGTATGGCACCACTTTCTTAAACGTATACCTATAATGTAATTGTAACTTGGTATCATTATTACTTTTTATATTATACCTACCATTATACCAAATGTAAATGTATAAACTCCATTTTCATTCGCAAATAAATTTTATCAGGTTATGGGCCCAGGATTTGCTCTCCGTAAAAATTAAATTAGTTTTTGAGAATTTAAAGTAAAGAAAAAAGAAACATTATACGATGAATCATTTTCAAATAGAAAAGTTAGATGATTCTAATTATGATGTGTGGTGCATACAAATGAAGAGCGTCCTGATTCATGGTGGCCTGTGGCGAATCGCAAATGGTGAACTTAAAAAGGAATCCATTACAGATGCTGCTGAGATTGTAAAATTCGATTCTGATGACCAGAAGGCTCTTGCAAATATAATATTGAGCGTAAAGCCTGCTCAATTGGGTTATATAAAAAACGCAAAGTCTTCATTTGAAGCGTGGACAAAATTAGTAGAAACCTTTGCCCCAAAAGGTCCCATACAAAAAGTGTGCCTATACAAACGTTTACTTAGTCTTCGTTTGGTTGAAGGTGCGAATATGGTTCAACATTTGAACTCGTTCATTGAGGTGACTGAAAAGTTGACTGAGTCTGGTATAGAACTGCAAGATGAGCTTCTTGTTGTCCAGTTTGTCCAAAGATTTTGAGAACTTTGTAATTGCAATGGAAACTCGAGACTCATTGCCCACATTCAGTTTCCTCAAGCAAAAACTTCTCGAAGAAGCAGAGAGAAGAAAAGAAAACGAACAAGGAGATGCACGCACATTCAAGAAACCGCATGGGAAGAAGAAACAAAACAACAAAAAATCCTTCACCGGCAAATGCTTCAACTGTGGTGTGGTTGGTCATAGTTTCAGCGACTGTGAGAAGGAAAAGAAAACATTCACACGCACACAACAAGCATTGACTATGATCGCGGCAGCAGAAACAAGACCACGAAACGATGCATGGTATATAGACAGCGGTGCGACAGCTCATATGTGCAACGACAAGAAGCGGTTTGTAAATTTTCAACAACACAACGAAATGATTGGTTTGGCAGGAAATAAATCAATTGTTGCAGAGGGAAAAGGTGATGTACCTTTCCGATATAAAAATATAGATTTATTGTTTCAAAATGTTCTATATTCCGCAGAGCTTCAGGCGAATTTTCTTTCTGTGAGCAGAATGGTTGACAAAGGCCTTACAGTCCAATTCAAAAAACAACGTGCTATGGTTTTTCGTAGAAATGGTTCTGTGATTCTCCATGCCAACAAAAAAAGATGGTTTGTTTGCTGTTGATGAGGGTGTCGAGCAAAAGGTTTTCGCTTTGCGAAATAGAGGTGATTTGTGGCACAACAGATTTGGTCACCTTAATTACAAGTCTCTTCAAGAATTATCTGTAAAGGGAATGGTTAAAGGGTTGAATTCAGTTGTCAATAAAGATGTAGGGTGTAAAACATGCATGCTTAGTAAGATACATTCATTGCCATTTCCTAAGGAGTCAGAACATCGATCAAAGAAACTGCTAGAGATCGTCCATTCAGATGTTTGTGGACCATTTGATGTCGAATCTTTAAGTGGCTCGAGGTATTTCATTACATTCATAGACGATATGTCTAGAAAGATCTATGTGTACTTCATGAAAACAAAAAGTGAAGCTTTAAGTAAATTCAAGCTCTTTAAACTTATGGTCGAACGACAAACAGATTGCAAAATTAAAACGCTTCGAACAGACAACGGCAAGGAGTATCTGAATTATGAGTTTAATGAATTTCTGCAAAAGAATGGAATTCAGAGACAGCTCACCGTCGTCTACACACCACAACAGAATGGGGTGTCCGAGCGTGCCAATAGAACGCTGGTTGAGATGGCACGGTCCATGTTAATTCACTCCGGTGCTGAAAAGAGTTTGTGGGCAGAGGCTGTGATGACTACGGCCTACATCAGGAACAGGTGCCCAACTAATATATTGGAAAATAAAACTCATTTTGAAGTATGGTTTGGCAAGAAACCAAATGTAAAACATCTTCGTACGTTCGGTTGTGAAGCTGTGAGCATGAAGAAACCAAAAGACAATAAATTCGAGGCAAGAGGTGAAACTTATATCATGATCGGATACTCTACTGTTTGGAAAGCATATCGTCTACCAAGAAAGTGGTAGAGCGGCGAGACGTCATTTTCGATGAGAAAAGATTCGACGGCAATGACAGAAATGGTGCTAGCGGTGGCAGCAACAACAACATTAACAAAAACAACAACATCAGTAGTAAGAAGCCAGATGACTATATTTGGTTTCATATCGATGATGAAGCTGACATGAAAGAGGTAGAGATACATCCTGTGACGAAAGAGCCTACAGAAAGTACTGCCGATGATGAAGACGGGTATGATACAGCTGATGGTGAAAGCGATGTTGAAGAAGATGTGGCAGAGAATGTTGACGGTGCTGTTGTGGAAAGCGGTGATGACGAAAAACGAGTTTTAAGATGCGGCAAGGTGTATAATAAATTGCAATTGTTGATGAATGTAGATGTACCACGAACTGTTAATGAGGCGGTTTTATCAGCAGATGGTGACAAGTGGGTTGCTGCAATGAATGCAGAAATGGCATCATTAAGAAAAAACAATACGTGGTCCATAGCTGAACTGCCAGAAAAGCGAAGAGCCATAGATTGCAAATGGGTTTTCTCCTTAAAACGAGACAAGGCAGGGAATGTCGAGGGTTACAAGGCACGGTTGGTGGCTAAGGGCTGCAGTCAACGATATGGTTTCGACTACGAAGAGACATTTTCCCCAGTGGCCAGGTACTCAACAATTAGAATGTTATTAGCGTTAACAGTTGAGTGGAAAATGCATCTACACCAAGTCGATTTTGGAAACGCATACTTGAACAGCGATTTATGCGAAGAAATTTACATGCGACAACCCGAGTACTTCGTAGACAAGAAAAATCCAGAGAAGGTGTTGCGGCTAAACAGAGCACTCTACGGTCTGAAACAGGCCGGTAGAGAATGGAATACCAAACTCGATAGTGTTTTGAAAAACTTGGGATTCCAACAAAGCCAAAACGATCCTTGCTTGTACCTGTCAAGACAAAATGAATTGATTATGATAGTCGTTTATGTGGACGATTTGTTAATCGCCTGCAAGAATTTGAAGAGCGTTTTTGATGTGAAGAAGAATCTATGTGCTGAATTTGATCTGTACGACAAGGGTGCAGTTCATCATTACCTGGGCATCGAAGTGGAGCGTGATGGTGACACTGGTGACATCAAGATATGTCAGAAGCAGTACATAAAAGATATACTCCAGCGATTTGGAATGGAAAATTGCAAAAGTGTTTCGGTTCCTTTGGATCCTGGACATAAGCTGCAATGCGATGGTGAATGTCAGAGGGTTGATAAGAACCAATATCAATCTATGGTTGGCGTTTTAATGTATCTCGCCATTACATCAAGGCCTGATATATTACATTCCGTAGGAAAAATGGCGCAGTGCAACACAGATCCCCACATAGAACATCTGCAGGCAATAAAACACATTTTTCGATACCTATTCGGCACTTTTGAGAAACAACTGGTGTATAGAAAATCCCAAACACCTTCTATAACTGGTTACGTTGATGCGGACTGGGGTGGCGATGATTCCGATCGAAAGTCATTCACTGGATTTGTTTTCTTCATTGGAAACTCACTGATAAGTTGGGAGTCGAGAAAACAACACTCCGTTGCGTTAAGTAGTACAGAAGCCGAATATATGGCGGCTTCGGATGCTGCAAAAGAATCAGTTTACATGCGAAGACTTCTTATGGAGGTGGGATGGTCAAATGGCGAAGCAGTAACATTGAATATCGACAACCAGGGGGCGCAGAAGTTAGCAAGCAATCCAGTGCTTCACAAGCGAAGTAAACATATTGATATAAGATATCATCACATAAAAGAGGTAATAAAAAATCAAGAAATTGTTTTGAAATATTGTCCATCAGAAGATAATATAGCCGACATTTTAACAAAGAATTTGGCAAAATCCAAACATGAAAAATGTGTAAAACTTTTGAATTTTAATTAACGATCTATAATTTTGCTTTTGAATCTTAATTTAAATTAAAGATTATTTTCAAGTTAACTTAATAGTTTTGTATTATTTGAATTTAGATGAATTTTAAACTTAAAACTTAACTAACGATTGTTTTTACTATGAATTTGAACTTAAATTAACGATTTATTTTTCAAATGTTAGTGACATCCACGTTGAGGGGGCGTGTTGAAAATAGCTGGCAATACCCAACGTGTATGGCACCACTTTCTTAAACGTATACCTATAATGTAATTGTAACTTGGTATCATTATTACTTTTTATATTATACCTACCATTATACCAAATTTAAATGTATAAACTCCATTTTCATTCGCAAATAAATTTTATCATTAATTTTGTTAAATTAAACATATGTCTGAATAAAAAAATTAAATCTACTTAAAACAGCTTATAATAAAAAAGGTATAATCCACTATAATAATTGATCAAATTTAGGAAAACCAGAAAGAAGTATTTTTCTTTGAAAAAAGTACATTTAATATGTTTTTTATTTACTCAAAATCTAAGAAGTTACATTTTAACATCCAGTTATTGTTTTTTAAGTAAAAATACATTATTAGCGTTGAATTTAAAACAAAATTATACCAAATTACATACAATTTTTAAAAAACAAATTACAAATTTATTTAAAAACTAGCTGCGCCGCGAACCTTGATTATTAACGGATGAGATTTAAAACATGTCATCGACTATAATTATCTTCACTTCAGGATTTGTTGCAATACCGCTTCGTTTCGTTGCTGAAAAAAAACACATCAATTATGTAGTGCTTTCAAAGTTTGTGGTTTATTTGAAGCTTACTTTGAAGTAGTCTTGCCATCATAAGCCTTCTGGTTAATGGACGCACAATTGAATTGTAGCAAGTTGATTGGTTTATAATTATAAAACTCCCGCTGGTAATTCGATCCGTTGATTAAAAAATTGTGGCAAGTCGTTTGTGACATTCTTTTGCAAGGCAAATTCCAAAATCCCAATCGGACCATGTCATAAATGCACAATTTCCGGTTGTATTATTTTTGGAAATTTTCGGCAGGTGAAGGTTGCGGGAAATTCTTAAAACATCATTTGGACAGTTCCTGTGTCGATGGTCTTCTATGTGATTCCAGTTAGTTCTTTTGGTGATTCAATAAGCATTAGGAATTCGGCTTCTGTTTTTTCTGTCTATGTAAGAAAATTCTAAAATAGTACATACGAAAATGATTAGATTTTCATTACTCAAAAGACTGAATAAACTTTCTAATTTAATTATGAAAGAGATGAACCGGTATTGTGGTCGAGATTATTGAAGTGAAATTGTTTAAACAAAGGTAACAACATAGTAATTTTAGACAAATCGACGTACGAAGAGAGAATGCATAATTCTATATTTGAAGATGGCTTCACAGAAATAAAAAGATCTCCCTTAAACAAAATGATTGACGACGCAAGAGGAATAATTAAAGACATCTGTGATACATGTAATATTAATAAGTTTAAATTCTTAATTCCGAATCCCGAAGTTCCCAAAATGTACGGATTACCAAAAATCCATAAACTAGGCGATAAAATGAGAAAAATCGTGTCAAACATAAATTCTCCACTCGTAAACGTCTCAAAATGGCTTGTTGAGGAAATGAAAATCTATGGAAGATTAAAAAGTGCTTCTGTCATCAACACCTTTGAGTTTGTTGAAAAAGTTAAAGATGTAAGACTTCATGACAATAAAATGATGGTCTCATTCGATGTCCAAGCACTTTTTCCGAGTATTCCTGTTACTGTTGCACTAGAATCCTTAAAATCACATCTTGAAGTTAAGAATGTAGAAGAAAGAAAAAGAATTGTATACCTCAAAGCAGCTAAAATCTGTATGTCTCACAATTGCTTCGTTTTCCGTGACAAATTTTACAAAAATGAGAATGGTACCAGCATGGGAAATCCTCTATCACCACTCATCGCTGAAGCATTTATGGCAAAATTTGAAACCGATTTAAAAAATGAAGGTTTACTACCAAGGATTTGGATAAGGTATGTTGACGATGTTTTTAGCATTATCAAAAAAGACAGCGCACATTTACTCAACGTATTAAACAACAAATACGATAGTATAAAATTCACGGTTGAAGAAGAAGATGATCATCGTTGTTTACCTTTTTTGGATGTTTTATGCAAAATCCGAGACAATAAACTTGATTTCGAAGTCTACAGAAAAGCTACAACAACAGATGGATACATCCCGAATGACTCATTTTGTTCATACCAACATAAAATTGCTGCATTTCATTCTATGGCATATAGATTGTGTAAACTACCACTTTCAGTCTCAAGCTTCAAGAAAGAATTTGACTTCATAGTCCATTTAGCGAATGTGAATGGATTTGAGAAGGAAATAATTTAGAAAATAGTCAAAAAAATCCAATAAAATAAAAAAAAATAATATAACAACACTTTTCAGCCAAAATGAAACAACAACAAAATTTCGAGTATCATTTGCATACATACTACCGACAATAACAAACCATTTAAGGAAAACGCTAGAAAAAGAAAACATACACATAGTTTACAACAACAACAAAAAACTTAAGCAAATTCTCGGCTCAACCAAAGACGAAACACCAACAAGTGAGAGAAGCGGCATATATGAGATCAGCTGTGAGAATTGCAACAAACAATACATAGGACAAACGAAACGGAGCATCAAAACCAAAAACACTCCATTACCAAGACCGGAATCTCAGACTGACATTTCGGTTTGCCTACAAGCTACTGAGGACTAAATGTGAAAAAGTGTGCGTGAAATGATGCAAAAAACCAAACACATTCTCACATTTAGTCCTCAGGCCCATCAAAATGCTTCATTATAGTAATCAGTCGCATCTAAATGCTTCATTTTGAATGTTTCATGCATTGACATACTATACATATTGACATATATGGCATTGACATATATGTATAGTATGTCAATGGTTTCATGGCCTCGTTCAAAAACTAAACAATCCTAACCAACAGAATCTGAAGTGCTGACATGGTCTTAAATTGGAAGATTTGTATAGCTTTTTAATTTCAATCCAAATAAATGTTGTAAATGTATATTAAATAAAATAAAATTGACCAAATACATATTATTTAATGATTTATTATTATTTAGTTTGTTTACTTAAATTATTTGCGAACGCAACATGCGCTGCAACTGGTTAAGTATAATTATTGCAAATGGACAAAAGTGTAACTCAATACTTTGTAAAACAACAAAACAGACAATTTTTTTCAGCTATAGTATGCGACGTTAGAAGTTCAGGTGGAAACAATAGGCGGGTGCCTCCGTATTTTTTTTGTACAGACAATGCTACGAGAAGCATACTTGTGAAGTTCCATTGCCAACTTTAGCTAGTTCAGATTTTCAGTATTTTCATCATTTGAGCAGTTCGGTAGTTGCAAGACCAAATTTTAGTTTTGTTTGTTGCAGAAATATTCCTGAAAATTTCTTTTTGAGGGACTATGTTAGAGTTAGAATTTTGTTTGTAGTTAGATTTTGGAATAAAAATTTGAGGGAACCATGTTTTAAAAATAAGCTGCTTTGTGTAAATGTAAAGCTTCTTTAAGGAATAGAAATAGGCAATATGGTTTCACACAATACCAACTAAATCAGTGCAATAAATAGATTTATTTTTTTTATTCCAGTATGGGGAAACCGAACACCCGATAGAAAAAAAATCGGTGAATGCGCCAAAATGCATACTTCTTGACTAAATAATGTTATCTTCTATGTTTACGCATAAAATTACGAATTTTGTAGCGTATGAAAATTTCTAGACATTTTACAATCTGAAAAATTAATTATGCTATGAAATAATTGGCTGCTATTAATGCTAATTTTTTTTCTAAAAAGTTGATGAGGGTTAGCCGAAGCGGAAATTTTTTTAATGAGCATACCTAAAATGTTATTGGCTTTCTCAAAAATGTTTTTCTATACTAACCTCTGCTTTATACCTGAAAACTATTGTTTATGTATATTTTCTTCCAAGTTCTGCATTTAGAAAATGTAATCTATGGAAGTATTTACTATATTAAGAAAAACATGTACGTAAAACTCATTAATTTGTTTCATTTTTAGCAGCACTTTTACTAAACATACCCTTCAAACAATAATAAGTAAACTTGAACTTTGGTAACTAAACATTTTTAAGAAATTAATGAAAATTATATTTTGCGTTAAACTGTGGAAATTCACTAAAAAAACCTTCTGTACGTCAACAATAAACATTCATGACGATTACATGTTCTATTGAATTAGTTGTGCATGAATTCAGAACGATTTTAAGACGTTTTCATTTTGTGATATATGTCAAAATTTGTATTTTATTTGCTCTGCATTTATTCAACAGGTTCGCTATAATCGTTCTGATTACTTTTTTAAAACATTGGTGTTCCTTTGATGCATAGTTTTTTTTTTTTGATAGCAAATACATGTATGCTTTCATCAATCAAGAATGTTATGGATAAGATATTTTTCGATTATAACTCTTTTTTTAAATTTAATATTTATTAATCATAATGGAATTAAAAAATAGTTGCAAGCTTAAATCATTAAAAACAAACTATAAATATACTTGGATTAATTAAATTGATACAGATTTTAATAAGTTGCAAACAAAATATTTGGGCCGTTCGTTAACGAAAATTTATTAGAATTTAATACAAAAATTGCGCTCGCACCCTTAACTTGATGGTTCTTCGAACGCACCTTTCATAAAAAAATCCGAGGTTTATTATGAAATTTAAAGAATTTCGTAGTGATTACTGTAAATTAGTGAATTAATTATAATAAAATGATGTTGAACATGCTTTTTTCAAGACAAAAATTTACATTGGTTCACTATCCACAAAATGCCTGCAAAATTAAAGCTTAAAACTGACTTTTTCATCGAAAAAAGTAAAAGGAAAAACCTGAAAAAAACTTATTAACCCCTCTATTTTGTTTTTGCTATGCAAAGTGCCGCTAGCCCACGGCATCGTTTTTTTTTTTTTGTTTGTGCTCACATCTATTCATGGACTAATTGTCAAAATTACAAATACAACAATGTAAACAAACGGGTTTTGGAGAGTGTAACGTACGAAAGATTCCGGTCTTGGTAAAGGAGTGTTTTTGCCCAGAACTCTGCGGGTTGAGACTTTTTAAAGTGTTTCTATTTCACCTACTTTCTCTTTCACACTTATTTGCGTCTTTCTAAAAACGTCTGAGTGTAATAACACACATGGTCTTATATTGGAAGATTTGTATAGCTTTTTAATTTCAATCCAAATAAATGTTGTAAACGTATATTAAATTAAATGAAACTGTCCAAATACATATTTAATGATTTATTAGTGCTGTATTTTGTTTCTATGCTTACGCAAACCTTTTTTCTCAATAAAGTATTCACACATAGAAAATAATTTGAAGGTCTAAGGTGGTGTGGAAATGCATTTAATTGTATCTTTTGACTAATTATACATTTAATACATTAAACTATAAACAATAATTTTTAAATTGAAGCGTAGTTGGAAGGTTAAGTAAAAACGTCTATATTTACTTAAAACCAATTTGAATTCTAAAAATCAAACTCAAAACCATATAAATAAGCTCAATGTAGAAAGTCGTTGGAAAATGACAACTTGGATTAAGTAAAAATTTCGGGAAAAAGTTTTTTTTATTATTTTCCATGAAGTGGGTAAATAAATCATTCTGTAATTCGGAAATTGTTTAGTTTATTTTGGTGGTTAAGATGTTCCTGAATTGCAATTTTAGTCTTAAAAGTAATCACAAAAGCTATTTTAATTGAAAAAAAAATCGATCATCTTTAAATTTTAAATAATTACATAGTAATTAAAATTACAAAATTTGTAGCAAATGAACATTTCTAGACATTTTACAATTAAATATGTTATGAGATAATTGGCTGCTATTAATGCCTGTTTCTAAAAAGTTGATGAAGGTTAGCTGAAGCGAAAATTTCTTTAATAAAATAAACCTAAAATAATATTGGCTTTCTTAAAAATATTTGTCTACACTAACCTATGCTTCATATTTAAAAACTATTGTTTATTTTTTAAAACATTGGTGTTCCTTTGGTATGTTACAGTTTTTTTGATAGCAAATACTGTATGCTTCCATCAATCAAGAATGTTATGGATAAGATATTTTTCGCTTTATAACTCTTTTTTTAAATTTAATATTTATTAATCAAAATGAAATTGAAAAATAGTTTCAAGCTTAAATTGTATAGAATAATATACTTGGATTAATTAATTTTATACAGATTTTAATCACTTGCAAAAAAAATATCTGGGTCGTTCATTAACGAACATTTAGTAGAATTCAATAAATTGCGCTCGCAGTCTTAACTTGATGATTCTTCGAACGCATCTTTGATACAATAATCCAAGGTGAATTCTAAAATTTAAAGAATTTCGTGGTGATTATTATAAATTAATGAATTAATTATAATAAACTGATGTTGAACATGCTTTTTTCAAGACAAAAATGTGCATTGGTTCGCTATCAACAAAATGACTGCAAAAATATAGCTTGAAACTGACTTCTTCATCGAAAAAAATAAAAAGAATAATCGGAAAAAAACGTATTCACCTCCCCAGCGGCTTTGCAAAGTGCCGCTAGCCCACCGCATCGTTTTGCTGTTGGTTTTCACATCAATTGATGGACTAATTGTATACAATATGTAAACAAGCGGGTTTTGGAGAGTGAAACGTGCGAAAGATTCCCATCTTGGTAAATGGAGTATTTTTGCTCAAAAGTTTCCTCTTTTATTCATTTGGCAAAGAATGTACACATTTTTTTTAATATTTGGGAATCTCGTGTGTAACCTTTTTCGCATTCTGTGGAATTTTCCAGCTCCATAAAATTGAAATACTATTTAAAAATTAAATATTTATTTTATTAATTCAATTTAAAATTTGAATTTTGAAATACCATTTTAAAAGTCAAGCATTGATTCTAAACTACGGTAAGGAGTCGTATTCTAATTGTAATTAACGGTCCCCTTGCATTAGCTTGTGGTAGGCATATAACATTGTTTTAAATAGCTAAGCTATTTATATAGAGTTATACCTACAGTAATATATTTTGTTCATTGATTTATCAAGTTTTAACAGTTCTTTTTCTCCGGATTACCAACCAAAAAAATACCATTCATAACATCAACAACTTAACCAAACAAAGCTCGAATATCTCCTTCTTCAATAGACAAAACGTCAAATTAACCATAAAAACATTTTTAAGTAAGAGTATTTAAAAATGAACAAACTCACGGCCGAATGGCATTATAATATAAAACGCCAAAAGCAGAAAGATTGGGCATCGCATTACTAAAGAAGCACCCTGTGAGCAAAATAAGCCACATTTCAAACTACCTTACTTGCTGTGGTGGTAAACCGTCCAGAGGGCCGATTCCAGAAAGCGCGGCGGATCGCTTTTAATGGCGGATTTGTGTTTTTATATTTTCAAAAGCGATTCGCTTTCAATTTGGAAAGCGAAAGTTCTTTCCAACAAAATGTCATTCTTCTAGTGGGTTTTGAAAGCGACAGGCGTGATAGTGGCGGATTGCAACAAAATGTAAACAAAAATAAGTTTTATTTGTGTTTTTTTTAAATATATTAAATTAAAGATATCAATATAAGTATTTATTTATTTATAAAATAATAATAAAAACAAAACATTTAATACTATTTAAAAAGAATCTTTTATACTATCTCGTATTTGCTTTGCAATGTTTTTGAAGTTGCCAGCATTTTGAGGAGCTGCAATTACGACATCATCATCACTATCTTCAGGAGCTAAAAGCTGATGGTCAAAATCTACTTTGCACTTAATACATACATACATTGTGTAACATTGCACACACATTTGTAATCAATGCTGCCTTTTCCGGCCGGTAATGAAGTTCCCTTGAGTGCAGCAGGCATCTAAACCTTCCTTTCAGAACTCCAAAACATCTTTCTATTATGCCTCTACATTTTGAAAGAACCGTGTTGAATTTAGCTTCACGACTGTTGGGTAGAGGTGATTTGTAGGGAATCATCAACCATGGTTCAAGGATATAACCGGCATCACCTTTAATTCAATGTTGCATCCAGTTTAAGTGTTGGGGTAGGTACTTGTACGAACCTTCCGCTAAAAATCGCAATGTAGCGGCAAGCTTGAGTATTGAAGGCAAAGAGGTAGTGTTTTCTCGTTTGAAATCATCTTTGATTTCTTCAAAAACGCACAGAAATGCTTCTCGCGATAGTCGAATATTTAAATAATTAGCTTCTTTTCTTGCTTCTTCTCTTTCCGCATTTAAAAAAACACTTATGGAGTCCATTGAAAACTAGTTTTGTTTACTTGAAACCAACAATAATATTAAAATATAACTACAAACATTAAGATACTTTTTTCAGAGAAAAACAATTAGTTTTAGTGGAAGGAAATGTCATATTTTTGGAAACAGCTGACAAATAAATGGAAAATTGGAAAATATCATGGAAATGGATTGGAAATATTTGACATTTAAGCTGGAAAAATGGAAGGATCGCTTTCTTCCATGTTCGCTTTTGAAATTAACTCAAAGCGAAGACGGTCGAAATTGAATTTTCGCTTTCAATGCGATCCGCCGCGCTTTCTGGAATCGGCCCTCAGAGGTAAACTGGCGGTGGTAAACTGTCCAGAGGTAAACTGGCAGAGGTAAACCGGGCGGTGGTAAACTGGCAGAGGTAAACCGGCGGAGTTAAACAGTCACGTACCGAAAATAAATGTATTCGTCTTAATGAATCTAAATGACTCCAATTGAATAAATATTGTAATATTCGGCTTGGTCCGACAATTAAAACTTATTCACACTTCGTAAATAAAAACACAAATTCACTTTATTTAAATTACTCACAAAAATTCTTTATTCAACACTTTCAATTATTACTTTTTAAACACAGTCTGTTGGGAATTAAACTTCCAACGACAAGGGGGAGAGATACTTGATTTAATAGTTTGTTTCAAAAGGGCACTTTGCCGAACACAAATTTTACTTATGATATTTCTTTATTAAATTATTTTAATTTACAAGTCTTTTATTGGCGCAGCACACAACCAACCACGTTGAAGAATAGAAGAGAACCGAATTCAGACTGACCAAGTCAGTCACCAAGCCACCACCAGTCCGTTGTCCAAGAATGCAGCGTCACCAAAACGCCCACAGGTTAATTGAGTCCAGTATCTGGTACCAGGCCCATGCCTTGGATACCCAACGACACACAACCAAGAATGTGCCAACGCCAGCAACAATAGCGAAGATCCGTGGGAGCGTCATCTGAGGGTAAGCCATCGTCGTGGTGTTGTTTATTTGTTCTTCCTAGAACTGTCTTGCAACCCTCAGCACTCTGCTGTATTTATCCAAGATAAATATAGGGCAGCGATAATTGACTGGCGACAATAAGAGTCGAATGTCACAGTCCAGTCGTTGAGTGAGCGACACTACGAGCCGCTTCATCCTATCCATAACCATAGCATATGTTGTAGGTATCTGCCATGCTAATGCATACCCATGGTGTGCGCTATGTGTTCGCTCTACTATTGCATACCCATGGTATGCGCTGTGTATCTGCTATACGGTGGGTGACGACACCACCTATAGCTCTATGTATACTTAGATATGTGCATTGTGCCTGTACTGTGGGTAGGTATCCGCTTTGGCTGGCACAGAAATGAAGCACAAATCAATGGCACATTTAATTCGACACATTTTGATGTCCATCGACTGCTCATATATCGAGGCAGTATGGAATGTGTGATATGATGCTGCCTTGCTGATGGTGGTGGTGGGTGTAGTGAGGTACTAAGTACTTTCTGCTGCATCAGCGCGTACGTTGACCACCAAATCTCGAGGTCAATGGTGATTGACCGAACATCCTGCCCGGTCGAACCTCGCGTTCGAAATGTTAAGGGGTGTGGGCCGGCTGGCCGTGTTGAGGTAGGTTATGCTCATACAAAATGACCCACATGTACTTTAATTAGTCGTGTAATTCAGAAGTTTGTTAGTCGATTAATCGACAAAGTTTCTGGACGGGGCGGCGACACTCGCCGGCGGCAGTCCGAAGAGTTGCGTTGCGGGCCAATCCATCATTGCCCAAGTGAATCGCTGTGACTCGCCCGAGTCGCCAATGGGTAGGGGGTAGATTCTCGTTTCGCACAAGAACTATGTCATCCACTCGAAGATTCGGCTCTCGTTTCTCCCATTTGTTGCGGGTTTGCAAGGTGCACAAATACTCCTCGCTCCATCTGTGCCAAAAGTCTTGGTGGACTTTGCGCAGCCACTGGTACTGTTTCAGTCGGTTGATTGGTATATCATCGATGCGGGGCTCTGGTACTGCTATCAGTGGTGCTCCGATCAGGAAGTCTCCAGGAGTGAGGGCCAGTTTGTCCTCAGGATCGTCATGTAGGGGAACCAATGGACGAGAGTTAAGACATGCTTCGATACGAACTGCCAAGGTGTGCAGCTGATGATGCCAAAGCGACTGAGATCCCACCAGGCGGATCAAGTGGTGTTTGGCGGATTTGACGGCGGCTTCCCATAAGCCACCTTGATGTGGAGCACCTGGCGTGATGAAGTGCCATCTCGTACCTGCATGCGCCAAGGCTTGTTGATTGTAATGAGACTCAAAGAGAGCCAGGTCTTCCTTCATGAGCCGGTTGGCCCCCACAAAGGCAGTCCCATTATCGCTGTAGAGATCGGGGCAGGGTCCACGCCTGCCGGTGAAACGGGTGAAAGCATCCAAGAAAGCTTGTGATGAGAGGTCCTCTATGACCTCTAAATGCACGGCTTTGGTAGCCATGCATACGAATATTGCCAGGTATCCCTTTGTAGTGGTGCGGGATCGTTTGGTTCCCACACGTAGGGTGAATGGTCCACAGTAATCTACCCCAGACGATAGGAAGGGTCTTGCCGCATTGACTCGTTGACTGGGCAGTGAGGCCATCTGTTGCTTTATTAACGTCCCACGATGTCTTCGACAGATGACGCATTTGTGGACGAATGTCCTAACCGCTTGTCGGCCCTGAAGTATCCAATACTTATGGCGTAGTGTCTGGAGCATCAGTTGTGCTTCACCATGCATGGTGATCTCGTGAGTGTGGTCCAACAGCAACCCGACGAGATGTCCTGTCTTCGGTAGGACGAGCGGGAATTTCTGCTCATGTGGCAGCGATGAGTAAGTGAGCCGGCCTCCGACTCGAAGTAGATCCTTGTCGTCTAAGTAAGGATTTAGTGATAGTAACGGGCTTCCGCTCCCCAGTGGAGCTTTCTTGTGTAGTTGCTGGATGTCTTGAGAGAAGCACATCGCTTGCTCTATTCGTATAAGGCGTTGTAGGGCGTCATCGAGCTCATCCGCTCCGATCACGGGTTCCTGGATACGATGTCTATGTGACTTCAGCCACCTTGTTATGTAGGCAACAACGCGTAGAAGTTTCTGCATTCGGCTATATCGTTCCACCAAGGGGATGACCGTGCCGTCTCTGCATCGAGTAGTCAATGGGTGTGATGCGGGTTGCATGGTGACACCGGTAACAACCAATGGTTTGATTTCAGCTGCGATAGTAACCAGGTCTTTATCATCAGGCTGCCCGGCTGGGCCAAGAGGGAGCGGACCGACCTTCAACCAGTCTGGGCCTTGCCACCATAGGTTATGATTGACGAGCTCTGAGGTACCAATACCTCGACTCGCGCAGTCAGCAGGGTTCTGAGCAGAGCGTACGTGATGCCACCGTTCAGGTGACGTGAGCTCTTGTATTTGTCGGACTCGATTCGCGACGTATGGCTTCAATGTTGAAGGCTCCTTCCTTAACCAGCATAACACGATGCTGGAATCTGACCATAAGTAGTATGGTGCTGTAACTAGTCCAAGAGCTGTACGGATGTTCATCAGAGTGGTGGCCAATAGGTGGGCGGCACAAAGTTCTAGACGAGGTATAGTGGCGCCCTTGATGGGGGCTACCTTCGTGCGTGCAGTCACCAGGGAGATCTGCACTCGTTCATCTGGGTAGGTGGTCCTTAGGTAGACCACTGCTGCGTAGGCTCGGGAGCTGGCATCACAGAAACCATGAATTGTGGTGGGGTGCTGATTGTGCATGCCTAGCCAGCGTGGGACCCGAACCTGATTGAGGTTGACCAAGTCGTCCCGGAATGTCTGCCAAGTGTGCTGCAACTCATCAGTGAGGGGGGCATCCCAAGTGATGCCTGCGGACCAGAGTGTCTGGATGAACACCTTTCCGACGATTACCACAGGAGCAAGAAGACCGGTGGGGTCAAATAGCTGAGCCACTTCACTCAGTACACGCCTCTTTGTTGCAGGAGGGCGTGGTACTTCTAGTTCCACGTGAAAGAAGAGCTCGTCAGCTGTTGGGTCCCAACGTAGACCAAGTACTGTTGCCGTTGGGCAGTCAATGACAAGCTCTGTGGAAGAAGAAGAAAAGGAAGCTTGATTAGTTAACCTCGACATTACCTGTATGCTATTCGAGTTCCATTTGCGGAGTGCAAAATGTCCAGCCAAGAGGACCTTATTGACGTCTCCGGCCAGGCGTACTGCTTCGACGGCACTGTTGCAGCTAGTGAGGAGGTCATCCACGTAAAAGGCCTTCTCAATCGTCTCAATTGCCGCTCGGGCACGTGTTGGATCTGCGACTAAACTCTGGTTATCGTGCGCACACTGGATCATCGATCGCACTGAAGTGTATGGACTAGATGCCATACCATACGTAACGGTTGTTAACCGAAAGACATTGAGCTCGTCTGACGGTGACTCTCTCCAGAGAATCCGCTGGAAATCACGATGTTCAGGTGCTACCAGGACCTGACGGAACATCTTCTCGACATCGGCTGTCAAAGCAATGGGGTATCTCCGGAACCTCAAGATCACATTGATAAGTGAATCTTGGATCGTCGGACCCACCAGCTGGACATCATTGAGTGAGACTCCAGTAGTGGTTTTGGCTGACGCATTGAATACCACACGGAATTTAGTGATTACCGCATGATGCGGGATGTAGTACGAGTTGGGGTGGTCGCCATGTTGACCCACCCGCTCCATGTGTCCCATAGCTTCATATTCACGCATGAATGTTGTGTACTTCTCGCGGAGTTCGGGATTGTTGTAGAGTCTTCTCTCTAGACAATAGAACTGGCGTACGGCTGAGCGGTAGGATGCGCCTAGCTTCGGGGCATCGTGTCGAAATGGTATCTGAACCATGTACCGACCATCAGGTGTGCGTGAGTGTGTCGAATCGAAATGGCGACTGCACTCATCCTCTCTGGATTCGTCGAGAGGAACTTCTTCTAGCTTCCAGAAGTTCTTTACCAATTCGTCTAAGGTAAAGTCTGAAGATGGTTCCGCATTTATCCGGGCGTTATGAGCTCGTGCGATGGGCTGCGGTGGTGCCAGAGCAGCTGGACCAAAGACCACCCAACCAAGCCGGGTACACTGTGCATGTGGTTCGTGAAATTGACCATGAATAACCTCGCTCTGGACTATGTATCCCCATACATCTGCACCGAGTAAAACATCAATGGCACCAGGGGTTCCTAGGTGCTTATCAGCCAATGGTAGACCCGCCAAGTGGGTCCACTGCGTAGTATCGACGTATGAGTCAGGGATGACTGACGCAATGGTCGGGATCACCAGAGCCTTGAGTTGGATGGTGAAAGAGGAACGGGTCGACCGAAGTGACAACGTCACTTGTTCCTGTACAGGCGCATGCTTCAATGCGCCAATGCCTTGCACGGCGATGTCCACTGGAGACCTCGGGAGTTTAAGCCTGTCAACTAGAGAGGTTTTAGCAAAACTTACCTGCGATCCTGGATCGCAGAGGGCGCGCACCAAGTGCCGCTCCGCTGTTTGACTGTACGTATAGACTAATGCTGTCGCCAATAGTACAGTCGAGCTGGGGTTGAGGAGTCAATTTGAATCCTCCTGGAACACGTCAGGTGGTCCATGTTTCCGTTCCTGGTACGAAACCCAGTTGGACGGTTCTGGCAATCGCTGTTTGGATCCTGAAGGTTTACCTTGTTGCGCAGCAGGATCCGCTGACGGCTTCTTTGAAGATTGCGGCTGACTCTTGCACAGGAGCGTGTTGTGTCGCTGATTGCAATTGCGGCAATTGAATGCAGATGGGCACCTATCCGAGCGGTGTCCAGACTTCAGGCAGTTGAAGCACAGGTCCTCTGCTCGGAGGAAGTTGAGCTTCGTGCTGGCATCCCAGCCACCGAACTCGCTGCAGTGGTTGAGGGTGTGGTTTCCGTTGCAAGCTACACACCGGTTATTCTGCTTCTTTATGGCTGCTGCGGCATGTGTCCGAGCGACCGGTTTAGACCGGGCCGAGGGACGCGGAGCTGACCTCTGATACGCATCAGCTCGCGGGGTGACTCCTCTGTGGCGACAGCTACCCCCAAAAACCGGGATACGTGAGCCTCTGCCAGCAATCTGGGGTTGTCGAAGCGCTCCTTGAGTGCCGCCCATAGTTCCTCGTACCCTCCTGAGTAAACACTCCCGACGAGACCCACGTCTGTCACTTTCACGGAGTCCCGAAGCTTCTGCAGTTTGTAGGGCACGGGTAGATCGGCGTTGTGCACCATCGTCTCGAAGGCGTCTTTGAACTCCAGCCACTTCTGGAGTTCCCCAGTGAAGGTAGGGATCCGGATCGACTCCAGCTTCATCTCCAGCTTCGCCGTTGATGTGGAAGGGATTGTTGGCACCACGACCTCTTTGGGCACGTCCAGGACTGCTACCCGCCGTTTCAACGCTGACGATGCTTCGATGTACTGCTGCGTCACCGTCTGCTGCAGCAATCCGTGCTCCTCTATGTCATCGTCTGTTACCTCTTCAAGTATTGCGTCATGGGCCGCCTGGAACCGCTGGTATTGTAACTCCAGATCCTTCTCTACCATGTAGATACGGGTAAGGTCCCATCCGTTTAGATCAGCCGTCAGTATTGTGGTATGGTGGTTCTTGAGCGCCTGGCACGCCGTTGTTCTTCGCAGCAATTGGATGCGACTCTTCTGAGGATCTGTTGAGGGGCCTAGCCGAGTCTCCTTTATTTGAGGTTGCAGCTTCTCGAGGTGCCGCCTCAAACTCACCGATGCCTCTTTGTACTGCGCCTCCACGATGTGCAACAGTGCATCGTGCTCGAGGAGGTCTGACTCGTCGGTGTCGCCGACATCCAGCAGAGCTACTTCGTGTGCGCTCTGGAAGCGCTCGTATTGTTGATCTAGAGAGCGTTGTTCGCTCTCGATCCGGGCCACATCCCAGCTAGCCATGTCCGCGGACACGATGTTGTTATGCAGCCGCTTCAAGGCGGTGCATGCTGCTGACCTTTTTGTTAGATGCGCCATGTTAGATGAGCACTTCACAAATTGAGCACGAGGGTTGGACACTTATATGTTCACGAGCACTGAATCTATCCCAACGATAGGATTATGGCCGCGTACCACAGTAGCGCAACTACACTTAACACAAAGACGACGATCGCGAATTCAATATAGCTTGGATGCCAAGATCCACAAACGCACATTCAACAGGTTCACGAGGGACACGACAAAAATGTTCTAAATGTCACTTAAATTCGCACAATATACCTCACAGGGGGCACCAAAATGTTGGGAATTAAACTTCCAACGACAAGGGGGAGAGATACTTGATTTAATAGTTTGTTTCAAAAGGGCACTTTGCCGAACACAAATTTTACTTATGATATTTCTTTATTAAATTATTTTAATTTACAAGTCTTTTATTGGCGCAGCACACAACCAACCACGTTGAAGAATAGAAGAGAACCGAATTCAGACTGACCAAGTCAGTCACCAAGCCACCACCAGTCCGTTGTCCAAGAATGCAGCGTCACCAAAACGCCCACAGGTTAATTGAGTCCAGTATCTGGTACCAGGCCCATGCCTTGGATACCCAACGACACACAACCAAGAATGTGCCAACGCCAGCAACAATAGCGAAGATCCGTGGGAGCGTCATCTGAGGGTAAGCCATCGTCGTGGTGTTGTTTATTTGTTCTTCCTAGAACTGTCTTGCAACCCTCAGCACTCTGCTGTATTTATCCAAGATAAATATAGGGCAGCGATGATTGACTGGCGACAATAAGAGTCGAATGTCACAGTCCAGTCGTTGAGTGAGCGACACTACGAGCCGCTTCATCCTATCCATAACCATAGCATATGTTGTAGGTATCTGCCATGCTAATGCATACCCATGGTGTGCGCTATGTGTTCGCTCTACTATTGCATACCCATGGTATGCGCTGTGTATCTGCTATACGGTGGGTGACGACACCACCTATAGCTCTATGTATACTTAGATATGTGCATTGTGCCTGTACTGTGGGTAGGTATCCGCTTTGGCTGGCACAGAAATGAAGCACAAATCAATGGCACATTTAATTCGACACATTTTGATGTCCATCGACTGCTCATATATCGAGGCAGTATGGAATGTGTGATATGATGCTGCCTTGCTGATGGTGGTGGTGGGTGTAGTGAGGTACTAAGTACTTTCTGCTGCATCAGCGCGTACGTTGACCACCAAATCTCGAGGTCAATGGTGATTGACCGAACACAGTCTTTACTTTCAATTATTTCAAACAGTCTTTACTTTATCGCAATTCACAATCCATAATAAACCGCTTCGCTTCCGAGCGCCTATTTATATACTTCAAATCGGTTCGAGAATCTACGAGGTTCTTCTCGATGCTTAACGAAGTTCTCCTCTTTATCACTAGATGCTTAACGAAGCTAGTTCTCCTCTTAATCCCTAGATGTTGCCCCTTTCGAGGTTCTTGTATGCGCTGAATGAATTGAGTTCCCCTTTTACCACTAGATGTTTCTCGATGCTTAAAGAAGCGAGTTCTCCTATTAATCCGATATTAAAAGAGATAAAGAGTGTATACACATTACATTGCCCCCTCCTTAGGATTGATCGTCCCGAACAAATCTATCGTTCTCATCACCAATGTAGCGATGTAGCCGGTCGCGATGTACAACTTTAGGTTTTCCTCTGACTCCCTTTTGTATCCGGTACACGACATCGTTGATTTTTGTAATGACTGTATATGGACCTTCCCAGTCCCGTTGAAGTTTCGGTGACAACCCTTTTTGTCGATGGGGATTGTAAAGCCACACCCGATCTCCTGCTTGGAGCTCTGTTGTTGTCGCTCGTATATCGTAGCGTGTCTTCATTCGGTCACTGAACATCTTTATTTTCAACCTGGTATTGTCGTGGATCTGAAGGAGTCTTTCTCTGAGGTCATCAATGTAGTCATCCTCGGCTTGCAGCTCCGACGTGGGACATCCAAATTTTATTTCGCTCGGCAGTCTGATGTTCCTTCCCATCAAAATCTCAGACGGTGTATGACCAGTTGAGCTATGTCTTGCACTTCGATACGCCATCAAAAACAGTGGAATGTGTCGATCCCAATCTCGCTGGTTTTCGTCCACAACTTTGCAAAGATGTTCCTTCAGAGTTCGGTTGAATCGTTCGACCATGCCATCAGATTGTGGGTGAAGTGGTGTTGTTCTTGTCTTCTTGATGTCAAGAAGCCCACAAACTTCCTGAAATATATTTGATTCAAAATTCCTTCCCTGGTCAGAGTGCAGTTCTAATGGAACGCCGAATCTGCTCACCCAGTTGAAGACAATTTGGTCTGCGACTATTTTGGCTTCTTGGTTTGGAATGGCGTATGCTTCAGGCCACTTGCTGAAGTAATCCATGACGACCAGAATATAACGATTTCCATTATTTGTTTCCGGAAATGGACCCGCCACGTCTACTGCAATCCTTTCGAAGGGTGCTCCGACATTATACTGCTGCATTTGGCTGTGGTTCTTTTTGTTCGGACCTTTAGTGGCAGCACAGGTATCGCATTTTCGGCACCATTTCTCGACATCTTCCCTTGCATGTAGCCAGTAAAATCGTTGTCGAACCTTTTCTAGCATCTTGTTCACTCCTAGATGGCCTCCCGAAACTCCACCATGCATCTCTCGCAGAACGCCCATAACCTTCGATCCCGGTAAGACTAGCTGCATTACATAAGACTTTCCATCTGCTGATTTCCATTTACGTCGAAGGGCACCCTCTTGGACATGAAACGAGTCCCACTGTGCCCAATAGGCCTTCAGAGTCGGACTTCTATCGGAGATATCAGCCCATTCTGGTTTTTCCTGGTGTTCCTTCCAAGCGAGTATGGGTTCGATATCTGAGTCTTCTTGTTGAGCTTTCCTCAACTCGTCGTTGCTCCAGCCATAAATGGGATCGGTTTTGGTTCGTTGGACAGTAACCACTTCTTTTTCTTCTTGTCGTCTGCAATGCTTACAATCTTGCTTGCATGGTCTCCGAGACAGTGCATCTGCATTTGAGTGAAGATTCCCCTTCCGATGTTGAATTTCATAATCGTACGTCTGCAGCCTCTCAATCCATCTCGCCACTTGACCCTCTGGATTCTTGAAATTCAAAAGCCAGTTTAGTGCTCCATGGTCAGTTCGGAGAAGAAACTTCTGTCCGTAGAGATACTTATGGAAGTGTTTTGTTGCCAAAATCAGTGCAAGAAGTTCTCTTCTGGTCACACAATAGTTTCTTTCCGACTTCGAGAGTACCTTGCTGTAATAGGCAATCACCTTTTCTTCGCCATTATGCACCTGCGATAATACAGCACCTATCCCGACATTGCTCGCATCAGCATCAATTATGAACGGTTTTCCTGGAGTTGGGTAGGTCAGCACTGGTGCATTTCACAAGCGTTGCTTGAGCTCTTGAAAGCTGCGCTCGCATTCACCTGACCATCTAAACTGCTTTCCCTTTTCCGTTAGCTGATGTAGACTCTTGGCGATTCCAGCAAAGTCCTTCACAAAGCGCCTATAGTAAGTGGCTAGACCCAGAAAGCTTCGGAGTTGGTGTTTGTCCTGTGGTGTTGGCCAATTCTTCACGGTATCAACCTTATCAGGATCTGTTTTTACTCCTTGGGATGAGATGATATGTCCCAGATATTTCACTTTGGTTTTGAAGAGTGAACACTTTTCTAGGTTAAGCTTGAGGTGGGCTTCTCGAAGTCTTTGAAACACGGCTCTCAGATTTGTACAGTGTTCGTCAAATGTTTTCCCGTATACTATGACGTCATCCAAATAGACCAGGCAAGATTTCCATGTGATTCCTTGCAGGACGCCTTCCATTAGGCGCTCAAAAGTCGCTGGAGCATTGCAAAGTCCAAAAGGCATCACTTTGAACTGCCACAATCCGTTTCCTGTTGAGAATGCTGTCTTTTCTTTGTCTTCAGAATGGATTTCGACTTGCCAGTAACCACTTTTCAAGTCCAAAGTTGAGAACCATTGTGCTCCTTCCATTGCATCCAGAGTGTTGCCACGATTTGGTGGCAACAGAAACTACTTTTTATGAACCCTTTATTAAAACACAATCGTCTTTGTGAAGGGGGTTATAAAATCCTTTAAGATAAATTTTATTAATGTAATAATAGCTACATTTATATTATTATATTATACTCACATTAGTTTCTATCTTAGGATTTTTATTTTTTCTTTTTTTCTTTAAATTTTGTTAGGTTATCTAGATATTTTAATTATACAATTTAGGTTATTAGCTCTTTGCGTGCTCAATTGCTAAGATAAAAGTTTAAAAAATGAATGCCAATTTGTATGGCGGAGACTTCCGGCATATTTGTTTATCCGGAAGCCGCGAGCCACCAGGGAGGTAATACATTATGAACTATAACAACCCGATCATACTGGGTTTGCCACAGGGTTGTTAACACTCCCCCTTGGTAGTTCCGACCGTGGGCTAACATCTTTCTCAGCTCTGATATCTAGAACAGCTAATTTCACTGCTGGCTTTTCATAAACTCCACTTTGTGTTTGCACAAAGGCGCTTCGAACTTGGCCGTCTTTAGAAATCGTAGTTTGGATTACACGACCTTTGTGCCAGCAGTTTCTTGGGCTCATTGGATCGACGATCAGGACAATATCACCCTTTTCAATAGGCTTCGCTGAAGTAAACCACTTGGTTCGGCGAGTAATTGTCGGAAGATACTCCCTTACCCAGCGTTGCCAGAAGCGTTCTGCATACTGTTGCGATATAAGCCAGTTTCTTTTAAGTAATTTAGTGTCACTGTCGAATACTGCGGGTGGTTTGCTGCCATTTGAAGACCCCAAAAGAAAGTGATTGGGAGTTAACGCTTCTTCGCTTTCGTCGTCGATGGGAATATAGGTAAGTGGACGGGAATTCACTATGTTTTCGACCTCTATAAGCATGCTCCGTAACAATTCATCCGAAGGATTTCTAGTTGGCACTATGTCGTAAAGGGAGGTTTTTACTGACCTCACTAGCCTTTCCCAGCTGCCACCCATATGTGGTGACCCCGGTGGAATGAAGGTCCATTTGGTATCGGTTGTCGTGAACGTCTCCATTAGTTTTTCAGTGTTGACTTCTTTAAGCGCCTCTCTTAGTTCTCGCTCAGCACCATGGAAATTTGTTCCGTTGTCGCTGAAGATCTCGATCGGAACGCCACGCCTTGCCATAAAATTTCTGAGAGCCAAAATGCACGAATCTGCCGATAATGAGTGTGCGATCTCAAGATGAATTGCTCTGGTTGTCAGACATGTCAACAATACTCCCCATCGTTTCTCGGTCCTTCGAAGAATACTCACATTCATAGGCCCAAAGTAGTCGACTCCGACGAATGAGAAGGGTCGACAGAATGGAGCAATTCGTGCTGGTGGGAGTTGAGCCATCATAGGAGGTTGTGGTTTGGCTCTGGTATTTTTGCAATCTTGGCAATTTTTTCTTACAAGTCTTAATGCAGATCTCATATGAGCGATGTGAAATTTTTGCCGCAGTTCGTTTATAACGGTTTCGTGGTTTCGATGGTTGAAACGGACGTGAAGATCGGTGATGATTAGCGCGGTGATGGGATGATTTCTCGGGAGAATTATGGGTTTCTTAACGTCTTCGCTGATATCGGCAGAGGAAGGTATCCTGCTATTCGCTCGAATAACCTTATCTGCGTCTAGGTATGGACACAGATTGTAGAGTATGCTGCTCTTTTCAACGGATTTTTTGGAGGATAAGTCCACAATTTCATCCCGATACTCGCTAGTCTGGGCTTCACGGAATAATTCAGCTTCGGCAGATCGAAGTTCTTCTTGTCTGAGATATCCCTTTCTCTGCTGATGAAGAATACCTGATTTCCTTTGATGTCTCTTGATACTAGTGTTGTGGATGAAGCGGAAAAAGTATGCTGCGGTCCTAATTAGCCGTCTCCAACTTGAGGTATCACTGATTCGAAAATTGTCTTCTTTATTCAGAGTGTGTAGGTTGACAAAACATGTTTTTAACTCCTCAACTGTGGCATTCTCAGGGGGTATTTTATTTGGCCAAAGACTCGGGTGAGTTTTCAAAAATTCTGGACCCGTAAACCACCGATTGGACGCCTTAAATTCGGGAACTTTCTGCCACTTCGTTCCTTCATCAGCAACATTTAACTTAGTGGAAATCCATTTCCAATCGGATATTTCTGAGAAGTCCAGTATTTCGCTTACACGAAAGGCAACGAATGGTTTGTATCTGCGGTGATCAGATTGAATCCAGCTTAGAATATTTTTTGAATCCGACCAGAAAGTACATTGGGAAATACGGATCGTGTGTGATTTTGTAATGACTTTCGCAAATCTTACGCCGAGGACTGCCGCCTGAAGCTCAAGCCTTGGGATCGATAAGCTTTTTAATGGAGCTACTCTCGTTTTGGCACCAATCAGGACACAGTTTATATTATCGTCATTTGCGATTCTCAGGTATGCAACAGCAGCGAAACCATTTTCGCTTGCATCCACGAATACGTGTAACTGCTTTTCGGAATTCGGATCAGGATTATTGACGATATAGCATCTTGGAATTCTGAGTTTCACTATTTCAGGCAGGTATCGAATCCATTTCAGCCATTTTTCTAGCTCTGCACCTTTGATCTCTTCGTCCCATCCGATATTGGATCGCCATATATCCTGTAGAAGTACCTTGATGTACATGAGGAAATGTGCTAGGAGACCTAATGGGTCGAAGATCGTCATTAAAATCCTTAGAACTTCTCATTTCGTTGGACGTTTGTGACCGGAAAGAATATCAGTTTGAACTGCACTGGCATTTATTTTATAGGTGAAGCAATCAGATGCAGTGCACCACCACATGCCTAAAACCTTTTCAGTCCCCATTTCCACGTCAAGAGCAAGATCCACTTGGTCGGTTGGTTCAGATTTCATTGCTTTCACGACTTCAGGTGAATTAGAAATCCAGTTCCTAATGAAGAATCCTCCTTGTAGGTGTACGTAACAAATTTCTTTAGCCAATTGTATAGCCTTCTCTTCCGAGCTTGTACTATCCATCAGATCATCGACATATTGATTATTTTTGATCGATTGGACAGCTCTTGGAAACTTGGCGGAAAATTCATCAGCATTCTTTCTGATCACATACTGCGCGCTGGCGGAGGCAGATGTCGCTCCCATTATCATTACTTGCATTGCTAACACCTCAGGTTCAACTTCCTCGCTGGCACTCCATAAAAACCTTTGAAAGTGTTGGTCTTCCTTGCGAATCTGAATTTGGTGGTACATTTCCATGATATCTGCGAAGATTGCAACTAGGTCTTCTCTGAATTTAAACAAAACAGTTACAAGTGATGCAAGTTGACCTGGACCCCTCAAAAGCATAGAGTTCAGCGATATACCTTGAACGGTCGCTGCTGCGTCCCATACGATCTCTAGCTTCCCAGGTTTGTTTGGATTGAAAACAGGAAATATAGGAAGATACCAACAGCGGTCACCTCTTTTGGCTATTTCTTCTTTTGTGAGCTTTCTAGCATACCCTTTTGTGATCAATTGTTTGATCTTCTCGTCTAGGGATTTAGCCAGCTGCGGCTCCCTCTTCATTCTCTTGTGAAGACAAGCTAATCGCCTTTTTGCCATGGGAAGACTGTTTGGTATAGTGAAGTCGTCAAATTTCCAGAGTAGCGATGTTTCGTAGCGCCCATTTTTTCGAATTGTATTTGCATCTAGCTGATCCAGCGCACGCTTGTCTTCAGTTGGCATCAAGACCTTGTCTGTGTTTGATATCCCGAAGTTGTCCATGCAAATATAATCTTTTACTAGACGCTGAAATCCAGTATCATTGCATTCACAGATGTGAAAATTGTGGTGTTGGTATCTTAATTCACCGTCATGCAACTGTTGAGAGCAACCACCATGCACTAGCCATCCCAAACGAGTCTTAGTTGCGACAGGCTCTTCGGTTTTCCCTTCTCGACATTTTAGAGGAAGTCCCAATTTTGTATGCTTCATGCCAATTAACAAACGTGGAGATTGATTATCATACGATTCGATGGGTAGTCCTTTGAGATGTTCATATTTATTCTGTAGGTCTTCGAAATTTAGAGATTGATAAGGCAGCGATAGGTTCTTCACAGTGTGAACGTCAGAAAATGCATAAATCGCAGCATTAGGTACTGTGCTTGAAATTCGGAGAGTGAGCAATTGTGACTGGTTTTCATATCTATTAGTGTTGCCAGTCCACTTTAGACACAACGGCTGTGGTTTACCTTTCATATTAAGTTGGGTTGCGAGTTCCTCGTCCATCAAGGTCAGGGACGAACCATCATCCAGGAAAGCGAAAGTCTTAAGTTGAGATCCATTCCCATACAGGATTACTGGTACGATTCGAAATAGGGTGGATTCACAGTTGTTACGATGAGCGTTGCAATGGCTTTTCACATGGACCGAAACGTTTCCTTTCACCTCTTGAATTTCTTTCTTGATAGATTTCTCGACGTTGTTCTGGTCATTGTGTAATAGCGGATGATGTTTGAAAGTGCAATTATCTTTGCCGCAAACTGATGTTAAAGGGCAGTTCCGTATATTGTGTTTCTTCAAGCATCTTCTACAAAGTTGGTATTCTCTTACCGTTGCCCACTTCGAGGTTCGACTGAGCTGCTGAAATTGTTTACATACAGCCACTGAACTACAACTTCCTTGGCAAACGTAGCACTTATGTTTTAATTCGTTATTATTTGCATCAACCTTTGAGTGAGAATTAAGGAATCCGGGTTTTGGTTTGATCTCTCGAACTCGACTGGTACCTTTGCTCTCTACAGATGGCGTTTGAGTATGTGGAACTAGCACCCCGTTGGCGGCTTCAGCAAGTTGGTAGATCCATGCACTAAAGTGGGAGAGAGTGGAATCCGGCAACATCATCTTATAGATACTCCAGTTCAGGAGGATAGTTGGCGGAAGTTTACCTTCAAGCTGAGTCAGGAGCGAGGGGTTGTTTAGATGAGCGTATAATCCTGTTGCTTGTATAGTGGCATATAAGTTTTGAACTTCCAATGCGAAATTCAAAATTGTCTCTAACTTCCCATCTTTGGGTGGAGGTGTCGTATTAACCTTCTGAAGCAGTGTTTGGATGATAAGCTCCGGTCTTCCATAAAGTGCCTTCAGCCTCGACATAACTTGATGAAAGCAATTCGGTTGCAAGAGTAACCATCTGACTGCGGTTTTTGCCTTTCCCGTCAAGGCCTTATTAAGTCTCATCACGTTCTCTTCATCTGTAAAACCACAAAGTTCGGTACTCCTTTCAAAACTGGATATGAACAACGGCCATTGTTCAGGATCTCCATCGAAACTTGGTAGGTCTTTGGCCATCAAATGACGCGCAGCTATTTGATTTTTACTTAAGCTCCGTCTTTGTGGTTCACTTACATTCGGTGGTAGAAAAGGTACTGTTGGAAGGGGCGTTAATAATGCTTGAGGCGGAAACTGGTGCTGTGGTGGTACGTATGATGCTCGAGGTGGGAACTGCTGCTGTGGTGGTACATATGGTGCTTGAGGTGGGAACTGCTGCTGTGGTGGTACGTATGGTGCTCGAGATGGGAATTGTTGTTGTGGTGGTACGTATGGTGCTCGAGATGGGAATTGGTATGTTGAATTTTTGTACATAACTGGAGCATGTTGAATTTCCGTCGACATCTCATTTGTCTTGCATAAGTTTCCGGGCCATAACCTAGTAAGATCACAATCATGGCCATTGTATTGCAATTTAGGCTCAAGTGGATGTCCTTGACTTGGATCTAAATCTTTATGAATCAACTTTGACTGCGACAAGGGTTTGCGTAAATCATCTCCTAACCACTTATTTACTTTGGTGATAGACATTGCTTCGGCATCGGTAACTGATGATCCGTATTCCCTTGGCACCTTGCTCAAGATTTTATTTTTCTTCTCCAAGTACTCGTTGTCTCTTTTCTCCTTCAACTCCCTTTCTTCACTCAACAACTGCAGCTCTATCTGAATATTCCTCTCAAAGGCAGTTCTAGACCCTCTAGAACTGATTGAGAAATTTGACAATGATCGTGGCTGATTCGATTAGTAGATACGGGTGTATCCGAATGACCAATTGTATCGAAGGTTCTCGTGGCATGTGATGCAGCATTCTTTCCAAAAAATCGTCTCGGAATAGCACCTCTGCTAATCGTTTCGGCTGGATCGGCAACAACGTTGGATAGGTGGTGACTAAAGGTGGCAGCAGTTGATATGGAATTTGAAAATCCATCTGTGGTAGCACGTGCCGATGTAGACTGCACATCTCTTAATGTGATGTCACGTCTAGAATCTAAATACAAGCTGGATTCAATATGACCTGCTTCAAAAATATTTTCATGATGAAGTGCTATCCTAGAGAATGTATTATTTACACAATTTTTTAATGTATATTTATTAATATTGTTTTCGATATATGACATGGTAGACGGGGCAGTATATGAGGCAATAGGGGGGACAGTACAGGCGGCAGATGCTGCACCATATGATTCGGTGCATGTTGCTGTACTTACGGCAGTATTCGGGGCAAAATTCTGCTCGTCGTATATTGATACACCCAGGGTGTTATTAACACTACTTGGCACGATACTTGACGTAGTACGTAACGCCGTATTCGGTATTGTGCATGACCAAGTGCATTGGGTTTCACTCGCAGTATATGGCAACGAATTGGCAGAATCCAAACCAAAACTTGATGAGGTGCTGACCGCATTGTTGGCGGCGGTGGTTACTGCATCATTTGGCACAGTATATGGTGCATTATATGGCATGATCGCTTCAGCAGCATCTTGAAGAACTACTTCTCTAACAACATTAGATAGAGGGGAGCACTTACCTGACATTATTGCACAAGAGGTGCCACAAACCCAGCTTTCATGTTGAATAAAACTATCGACGCCGGCGCAGCTGTAATGGTGCCAGGTTTGGCAGACATCGCACTGAGCCATATCGTCAGCAGAATCGGGCCATCGCAGTCGACACAATTGTAATCCTCCGCCGATGGCAGTGATTTCTTCGTATGGTGCGGTCGCGAACGGGTAGCCTTTGGGGTCTTCCTTGGTGGCATCCTCACTTAGTGGACGGCAGGTGATACTCCAAATCCAGATTAATCAAATATAATGATTTTATAAATTGTTGCCACGATTTGGTGGCAACAGAAACTACTTTTTATGAACCCTTTATTAAAACACAATCGTCTTTGTGAAGGGGGTTATAAAATCCTTTAAGATAAATTTTATTAATGTAATAATAGCTACATTTATATTATTATATTATACTCACATTAGTTTCTATCTTAGGATTTTTATTTTTTCTTTTTTGCTTTAAATTTTGTTAGGTTATCTAGATATTTTAATTATACAATTTAGGTTATTAGCTCTTTGCGTGCTCAATTGCTAAGATAAAAGTTTAAAAAATGAATGCCAATTTGTATGGCGGAGACTTCCGGCATATTTGTTTATCCGGAAGCCGCGAGCCACCAGGGAGGTAATACATTATGAACTATAACAACCCGATCATACTGGGTTTGCCACAGGGTTGTTAACACTCCCCCTTGGTAGTTCCGACCGTGGGCTAACATCTTTCTCAGCTCTGATATCTAGAACAGCTAATTTCACTGCTGGCTTTTCATAAACTCCACTTTGTGTTTGCACAAAGGCGCTTCGAACTTGGCCGTCTTTAGAAATCGTAGTTTGGATTACACGACCTTTGTGCCAGCAGTTTCTTGGGCTCATTGGATCGACGATCAGGACAATATCACCCTTTTCAATAGGCTTCGCTGAAGTAAACCACTTGGTTCGGCGAGTAATTGTCGGAAGATACTCCCTTACCCAGCGTTGCCAGAAGCGTTCTGCATACTGTTGCGATATAAGCCAGTTTCTTTTAAGTAATTTAGTGTCACTGTCGAATACTGCGGGTGGTTTGCTGCCATTTGAAGACCCCAAAAGAAAGTGATTGGGAGTTAACGCTTCTTCGCTTTCGTCGTCGATGGGAATATAGGTAAGTGGACGGGAATTCACTATGTTTTCGACCTCTATAAGCATGCTCCGTAACAATTCATCCGAAGGATTTCTAGTTGGCACTATGTCGTAAAGGGAGGTTTTTACTGACCTCACTAGCCTTTCCCAGCTGCCACCCATATGTGGTGACCCCGGTGGAATGAAGGTCCATTTGGTATCGGTTGTCGTGAACGTCTCCATTAGTTTTTCAGTGTTGACTTCTTTAAGCGCCTCTCTTAGTTCTCGCTCAGCACCATGGAAATTTGTTCCGTTGTCGCTGAAGATCTCGATCGGAACGCCACGCCTTGCCATAAAATTTCTGAGAGCCAAAATGCACGAATCTGCCGATAATGAGTGTGCGATCTCAAGATGAATTGCTCTGGTTGTCAGACATGTCAACAATACTCCCCATCGTTTCTCGGTCCTTCGAAGAATACTCACATTCATAGGCCCAAAGTAGTCGACTCCGACGAATGAGAAGGGTCGACAGAATGGAGCAATTCGTGCTGGTGGGAGTTGAGCCATCATAGGAGGTTGTGGTTTGGCTCTGGTATTTTTGCAATCTTGGCAATTTTTTCTTACAAGTCTTAATGCAGATCTCATATGAGCGATGTGAAATTTTTGCCGCAGTTCGTTTATAACGGTTTCGTGGTTTCGATGGTTGAAACGGACGTGAAGATCGGTGATGATTAGCTAGATTAGATTTTTTCTTTTTTGCTTTAAATTTTGTTAGGTTATCTAGATATTTTAATTATACAATTTAGGTTATTAGCTCTTTGCGTGCTCAATTGCTAAGATAAAAGTTTAAAAAATGAATGCCAATTTGTATGGCGGAGACTTCCGGCATATTTGTTTATCCGGAAGCCGCTAGCCACCAGGGAGGTAATACATTATGAACTATAACAACCCGATCATACTGGGTTTGCCACAGGGTTGTTAACACTCCCCCTTGGTAGTTCCGACCGTGGGCTAACATCTTTCTCAGCTCTGATATCTAGAACAGCTAATTTCACTGCTGGCTTTTCATAAACTCCACTTTGTGTTTGCACAAAGGCGCTTCGAACTTGGCCGTCTTTAGAAATCGTAGTTTGGATTACACGACCTTTGTGCCAGCAGTTTCTTGGGCTCTTTGGATCGACGATCAGGACAATATCACCCTTTTCAATAGGCTTCGCTGAAGTAAACCACTTGGTTCGGCGAGTAATTGTCGGAAGATACTCCCTTACCCAGCGTTGCCAGAAGCGTTCTGCATACTGTTGCGATATAAGCCAGTTTCTTTTAAGTAATTTAGTGTCACTGTCGAATACTGCGGGTGGTTTGCTGCCATTTGAAGACCCCAAAAGAAAGTGATTGGGAGTTAACGCTTCTTCGCTTTCGTCGTCGATGGGAATATAGGTAAGTGGACGGGAATTCACTATGTTTTCGACCTCTATAAGCATGCTCCGTAACAATTCATCCGAAGGATTTCTAGTTGGCACTATGTCGTAGAGGGAGGTTTTTACTGACCTCACTAGCCTTTCCCAGCTGCCACCCATATGTGGTGACCCCGGTGGAATGAAGGTCCATTTGGTATCGGTTGTCGTGAACGTCTCCATTAGTTTTTCAGTGTTGACTTCTTTAAGCGCCTCTCTTAGTTCTCGCTCAGCACCATGGAAATTTGTTCCGTTGTCGCTGAAGATCTCGATCGGAACGCCACGCCTTGCCATAAAATTTCTGAGAGCCAAAATGCACGAATCTGCCGATAATGAGTGTGCGATCTCAAGATGAATTGCTCTGGTTGTCAGACATGTCAACAATACTCCCCATCGTTTCTCGGTCCTTCGAAGAATACTCACATTCATAGGCCCAAAGTAGTCGACTCCGACGAATGAGAAGGGTCGACAGAATGGAGCAATTCGTGCTGGTGGGAGTTGAGCCATCATAGGAGGTTGTGGTTTGGCTCTGGTATTTTTGCAATCTTGGCAATTTTTTCTTACAAGTCTTAATGCAGATCTCATATGAGCGATGTGAAATTTTTGCCGCAGTTCGTTTATAACGGTTTCGTGGTTTCGATGGTTGAAACGGACGTGAAGATCGGTGATGATTAGCGCGGTGATGGGATGATTTCTCGGGAGAATTATGGGTTTCTTAACGTCTTCGCTGATATCGGCAGAGGAAGGTATCCTGCTATTCGCTCGAATAACCTTATCTGCGTCTAGGTATGGACACAGATTGTAGAGTATGCTGCTCTTTTCAACGGATTTTTTGGAGGATAAGTCCACAATTTCATCCCGATACTCGCTAGTCTGGGCTTCACGGAATAATTCAGCTTCGGCAGATCGAAGTTCTTCTTGTCTGAGATATCCCTTTCTCTGCTGATGAAGAATACCTGATTTCCTTTGATGTCTCTTGATACTAGTGTTGTGGATGAAGCGGAAAAAGTATGCTGCGGTCCTAATTAGCCGTCTCCAACTTGAGGTATCACTGATTCGAAAATTGTCTTCTTTATTCAGAGTGTGTAGGTTGACAAAACATGTTTTTAACTCCTCAACTGTGGCATTCTCAGGGGGTATTTTATTTGGCCAAAGACTCGGGTGAGTTTTCAAAAATTCTGGACCCGTAAACCACCGATTGGACGCCTTAAATTCGGGAACTTTCTGCCACTTCGTTCCTTCATCAGCAACATTTAACTTAGTGGAAATCCATTTCCAATCGGATATTTCTGAGAAGTCCAGTATTTCGCTTACACGAAAGGCAACGAATGGTTTGTATCTGCGGTGATCAGATTGAATCCAGCTTAGAATATTTTTTGAATCCGACCAGAAAGTACATTGGGAAATACGGATCGTGTGTGATTTTGTAATGACTTTCGCAAATCTTACGCCGAGGACTGCCGCCTGAAGCTCAAGCCTTGGGATCGATAAGCTTTTTAATGGAGCTACTCTCGTTTTGGCACCAATCAGGACACAGTTTATATTATCGTCATTTGCGATTCTCAGGTATGCAACAGCAGCGAAACCATTTTCGCTTGCATCCACGAATACGTGTAACTGCTTTTCGGAATTCGGATCAGGATTATTGACGATATAGCATCTTGGAATTCTGAGTTTCACTATTTCAGGCAGGTATCGAATCCATTTCAGCCATTTTTCTAGCTCTGCACCTTTGATCTCTTCGTCCCATCCGATATTGGATCGCCATATATCCTGTAGAAGTACCTTGATGTACATGAGGAAATGTGCTAGGAGACCTAATGGGTCGAAGATCGTCATTAAAATCCTTAGAACTTCTCGTTTCGTTGGACGTTTGTGACCGGAAAGAATATCAGTTTGAACTGCACTGGCATTTATTTTATAGGTGAAGCAATCAGATGCAGTGCACCACCACATGCCTAAAACCTTTTCAGTCCCCATTTCCACGTCAAGAGCAAGATCCACTTGGTCGGTTGGTTCAGATTTCATTGCTTTCACGACTTCAGGTGAATTAGAAATCCAGTTCCTAATGAAGAATCCTCCTTGTAGGTGTACGTAACAAATTTCTTTAGCCAATTGTATAGCCTTCTCTTCCGAGCTTGTACTATCCATCAGATCATCGACATATTGATTATTTTTGATCGATTGGACAGCTCTTGGAAACTTGGCGGAAAATTCATCAGCATTCTTTCTGATCACATACTGCGCGCTGGCGGAGGCAGATGTCGCTCCCATTATCATTACTTGCATTGCTAACACCTCAGGTTCAACTTCCTCGCTGGCACTCCATAAAAACCTTTGAAAGTGTTGGTCTTCCTTGCGAATCTGAATTTGGTGGTACATTTCCATGATATCTGCGAAGATTGCAACTAGGTCTTCTCTGAATTTAAACAAAACAGTTACAAGTGATGCAAGTTGACCTGGACCCCTCAAAAGCATAGAGTTCAGCGATATACCTTGAACGGTCGCTGCTGCGTCCCATACGATCTCTAGCTTCCCAGGTTTGTTTGGATTGAAAACAGGAAATATAGGAAGATACCAACAGCGGTCACCTCTTTTGGCTATTTCTTCTTTTGTGAGCTTTCTAGCATACCCTTTTGTGATAAATTGTTTGATCTTCTCGTCTAGGGATTTAGCCAGCTGCGGCTCCCTCTTCATTCTCTTGTGAAGACAAGCTAATCGCCTTTTTGCCATGGGAAGACTGTTTGGTATAGTGAAGTCGTCAAATTTCCAGAGTAGCGATGTTTCGTAGCGCCCATTTTTTCGAATTGTATTTGCATCTAGCTGATCCAGCGCACGCTTGTCTTCAGTTGGCATCAAGACCTTGTCTGTGTTTGATATCCCGAAGTTGTCCATGCAAATATAATCTTTTACTAGACGCTGAAATCCAGTATCATTGCATTCACAGATGTGAAAATTGTGGTGTTGGTATCTTAATTCACCGTCATGCAACTGTTGAGAGCAACCACCATGCACTAGCCATCCCAAACGAGTCTTAGTTGCGACAGGCTCTTCGGTTTTCCCTTCTCGACATTTTAGAGGAAGTCCCAATTTTGTATGCTTCATGCCAATTAACAAACGTGGAGATTGATTATCATACGATTCGATGGGTAGTCCTTTGAGATGTTCATATTTATTCTGTAGGTCTTCGAAATTTAGAGATTGATAAGGCAGCGATAGGTTCTTCACAGTGTGAACGTCAGAAAATGCATAAATCGCAGCATTAGGTACTGTGCTTGAAATTCGGAGAGTGAGCAATTGTGACTGGTTTTCATATCTATTAGTGTTGCCAGTCCACTTTAGACACAACGGCTGTGGTTTACCTTTCATATTAAGTTGGGTTGCGAGTTCCTCGTCCATCAAGGTCAGGGACGAACCATCATCCAGGAAAGCGAAAGTCTTAAGTTGAGATCCATTCCCATACAGGATTACTGGTACGATTCGAAATAGGGTGGATTCACAGTTGTTACGATGAGCGTTGCAATGGCTTTTCACATGGACCGAAACGTTTCCTTTCACCTCTTGAATTTCTTTCTTGATAGATTTCTCGACGTTGTTCTGGTCATTGTGTAATAGCGGATGATGTTTGAAAGTGCAATTATCTTTGCCGCAAACTGATGTTAAAGGGCAGTTCCGTATATTGTGTTTCTTCAAGCATCTTCTACAAAGTTGGTATTCTCTTACCGTTGCCCACTTCGAGGTTCGACTGAGCTGCTGAAATTGTTTACATACAGCCACTGAACTACAACTTCCTTGGCAAACGTAGCACTTATGTTTTAATTCGTTATTATTTGCATCAACCTTTGAGTGAGAATTAAGGAATCCGGGTTTTGGTTTGATCTCTCGAACTCGACTGGTACCTTTGCTCTCTACAGATGGCGTTTGAGTATGTGGAACTAGCACCCCGTTGGCGGCTTCAGCAAGTTGGTAGATCCATGCACTAAAGTGGGAGAGAGTGGAATCCGGCAACATCATCTTATAGATACTCCAGTTCAGGAGGATAGTTGGCGGAAGTTTACCTTCAAGCTGAGTCAGGAGCGAGGGGTTGTTTAGATGAGCGTATAATCCTGTTGCTTGTATAGTGGCATATAAGTTTTGAACTTCCAATGCGAAATTCAAAATTGTCTCTAACTTCCCATCTTTGGGTGGAGGTGTCGTATTAACCTTCTGAAGCAGTGTTTGGATGATAAGCTCCGGTCTTCCATAAAGTGCCTTCAGCCTCGACATAACTTGATGAAAGCAATTCGGTTGCAAGAGTAACCATCTGACTGCGGTTTTTGCCTTTCCCGTCAAGGCCTTATTAAGTCTCATCACGTTCTCTTCATCTGTAAAACCACAAAGTTCGGTACTCCTTTCAAAACTGGATATGAACAACGGCCATTGTTCAGGATCTCCATCGAAACTTGGTAGGTCTTTGGCCATCAAATGACGCGCAGCTATTTGATTTTTACTTAAGCTCCGTCTTTGTGGTTCACTTACATTCGGTGGTAGAAAAGGTACTGTTGGAAGGGGCGTTAATAATGCTTGAGGCGGAAACTGGTGCTGTGGTGGTACGTATGATGCTCGAGGTGGGAACTGCTGCTGTGGTGGTACATATGGTGCTTGAGGTGGGAACTGCTGCTGTGGTGGTACGTATGGTGCTCGAGATGGGAATTGTTGTTGTGGTGGTACGTATGGTGCTCGAGATGGGAATTGGTATGTTGAATTTTTGTACATAACTGGAGCATGTTGAATTTCCGTCGACATCTCATTTGTCTTGCATAAGTTTCCGGGCCATAACCTAGTAAGATCACAATCATGGCCATTGTATTGCAATTTAGGCTCAAGTGGATGTCCTTGACTTGGATCTAAATCTTTATGAATCAACTTTGACTGCGACAAGGGTTTGCGTAAATCATCTCCTAACCACTTATTTACTTTGGTGATAGACATTGCTTCGGCATCGGTAACTGATGATCCGTATTCCCTTGGCACCTTGCTCAAGATTTTATTTTTCTTCTCCAAGTACTCGTTGTCTCTTTTCTCCTTCAACTCCCTTTCTTCACTCAACAACTGCAGCTCTATCTGAATATTCCTCTCAAAGGCAGTTCTAGACCCTCTAGAACTGATTGAGAAATTTGACAATGATCGTGGCTGATTCGATTAGTAGATACGGGTGTATCCGAATGACCAATTGTATCGAAGGTTCTCGTGGCATGTGATGCAGCATTCTTTCCAAAAAATCGTCTCGGAATAGCACCTCTGCTAATCGTTTCGGCTGGATCGGCAACAACGTTGGATAGGTGGTGACTAAAGGTGGCAGCAGTTGATATGGAATTTGAAAATCCATCTGTGGTAGCACGTGCCGATGTAGACTGCACATCTCTTAATGTGATGTCACGTCTAGAATCTAAATACAAGCTGGATTCAATATGACCTGCTTCAAAAATATTTTCATGATGAAGTGCTATCCTAGAGAATGTATTATTTACACAATTTTTTAATGTATATTTATTAATATTGTTTTCGATATATGACATGGTAGACGGGGCAGTATATGAGGCAATAGGGGGGACAGTACAGGCGGCAGATGCTGCACCATATGATTCGGTGCATGTTGCTGTACTTACGGCAGTATTCGGGGCAAAATTCTGCTCGTCGTATATTGTTACACCCAGGGTGTTATTAACACTACTTGGCACGATACTTGACGTAGTACGTAACGCCGTATTCGGTATTGTGCATGACCAAGTGCATTGGGTTTCACTCGCAGTATATGGCAACGAATTGGCAGAATCCAAACCAAAACTTGATGAGGTGCTGACCGCATTGTTGGCGGCGGTGGTTACTGCATCATTTGGCACAGTATATGGTGCATTATATGGCATGATCGCTTCAGCAGCATCTTGAAGAACTACTTCTCTAACAACATTAGATAGAGGGGAGCACTTACCTGACATTATTGCACAAGAGGTGCCACAAACCCAGCTTTCATGTTGAATAAAACTATCGACGCCGGCGCAGCTGTAATGGTGCCAGGTTTGGCAGACATCGCACTGAGCCATATCGTCAGCAGAATCGGGCCATCGCAGTCGACACAATTGTAATCCTCCGCCGATGGCAGTGATTTCTTCGTATGGTGCGGTCGCGAACGGGTAGCCTTTGGGGTCTTCCTTGGTGGCATCCTCACTTAGTGGACGGCAGGTGATACTCCAAATCCAGATTAATCAAATATAATGATTTTATAAATTGTTGCCACGATTTGGTGGCAACAGAAACTACTTTTTATGAACCCTTTATTAAAACACAATCGTCTTTGTGAAGGGGGTTATAAAATCCTTTAAGATAAATTTTATTAATGTAATAATAGCTACATTTATATTATTATATTATACTCACATTAGTTTCTATCTTAGGATTTTTATTTTTTCTTTTTTGCTTTAAATTTTGTTAGGTTATCTAGATATTTTAATTATACAATTTAGGTTATTAGCTCTTTGCGTGCTCAATTGCTAAGATAAAAGTTTAAAAAATGAATGCCAATTTGTATGGCGGAGACTTCCGGCATATTTGTTTATCCGGAAGCCGCGAGCCACCAGGGAGGTAATACATTATGAACTATAACAACCCGATCATACTGGGTTTGCCACAGGGTTGTTAACACTCCCCCTTGGTAGTTCCGACCGTGGGCTAACATCTTTCTCAGCTCTGATATCTAGAACAGCTAATTTCACTGCTGGCTTTTCATAAACTCCACTTTGTGTTTGCACAAAGGCGCTTCGAACTTGGCCGTCTTTAGAAATCGTAGTTTGGATTACACGACCTTTGTGCCAGCAGTTTCTTGGGCTCATTGGATCGACGATCAGGACAATATCACCCTTTTCAATAGGCTTCGCTGAAGTAAACCACTTGGTTCGGCGAGTAATTGTCGGAAGATACTCCCTTACCCAGCGTTGCCAGAAGCGTTCTGCATACTGTTGCGATATAAGCCAGTTTCTTTTAAGTAATTTAGTGTCACTGTCGAATACTGCGGGTGGTTTGCTGCCATTTGAAGACCCCAAAAGAAAGTGATTGGGAGTTAACGCTTCTTCGCTTTCGTCGTCGATGGGAATATAGGTAAGTGGACGGGAATTCACTATGTTTTCGACCTCTATAAGCATGCTCCGTAACAATTCATCCGAAGGATTTCTAGTTGGCACTATGTCGTAAAGGGAGGTTTTTACTGACCTCACTAGCCTTTCCCAGCTGCCACCCATATGTGGTGACCCCGGTGGAATGAAGGTCCATTTGGTATCGGTTGTCGTGAACGTCTCCATTAGTTTTTCAGTGTTGACTTCTTTAAGCGCCTCTCTTAGTTCTCGCTCAGCACCATGGAAATTTGTTCCGTTGTCGCTGAAGATCTCGATCGGAACGCCACGCCTTGCCATAAAATTTCTGAGAGCCAAAATGCACGAATCTGCCGATAATGAGTGTGCGATCTCAAGATGAATTGCTCTGGTTGTCAGACATGTCAACAATACTCCCCATCGTTTCTCGGTCCTTCGAAGAATACTCACATTCATAGGCCCAAAGTAGTCGACTCCGACGAATGAGAAGGGTCGACAGAATGGAGCAATTCGTGCTGGTGGGAGTTGAGCCATCATAGGAGGTTGTGGTTTGGCTCTGGTATTTTTGCAATCTTGGCAATTTTTTCTTACAAGTCTTAATGCAGATCTCATATGAGCGATGTGAAATTTTTGCCGCAGTTCGTTTATAACGGTTTCGTGGTTTCGATGGTTGAAACGGACGTGAAGATCGGTGATGATTAGCTAGATTAGATTTTTTCTTTTTTGCTTTAAATTTTGTTAGGTTATTTAGATATTTTAATTATACAATTTAGGTTATTAGCTCTTTGCGTGCTCAATTGCTAAGATAAAAGTTTAAAAAATGAATGCCAATTTGTATGGCGGAGACTTCCGGCATATTTGTTTATCCGGAAGCCGCTAGCCACCAGGGAGGTAATACATTATGAACTATAACAACCCGATCATACTGGGTTTGCCACAGGGTTGTTAACACTCCCCCTTGGTAGTTCCGACCGTGGGCTAACATCTTTCTCAGCTCTGATATCTAGAACAGCTAATTTCACTGCTGGCTTTTCATAAACTCCACTTTGTGTTTGCACAAAGGCGCTTCGAACTTGGCCGTCTTTAGAAATCGTAGTTTGGATTACACGACCTTTGTGCCAGCAGTTTCTTGGGCTCTTTGGATCGACGATCAGGACAATATCACCCTTTTCAATAGGCTTCGCTGAAGTAAACCACTTGGTTCGGCGAGTAATTGTCGGAAGATACTCCCTTACCCAGCGTTGCCAGAAGCGTTCTGCATACTGTTGCGATATAAGCCAGTTTCTTTTAAGTAATTTAGTGTCACTGTCGAATACTGCGGGTGGTTTGCTGCCATTTGAAGACCCCAAAAGAAAGTGATTGGGAGTTAACGCTTCTTCGCTTTCGTCGTCGATGGGAATATAGGTAAGTGGACGGGAATTCACTATGTTTTCGACCTCTATAAGCATGCTCCGTAACAATTCATCCGAAGGATTTCTAGTTGGCACTATGTCGTAGAGGGAGGTTTTTACTGACCTCACTAGCCTTTCCCAGCTGCCACCCATATGTGGTGACCCCGGTGGAATGAAGGTCCATTTGGTATCGGTTGTCGTGAACGTCTCCATTAGTTTTTCAGTGTTGACTTCTTTAAGCGCCTCTCTTAGTTCTCGCTCAGCACCATGGAAATTTGTTCCGTTGTCGCTGAAGATCTCGATCGGAACGCCACGCCTTGTCATAAAATTTCTGAGAGCCAAAATGCACGAATCTGCCGATAATGAGTGTGCGATCTCAAGATGAATTGCTCTGGTTGTCAGACATGTCAACAATACTCCCCATCGTTTCTCGGTCCTTCGAAGAATACTCACATTCATAGGCCCAAAGTAGTCGACTCCGACGAATGAGAAGGGTCGACAGAATGGAGCAATTCGTGCTGGTGGGAGTTGAGCCATCATAGGAGGTTGTGGTTTGGCTCTGGTATTTTTGCAATCTTGGCAATTTTTTCTTACAAGTCTTAATGCAGATCTCATATGAGCGATGTGAAATTTTTGCCGCAGTTCGTTTATAACGGTTTCGTGCTTTCGATGGTTGAAACGGACGTGAAGATCGGTGATGATTAGCGCGGTGATGGGATGATTTCTCGGGAGAATTATGGGTTTCTTAACGTCTTCGCTGATATCGGCAGAGGAAGGTATCCTGCTATTCGCTCGAATAACCTTATCTGCGTCTAGGTATGGACACAGATTGTAGAGTATGCTGCTCTTTTCAACGGATTTTTTGGAGGATAAGTCCACAATTTCATCCCGATACTCGCTAGTCTGGGCTTCACGGAATAATTCAGCTTCGGCAGATCGAAGTTCTTCTTGTCTGAGATATCCCTTTCTCTGCTGATGAAGAATACCTGATTTCCTTTGATGTCTCTTGATACTAGTGTTGTGGATGAAGCGGAAAAAGTATGCTGCGGTCCTAATTAGCCGTCTCCAACTTGAGGTATCACTGATTCGAAAATTGTCTTCTTTATTCAGAGTGTGTAGGTTGACAAAACATGTTTTTAACTCCTCAACTGTGGCATTCTCAGGGGGTATTTCATTTGGCCAAAGACTCGGGTGAGTTTTCAAAAATTCTGGACCCGTAAACCACCGATTGGACGCCTTAAATTCGGGAACTTTCTGCCACTTCGTTCCTTCATCAGCAACATTTAACTTAGTGGAAATCCATTTCCAATCGGATATTTCTGAGAAGTCCAGTATTTCGCTTACACGAAAGGCAACGAATGGTTTGTATCTGCGGTGATCAGATTGAATCCAGCTTAGAACATTTTTTTAATCCGACCAGAAAGTACATTGGGAAATACGGATCGTGTGTGATTTTGTAATGACTTTCGCAAATCTAACGCCGAGGACTGCCGCCTGAAGCTCAAGCCTTGGGATCGATAAGCTTTTTAATGGAGCTACTCTCGTTTTGGCACCAATCAGGACACAGTTTATATTATCGTCATTTGCGATTCTCAGGTATGCAACAGCAGCGAAACCATTTTCGCTTGCATCCACGAATACGTGTAACTGCTTTTCGGAATTCGGATCAGGATTATTGACGATATAGCATCTTGGAATTCTGAGTTTCACTATTTCAGGCAGGTATCGAATCCATTTCAGCCATTTTTCTAGCTCTGCACCTTTGATCTCTTCGTCCCATCCGATATTGGATCGCCATATATCCTGTAGAAGTACCTTGATGTACATGAGGAAATGTGCTAGGAGACCTAATGGGTCGAAGATCGTCATTAAAATCCTTAGAACTTCTCGTTTCGTTGGACGTTTGTGACCGGAAAGAATATCAGTTTGAACTGCACTGGCATTTATTTTATAGGTGAAGCAATCAGATGCAGTGCACCACCACATGCCTAAAACCTTTTCAGTCCCCATTTCCACGTCAAGAGCAAGATCCACTTGGTCGGTTGGTTCAGATTTCATTGCTTTCACGACTTCAGGTGAATTAGAAATCCAGTTCCTAATGAAGAATCCTCCTTGTAGGTGTACGTAACAAATTTCTTTAGCCAATTGTATAGCCTTCTCTTCCGAGCTTGTACTATCCATCAGATCATCGACATATTGATTATTTTTGATCGATTGGACAGCTCTTGGAAACTTGGCGGAAAATTCATCAGCATTCTTTCTGATCACATACTGCGCGCTGGCGGAGGCAGATGTCGCTCCCATTATCATTACTTGCATTGCTAACACCTCAGGTTCAACTTCCTCGCTGGCACTCCATAAAAACCTTTGAAAGTGTTGGTCTTCCTTGCGAATCTGAATTTGGTGGTACATTTCCATGATATCTGCGAAGATTGCAACTAGGTCTTTTCTGAATTTAAACAAAACAGTTACAAGTGATGCAAGTTGACCTGGACCCCTCAAAAGCATAGAGTTCAGCGATATACCTTGAACGGTCGCTGCTGCGTCCCATACGATCTCTAGCTTCCCAGGTTTGTTTGGATTGAAAACAGGAAATATAGGAAGATACCAACAGCGGTCACCTCTTTTGGCTATTTCTTCTTTTGTGAGCTTTCTAGCATACCCTTTTGTGATAAATTGTTTGATCTTCTCGTCTAGGGATTTAGCCAGCTGCGGCTCCCTCTTCATTCTCTTGTGAAGACAAGCTAATCGCCTTTTTGCCATGGGAAGACTGTTTGGTATAGTGAAGTCGTCAAATTTCCAGAGTAGCGATGTTTCGTAGCGCCCATTTTTTCGAATTGTATTTGCATCTAGCTGATCCAGCGCACGCTTGTCTTCAGTTGGCATCAAGACCTTGTCTGTGTTTGATATCCCGAAGTTGTCCATGCAAATATAATCTTTTACTAGACGCTGCAATCCAGTATCATTGCATTCACAGATGTGAAAATTGTGGTGTTGGTATCTTAATTCACCGTCATGCAACTGTTGAGAGCAACCACCATGCACTAGCCATCCCAAACGAGTCTTAGTTGCGACAGACTCTTCGGTTTTCCCTTCTCGACATTTTAGAGGAAGTCCCAATTTTGTATGCTTCATGCCAATTAACAAACGTGGAGATTGATTATCATACGATTCGATGGGTAGTCCTTTGAGATGTTCATATTTATTCTGTAGGTCTTCGAAATTTAGAGATTGATAAGGCAGCGATAGGTTCTTCACAGTGTGAACGTCAGAAAATGCATAAATCGCAGCATTAGGTACTGTGCTTAAAATTCGGAGAGTGAGCAATTGTGACTGGTTTTCATATCTATTAGTGTTGCCAGTCCACTTTAGACACAACGGCTGTGGTTTACCTTTCATATTAAGTTGGGTTGCGAGTTCCTCGTCCATCAAGGTCAGGGACGAACCATCATCCAGGAAAGCGAAAGTCTTAAGTTGAGATCCATTCCCATACAGGATTACTGGTACGATTCGAAATAGGGTGGATTCACAGTTGTTACGATGAGCGTTGCAATGGCTTTTCACATGGACCGAAACGTTTCCTTTCACCTCTTGAATTTCTTTCTTGATAGATTTCTCGACGTTGTTCTGGTCATTGTGTAATAGCGGATGATGTTTGAAAGTGCAATTATCTTTGCCGCAAACTGATGTTAAAGGGCAGTTCCGTATATTGTGTTTCTTCAAGCATCTTCTACAAAGTTGGTATTCTCTTACCGTTGCCCTCTTCGAGGTTCGACTGAGCTGCTGAAATTGTTTACATACAGCCACTGAACTACAACTTCCTTGGCAAACGTAGCACTTATGTTTTAATTCGTTATTATTTGCATCAACCTTTGAGTGAGAATTAAGGAATCCGGGTTTTGGTTTGATCTCTCGAACTCGACTGGTACCTTTGCTCTCTACAGATGGCGTTTGAGTATGTGGAACTAGCACCCCGTTGGCGGCTTCAGCAAGTTGGTAGATCCATGCACTAAAGTGGGAGAGAGTGGAATCCGGCAACATCATCTTATAGATACTCCAGTTCAGGAGGATAGTTGGCGGAAGTTTACCTTCAAGCTGAGTCAGGAGCGAGGGGTTGTTTAGATGAGCGTATAATCCTGTTGCTTGTATAGTGGCATATAAGTTTTGAACTTCCAATGCGAAATTCAAAATTGTCTCTAACTTCCCATCTTTGGGTGGAGGTGTCGTATTAACCTTCTGAAGCAGTGTTTGGATGATAAGCTCCGGTCTTCCATAAAGTGCCTTCAGCCTCGACATAACTTGATGAAAGCAATTCGGTTGCAAGAGTAACCATCTGACTGCGGTTTTTGCCTTTCCCGTCAAGGCCTTATTAAGTCTCACCACGTTCTCTTCATCTGTAAAACCACAAAGTTCGGTACTCCTTTCAAAACTGGATATGAACAACGGCCATTGTTCATGATCTCCATCGAAACTTGGTAGGTCTTTGGCCATCAAATGACGCGCAGCTATTTGATTTTTACTTAAGCTCCGTCTTTGTGGTTCACTTACATTTGGTGGTAGAAAAGGTACTGTTGGAAGGGGCGTTAATAATGCTTGAGGCGGAAACTGGTGCTGGGGTGGTACGTATGATGCTCGAGGTGGGAACTGCTGCTGTGGTGGTACATATGGTGCTTGAGGTGGGAACTGCTGCTGTGGTGGTACGTATGGTGCTCGAGATGGGAATTGTTGTTGTGGTGGTACGTATGGTGCTCGAGATGGGAATTGGTATGTTGAATTTTTGTACATAACTGGAGCATGTTGAATTTCCGTCGACATCTCATTTGTCTTGCATAAGTTTCCGGGCCATAACCTAGTAAGATCACAATCATGGCCATTGTATTGCAATTTAGGCTCAAGTGGATGTCCTTGACTTGGATCTAAATCTTTATGAATCAACTTTGACTGCGACAAGGGTTTGCGTAAATCATCTCCTAACCACTTATTTACTTTGGTGATAGACATTGCTTCGGCATCGGTAACTGATGATCCGTATTCCCTTGGCACCTTGCTCAAGATTTTATTTTTCTTCTCCAAGTACTCGTTGTCTCTTTTCTCCTTCAACTCCCTTTCTTCACTCAACAACTGCAGCTCTATCTGAATATTCCTCTCAAAGGCAGTTCTAGACCATCTAAATTTGAAATTTGAAAATCCATCTGTGGTAGCACGTGCCGATGTAGACTGCACATCTCTTAATGTGATGTCACGTCTAGAATCTAAATACAAGCTGGATTCAATATGACCTGCTTCAAAAATATTTTCATGATGAAGTGCTATCCTAGAGAATGTATTATTTACACAATTTTTTAATGTATATTTATTAATGTTGTTTTCGATATATGACATGGTAGAGGGGGCAGTATATGAGGCAATAGGGGGGACAGTACAGGCGGCAGATGCTGCACCATATGATTCGGTGCATGTTGCTGTACTTACGGCAGTATTCGGGGCAAAATTCTGCTCGTCGTATATTGATACACCCAGGGTGTTATTAACACTACTTGGCACGATACTTGACGTAGTACGTAACGCCGTATTCGGTATTGTGCATGACCAAGTGCATTGGGTTTCACTCGCAGTATATGGCAACGAATTGGCAGAATCCAAACCAAAACTTGATGAGGTGCTGACCGCATTGTTGGCGGCGGTGGTTACTGCATCATTTGGCACAGTATATGGTGCATTATATGGCATGATCGCTTCAGCAGCATCTTGAAGAACTACTTCTCTAACAACATTAGATAGAGGGGAGCACTTACCTGACATTATTGCACAAGAGGTGCCACAAACCCAGCTTTCATGTTGAATAAAACTATCGACGCCGGCGCAGCTGTAATGGTGCCAGGTTTGGCAGACATCGCACTGAGCCATATCGTCAGCAGAATCGGGTCCATCGCAGTCGACACAATTGTAATCCTCCGCCGATGGCAGTGATTTCTTCGTATGGTGCGGTCGCGAACGGGTAGCCTTTGGGGTCTTCTTTGGTGGCATCCTCACTTAGTGGACGGCAGGTGATACTCCAAATCCAGATTAATCAAATATAATGATTTTATAAATTGTTGCCACGATTTGGTGGCAACAGAAACTACTTTTTATGAACCCTTTATTAAAACACAATCGTCTTTGTGAAGGGGGTTATAAAATCCTTTAAGATAAATTTTATTAATGTAATAATAGCTACATTTATATTATTATATTATACTCACATTAGTTTCTATCTTAGGATTTTTATTTTTTCTTTTTTTCTTTAAATTTTGTTAGGTTATCTAGATATTTTAATTATACAATTTAGGTTATTAGCTCTTTGCGTGCTCAATTGCTAAGATAAAAGTTTAAAAAATGGATGCCAATTTGTATGGCGGAGACTTCCGGCATATTTGTTTATCCGGAAGCCGCTAGCCACCAGGGAGGTAATACATTATGAACTATAACAACCCGATCATACTGGGTTTGCCACAGGGTTGTTAACACAGAGTATCACTGATCCTAGGCAGAGGGTAGCTATCCTTCTTGGTCACATCATTCAACCTTCGATAGTCCACGCAAAAGCGGGTTGATCCGTCTTTCTTCTTTACCAGGACCACTGGAGACGCCCAAGGACTTTTAGAGTTTTCGATCAGACCTTCTTCCTTCATGGTGGTTATCAGTTCTTCAACCTCACCTTGTTTGGCTAGTGGAAGGCTTCTTGCAGGTTGACGAATCGGTATTGATTCGATGTTGCACCAGTTGCGTTCTGCCATATTTCCCTTTCGATGACGAAAAGATGTCTGCAAATTCTTCGAGGAGACCTTCTGCGGTTCTTCGTTGTTGGTGGCCAAGATAAGATGACTTGAGAATGTTCGTCTTTATAGAGTTCAGCTCTTCGGACTTCAAGGATTGCCTTGACTCTTCTTCATTGATTCTTGTTATCGCTGATACAGATTCGCATTGTCCGACAATCTCACCTTTTCTTAGCTTAACTTCATACGGTTTGATGTTCAGTATTCGTACCGGAACCATGTTCTTTAAAGGTCTCACAAGAGTCTTCCCAATGGTGATGTTTTGGGAGGACTTTACAGATGCTGGTTCGACCATGAGGCATCGATGGCTGCCAGGCTTACCCTTCAATTTCGTCCACACGAATACCTCTGAAGAAGCAGGCAAAGTGAGATCTTCTTTGATGACGGTTTTCACAGATGGGGAGGTCTCATACGAGTTAGTCCCATAGATCATCGGAATCTCGATGTTTCGATATTTCAGAACTTGGTTCCCGATGTCCAATATCACTCCGTGATCTTTCATGAAATCGACGCCGACAATGCACTCGTCGCATATATCTGCTACCAGGTGAGAGAATTCCAACTCTGCCATCCGGATCTTAAGACACCATAAACTTTTGCGGCCTCTCCAGTTGCAGTCCTTAGACGATAGCTGTTGGTGTTGTGGAGCCATGCCTTCTTAACGAGGTCTTGCCGTATGATGGACGCCGTGGCACCGGTGTCAATGGTAGCCACACATTTGTTGCCGTTTATACTTGCTTCCACGGTCAGGCTCTTGTTGTCATGTTTCGTTTGAGAAACCTGGATGTTGTTTCTGGGGCCATCGATACCAGAAACCAGCTTCTGCCCCTCGAAGATGGTTCTTATTCGTTTCCCGGGTGGGAAACAACTTCGGAAGCAACGTTGTTGGTGTTGATTTGACCAGTTGAATTACTTCTGTTTCCACAGTGTTGGCATGTGGTTCCTCTTCGCGGTAATCTGCACTGTCGCTGTAGGTGCCCAGTCTTATTGCAGTTCCAGCATCGTGCTGGTCCGTCTCGCTGACTCCTTTCTACAGTAGCCTTCTGACAAGAGCATTCTTGGACTTCTAATTCTCTTACGCGATGCATGTTTTGGGAAGCTTGTTCTGCAGCTTCCATCGTCAGAGCGAAAGCCAATGCTTCTGGTAGTGTTCGCTTTCCGGCAGTGCGGATGGCCCTTTGGAGATTCATATCGCCCACAGCTCTCACAAAGGCTTCAACAGCAAGTTGATTTATTATCTCGTTACCAGCTGTTGGATATGCCAGATGAACCAATCGCTCGATATCTGGCTGAAGCTGCTGCAGAGTTTCACCTCTATTTCTGTGTCCTATTGTTAAACTGAACTCGGAAGACTTCTGTCATGTGGCTATCCCCAAACCGCTGTTCGATTGCGTTTATATTGTGTACTCACCTTAATTGAGAAATCTATATTTACCTTGTAATGTGTATTCGCCTTTAATTAACTATCCATCTTTCTCTTTCTGATAAATATCTATCTATCTTAAATCATCTCTTGGATGTATCCATACTTCTATATTGATATATACAAACGGCTTTTTTGTAAAACGTTTTATGTAAAAACATTCCTTTATAATTAATAAAGAATTGAATGAGAAATAATAAGGAAACTTATTTGCATATACAACAGTGGTGTCATAAGTGGAATTGAGATAAACAAATATGTCATTGTCAGAAGAAACCCTGCAATCGCTTACATCAGTCTTCTCGGAAGCAATCAAAAAAGCAGTTGTGGATGCCACACAGGCGGCGATATCTACTGCCACTAGAAACGGCACAACCTCAAACCAACCTTCTCCAAAATTACCAACATTTTCTATTGGTGAGTATAAATCATCTGAATCTGAATCAGTCGGAGATTATTTTAGGCGATTCGAATGGGCACTCCAACTCAGCAAGATCCCAGCAACCGATTACCCGCATTATGCACGTGTTCACATGGGAACAGAGCTGAACAATGCCCTTAAAACGCTTTCAAGTCCAAAGAATCCAGAAGTCCTGTCATACGAACAAATAAAAACAACCCTTGTAAATCATTTTGACACGATAAAGAACAAATATGCTGAAAGCATCAAATTCAGACATATTGTTCAGCAAGCTGATGAATCAGTTGCCAACTTTACGCTTCGTCTGAGGCAAGGCGCTGTGAATTGTGATTATGGTAATTTTTTGGACAGGATGTTGATAGAACAATTTCTGCATGGACTTTCTTGTCGTGAGATGTGCAATGCTATAATAATCAAACAGCCCGACACATTTGCTATTGCATATGAAGCCGCACAATCAATTGAAGCAAGTCGCAACACAGCAGTTGAGGTGAAATCAGAAATAACACCGGCAGGCGAAGCCACACACAAACTGGGATATGCCCCCCCACGGTTCAAGCGCGGCCAAAAAGAAGCTTTACAACCATTTAAACAAGGACAACACCCAAATCAAACTTGTAATGGATGTGGAGGTAGACACTTTAGGAATCAATGCAAATTTCGAGAAGCAGAGTGCCATGCTTGTGGCAAAAAGGGTCATATTTCAAGAATGTGCCGATCGAAAACCGCACAAATTGTCGAGGTCAACGAGGAACAGCAGAGTGATCCAGATGAAATAGTACAATGTCTCGGAAATATTAACCTGGTTAACTCCATAAAGCCTACTTCCACATCAGACACCCTAAAAATCGAAGTGAAAATTGATGGCCGTGACCTCGTGATGGAGCTAGATACTGGCTCACCATGTGCCATCATCAGTGCACAGATTCTTCGCACGATTAAACCCCAGTTTACGTTGATAAAGTCAGACAGGCAGTTCGCAAGTTACACCCGCCACCGACTTAATTGCATCGGACGTATTCCAGTTACTGTAGCTGTTGGCAGAACCGTTCGTAGGTTAAATCTCTATGTGGTAGAAGGACACTTTGACACTCTCTTTGGAAGGGAATGGATCGCTCAATTCGCCAGTGAAATAAATTTTTCTAAGTTCTTTGAAACTTCAGGTCACGTCAACTCTCTCACATCCACAACTCCTAATCTGTCAGAAGAACAACGAAATCAAATGAACTCCCTTCTCAACCAATACGAAGAGGTGTTCAGTAACATAGCTGGCAAACTAAAGGGACCTCCTGCTTCACTTCATTTTAAGCCTGACGTGTCACCAGTTTTTATGAGAGCAAGGGAAATTCCTTTGGCATTGCGGGATGCCTATGCCAAAGAGATCGACTTGAAAATTTCCTCAGGATTCTATAAAAAAGTGGAATACTCTGAATGGGCATCAACAACACATATAGTATCCAAGAAAAATGGACGTATTCGTATTACTGGGAATTACAAGCCAACACTTAATCCACGAATAATCATTGATGAACATCCAATTCCAAAAGTTGAGGATATATTTAATCAAATGAAAGATGCAAGAGTATTCTGCCACTTGGACGTCACAGATGCCTACTCACATTTACCCATTGACGAGGAGTTCAGCCATGCCATGACATTGAACACCACTACCCATGGATTAATTCGCCCAACTCGTGCTGTATACGGAGCTGCAAACATTCCGGCAATTTGGCAGCGGCGAATCGAAATGGTGTTCCAAGGCATTCGAAATGTAAGAATCTTCTTCGACGACATCCTTATTCATGCCAAAAATTTTGATGAAATGTTGGAAGTTGTCAATCTGGTCTTGGAGAGAGTAAGAGAACATGGACTTCATTTGAATCGAGAGAAATGTGTGTTTGCGACATCATGCGTAGAATTTCTGGGACATAAAATAGATGCTAATGGGATCCAAAAGTCAGACAAACACACAGAAGCAGTGAAAAAAGCACCAAAACCTTCCACCTTCGAAGAACTGCAACTATTTTTGGGTAAGGCAACTTATTATAGTTCTTTTATTCCAGATCTTTCGACTAGAGATCGACCATTGAGAAACATGCTGCGGTCTGAATCGTTTAAGTGGACACCAGAAGCACACGAAGCATATATGAACATCAAAAGTATTTTAATATCGCCACAAGTCCTTATGCCTTATGACCCGTCACTTCCGCTTCTATTAGCCACCGATGCGAGTAAAACTGGACTCGGAGCCGTCCTTTCACATGTCTTAAGTAATGGACAGGAAAGGCCAATAGCATATGCAAGCCGCACCATGAGCGCAACAGAACAGCGATACCCCCAGATCGATAAGGAGGCATTAGCTATTGTCTGGGCTGTGCAAAAGTTTTTCATGTATTTATACGCTCGCCATTGGACCCTTATCACCGACCACAAGCCATTGTCTCAAATTCTGCACCCAGAAAAATCTTTACCTGTTCTCTGTATCAGCAGAATGGCAAATTATGCCGAGTTCCTGACCAACTTCAATTATGATGTCAAATTCAAAACAACCAAAGAAAACGCAAATGCTGATTATTTCTCTCGAGCTTCTTTAGAAACAGATGTCAATAAAATTTCCCAATCGCAACAAGTTTTTGATTCTGAAACAGAATATGACCCATTCGATAATTTTTTAGTTCATCAAATTCATCAACTGCCACTCAATGCAAAACGAATTGCTCAAGAAACTAGGAAAGATCTACATTTGGGAAAAATGTGTTCCATACTCGAATCAGGTCAATGTCTAGTCCGATCGGGTTTCAAATCGCCTGAGTCCAGCTATAGGTTAGCTGCAAATTGCCTTGTCTTTGAACACAGAGTGGTAATTCCATCAACTTTACGTGAAAAAGTTCTTGCAGATCTTCACTTAGCGCATTTGGGAATGGTGAAGATGAAAGGTTTGGCACGATCATTTGTTTTTTGGCCGGGAATTGACGCAGATATCGAACGTATGGCAAGGAATTGTAGCAACTGTACTAAAAATGCACACTTACCCCCCAAGTTTCGAGAACACCATTGGGAGTATCCAAAAGGACCATGGGAACGAGTCCATATAGACTACGCGGGACCCTTCGCTGGAATGATGTTACTCATAGTATCCGATGCGTATTCTCGATGAATTATTTGCTGCCTATGGTGTCCCAGTAATGGTGGTGTCTGATAATGGCACAAATTTTACGTCAACTGAATTTAAAACGTATCTACAGACAGTTGGCGTCAAATATCATAAGCTGACAGCACCGTACCATCCATCAACGAATGGACAAGCCGAGCGGAGCGTACAAACAGTAAAAAATGCACTAAGAACCATGGAAACTACCAAGACCTCACTTCAGCTAAACCTTAACAAATTTCTTCGGCAATATAGAAAAGCACCTCATACCACCACAGGCCAATCACCATCGCAGTTATTTTTGGGTCGTTCACTCCGGACTAGTCTAGATCTTCTCAGACCTGATGATATATTTACAAAAGTAACTGAAAAACAAAACTCGCAATTCAGTCCAACATTCCGCATTCTTCAACCAGGGCAATCGGTCTTTTTCCTATCAAATAACCCTCGTATGGACAAATGGGTTCCAGGAGTTATCAGGAACCGTTTGGGAGACCTTCATTATGAAATCACGTACCTTGGCAAACAGTTTAAACGCCATATTGACCAGATCAAAGATAATTATTTAAATAATCAAGATAAAACTCATGGAACGCAATATGCAGAGCATATAGATGTTCCAGTCAACGATCGCTCTAGTCAATACATAAGACCACCACAAACGCCTACACCACAACAACAACCACTGAGTGAAACTAGTACTGCAGTTGTAGTACCCAAGCAGCAGTCACTTACTCCACAAGAGACGCATACACCTGGACCTGGAAGTCAATTAATTACACCCCCAGCAGCTCCACGAAGATCCACCAGACCAAGGAAGCCCCGGGTCTTATTCTCACCTTAGCCACGAAGGGTGGGAAGAAATATTGTGTACTCACCTTAATTGAGAAATCTATATTTACCTTGTAATGTGTATTCGCCTTTAATTAACTATCCATCTTTCTCTTTCTGATAAATATCTATCTATCTTAAATCATCTCTTGGATGTATCCATACTTCTATATTGATATATACAAACGGCTTTTTTGTAAAACGTTTTATGTAAAAACATTCCTTTATAATTAATAAAGAATTGAATGAGAAATAATAAGGAAACTTATTTGCATATACAACAGTTTACCAGAACTGTGAAGTCACCACTCTTCTCCACTGGGATGGTTTGTAGCAGTTCAGCAGCAGATCCTCTTAAAGCAAGCGTAAGAGCAATGTATTTTTCGTGATCGTCCCAGCCGTTTGTTAACGCTGCTGCTTCAAACTGTTTCTTGTAGATTGACCACGGAATCTGTCCATCAAAGCTTGGAGGATTCACTTCTCTCTTCCTTGAGCACTCACCAGAAGGTTCTCGAGCTTTCATCTTTCGCACTTTTTCCAGTTCATTTGTAATGGTTTCGATTCGTTCGTCCATTTTATCGAAACGTGCATTTTGTTTTTCGACTCGCTCGTCGACAGTTTTGATTTTCTCTTCGAAGTCCGCAAACCTGCCTTCTAAAAGGTTTTTCTGTTCGTCGAATCGCTCTAGAATATTCTGCTGTTCTTGCTTTTGGTCACTTCTTTGGGCTTCTAGTTGTTTGAGAACATTCTGCTGTTCTTGCTTTTGGTCACTTCTTTGGGCTTCTAGTTGTTTCAGGACATCATTTTTATGTTCTCCAAATTTGGCTAAAAGAACTGACATCATGTTGGATAAGGCAACATTTGCATTTACCTCTTACACTTTTGCTTCTAATTCGAAAGCAAACGTATCTGGGTCTTCATTTTTCTGCTCCAGAGATTCCTGCAGCCGTTTAACGAGTTCGGTTTTTACTCCTGTCCCACTTAAGCCACGTTTGCTTAGTTCGGCCTTTAGCTCAGGGACAGTTAAGTCTTTCAAAACTTTTTTTTTATTTTTTTAACTTCACTACTTCACACAAAATAGTTAAATCACTGCTCACTGTTTTTATTCTCAATAAGTTTTAATCCCTTATTCTGACACCAATGTAATATTCGGCTTGGTCCGACAATTAAAACTTATTCACACTTCGTAAATAAAAACACAAATTCACTTTATTTAAATTACTCACAAAAATTCTTTATTCAACACTTTCAATTATTACTTTTTAAACACAGTCTTTACTTTCAATTATTTCAAACACAGTCTTTACTTTATCGCAATTCACAATCCATAATAAACCGCTTCGCTTCCGAGCGCCTATTTATATACTTCAAATCGGTTCGAGAATCTACGAGGTTCTTCTCGATGCTTAACGAAGTTCTCCTCTTTATCACTAGATGCTTAACGAAGCTAGTTCTCCTCTTAATCCCTAGATGTTGCCCCTTTCGAGGTTCTTGTATGCGCTGAATGAATTGAGTTCCCCTCTTACCACTAGATGTTTCTCGATGCTTAAAGAAGCGAGTTCTCCTATTAATCCGATATTAAAAGAGATAAAGAGTGTATACACATTACAATATGAATGAAATGCCAAAACCTATGATCGACCAAAATAAAGTATTCGCGTTAATAAATCTACATGATGATAATTGAGTAAATATGAATCAATTCCAAAAATCATGACCATTTGCAATTTTAATGCCTGCATAGAAGCATAGAGGAAATATATTATCTAGAGTCCCGACCGGTACCCGTCCTACCTGAAACACCCTAAAATTTTATTCGAGGTGAACTCTCTCAAATTCCGTATCGGTGAATACATGTGAGTGGTGGAAAAAAGGCAAAATGTCATATTGAATTCTCGTCAAAAATGACAGTTCCGCAATTTCGATTTCAAAAACAAAACATTCAATTTGAGATTCTACAAGTAAGTTTTTGTAAATTATTTTGTTTTGTCTAAACATTTAACAGAATTTATTTCTTTTCAGATCAAAAACCTTAACTATTAATAGCTACAAGTGCATTTAATTGAAAAAACGATAGACCAGGAACCAGAAAAAAACAATGAGACTTACTCTACTCGGAGCTCAAGTAGGTACGTTTAAAAAAAAGAATCTCGTAAACAAAAAAATATTTATGTTGCTTTGTTTCAGCTATGGATTGCTCCAATAATATACTTTACTACCAACTCAAGAAGATGTACATAAGAATAAAAATCGACTTTATTAGCATCTCCTTAGTGTTTTCATTTCGGGTGCTGCCGATTACAAATCATGATACAGAAAGCAATTTCTCTCAAGAAATTTGGAAGGTTTGCTCAAAACAAGGGCGCTAGTCCCCAGGCGAATTTATTTAATATTATATTTCTCTTTATCAATGTTTTTAACAACAGACTTTTGCCTTTATTTGTAAATAGTTATTCGAAGGCAGTTGAAGTAAAGTATATATTTCTACACTCAATTGCTGCTGTATCATGACCGTTGAGATCTGTCTCAGCGGCTATGGTGGGTGCAGACGTTGACGATAGAGGTATCAACGTCTCTGCCAATAGTAAGATTCATGGAATGCAACAACACCACCAGAATCACGAATTCAATTCCGAATTAGCGAACATCCTCAGCTACAGCTATGTCATCGACTTTGTGAAATTCAATTGAATGGTGCAAGGGAAAGCTTTGACATTCAATAGTCGACAGCCCAGTTTTGGAATGACTTAACAGCGGCAATAGCAACGGCAGAGTATGCAGGAAAATCAGGTAAGTTCATTCATTTACTTACGAGTAATCTTAACACGGATATTTTAAATTCTATGGTTCTTTAGGATTTCCAACGTCCTTTGCCCATTCATCAACTGCCAAGAAGTATGGTACAAGCCGACCAAAAAAAAACTACTCTTGCAGGTACAACTGAAGCAACATCTTCTGGTTTCATAGAGTGCAACAGCACATGAGGTTCAGTTGTGTTAATACAAATCGAAACTATCATATCGTGATTAACTTACTTAATCTTCACCTTCTAGATCTAAATCGATGATTGTAACGCCAAATATCTCACTAAAGAACGGCAGGGACACTGCTGACCGAGTCATCGGCTACTGCGGCCACTTAGGCCGACGCAGACCACATAGATGATGAAATGAATGTCGACATTGAAGCAACCTGCTGGGAGAACACCTCCTAAATGACGGGAATCAAAAATCATTGGTTAGTCTTTTGAATAATGAAAATCTAATAAGAATGTCACAAACGACTTGCCACAATTTTTTAATCAATTATAAACCAATCAACTTGCTACAATTTAATTGTGCCAGAAGGCTTATGATGGCAAGACTACTTCAAAGTAAGCTTCACATAAACCACAAACTTTGAAAGCACTACCTAATTGATGTGTTTTTTTTCAGCAACAAGAAGCGGTATTGCAACAAATCCTGAAGTGAAGATGATTATAGTCGACGACATGTTTTAAATCTCATCCGTTAATAATCAAGGTTCGCGGCGCAGCTAGTTTTTAAATAAATTTGTATTTTTTTTTTTCAAAATTGTATGTAATTTAGTATAATTTTGTTTTAAATTCAACGCTAATAATGTATTTTCACTTAAAAAACAATAAGTGGATGTTAAAATGTAACTTCTTAGTTTTTGAGTAAATAAAAAAGATATTGAATGTATTTTTTTCAAAGAAAAATACTTCTTTCTGGTTTTCTCAAATTTGATCTGCTCAGGTCAATTATTATAGTGGATTATATCTTTTTTATTTTTTGTTTCGTTTTTAGCAAATAATAATAAAAAAAACAAATAAGCTTTTTTAAGTAGATTTTATTTTTTTATTCAGACATATGTTTAATTTAACAAAATTAAAAACTTAGTATTTTTAATCATATTTCTATGTTTTGGTTCATCACGTTGGTATGTATTTCTTTGTGATTTCATGTGGTCAATAGCATTAGTCAGAAACTCGTTCTTTTTTGAGAGGATTAAGATATCCATACTTCGAACCTCACCTTCAAAATTTTCTATTACATCACGTTTTTAAAACCGGTAAAGCATGATGTATCTCTTAACTTTAAATTGCAAGATGATTTTGCAAAGTACATATCTTTGCTTTTAGCTATGAATGACCACCAAGTAAAGAGATTCCTCAACTACATAGCAACTCTCGACTTGTATATCCATCTCGGCAAATGAAGCATGTCAGATAGTTTTCATAGCGAAGCTTTTCAGTCTTCTGCGACATCGATCCCTTCGCTGTAATCGGCCCTTCTCATTCCTACATGGTTAAAAATGAGGATATAAGCCATCAGAATAGAGCGATTTGATTGCCAGGAACAAAGTCTTGTTGAGAAGTGTAATTTTAACTAAAAAACAAAACAAAACAATATTTATATAATTTGTGTTTAAAATTAATGTGACGAACAAATTTACCTTGAATTTGTACCTCTTCGCTCCAGAATAAATATGTCGGCGTTGCTGGCTTCCTACTCGGGGGATTCCACTTTTCTTGTTGCATCATTATCCTTGGTTTCTTTTTTATCTGAGGATTAAATTAAATTCATTATATATTTTTATTTCAATAAATTAATATTTTTGTTTTGCCTTCATTTACATTATTGAAAATGAATTTTGTTTTGTTTACATTTTCACAGAATTGTAAAAATACTCACCTCGCTGTTAATCTGTCAAAACTGGACTTAACTTAAATTGGGCCACATTCGCATTGCAGTTCTAGGCTGCGCCTATACTTTCAGCACGATTTTTTCTGTTTTTAGCGAAATTTTTCATAAAAACCATAGAATTTGTGTGCCAGAAGCAGTCAAATATTATTTTTAGCACAGTTTTCACTAAAAAGAAGTTGAAAAATTCATTTTTCTTAAAATATTACATTCATTTTTCAATTTTTGAACTCAACGGATCTCTTTTTTGAACGGCTGAGTTCACCTCACATTGTTTTCCCCCTAATTGTACACACTTCACCAAAAACCCATAAAACTACATACAATCTGGATTTTCCCATAAGAAATGCACGGGAGAACTAACACATGCTTATGCTAACGGGCAAAATTTTCTCTCTCATTGTAGGCCGAAAGAGAGCAAACCCATTAAGTCGGGACTCTAGATAATATATTTCCTCCATGCATAGAAGTCTCATGTGCAAGGAACTTAACTCCAATCTTTTACATTTACCATCAACTACTTTCGAAAAGCATTACAATCTACATAAAATCTATTACTTTTTCATATCACTCAATTTGGTACACGCAATCCATTAATTTTAGTATCCATTCAGTTCCACAACATATAAATAAAATCAAAGCATCTTAAGGTACAAAAATTGAAATAAGTTTTTTATATTAAACAGTAACAGAAAACAAGCTCAAGCTTAGCGTGATTTGTTTTTCGATTTCTAATGTGTACAAATTCAACACTCCAAAATTCTTCGATTGCATCAAATTGACAGAAAGTTTCACTAAAATGATAAATCCTGTAGCATCGGAAGCAATATTCTCTGCGACGTATGTCGACAATTACATTGATTCCGTGGAGAACCTCCCTGACGATGTCCAGAGGCACCTATCACGAATTCGTGATATCGACGTGCAATATCGAAGTAAGTCAAATCTCTTTGGAAGTATTTTCAAGAATTCTTTTAATCGCATAACCTTGTTTAGGCCATCTTCGAGATGTTGACTACTATTACGAGCAATGGAAAAGCTTCACAACTTCCTCCGAAAATTCTACCAATCGAAGAGCACGAGCTATGGCCAGAATGCAACAGAGTCTCATTTCCGCCCAAGAGCTGGGCGATGAGAAAATGCAGATTGTAAATCAACTCCAAGAATTAATTGATCAAAAAACTCGGCAATTAGACTCTGATCAGAAAAACCTGGACTACGGAAAGGAAGAACAACTAATGCATGATCTCCCACAAAAGGTAACAAGAACTCTTAGTCCCATTCCCCTTCAAGCCGCTATTCCATCGGCGAACAAAAATGAAAGTGCTTTTGTAAATGCTATTATATGTAGCGGTATGGTGGCGGGAGGACAGGGGTCGGGAAGCAATACTCCCACTTCCTCTCTCCAAGCACCAGATCGCGCAATAACAAACCACGGTGTAGGCGTTAGCAATAGCAATGATTCTCGCTCCAATAAGCGATCTCGACGGCCCCGTAACGAAAACAACAACAGCAGCAGTGCCATGGAACTCGGTGGGAACGAGTCAAACTCTGCTAATGAAGGTGGTGGCCCAACCGGCCATAAATCCAGTGCAACGGGGCAATCATCCTCTTCGGGTGCTTCAGCTTCGCAAAAAAAGTCCGCTGGTCAAAACGCGGTCGCTGGTGGTGGCGGAGCAAGCGGAGGCACAAATTCAAGTAACAGCAAAAAGAAGAAACGCAAAGCTCGCGGGCAGAGCAGTTCCCAAGCGAATGCCCGAGACAATCGAGAAGACACTCCACCACCCGATCCAATCGATCCAGATGAACCGACTTACTGCCTCTGTGATCAGGTATGCATCATTTTAAGAAAACCTACCAACCTCCTATGTTTTATCGTCTTATTTTTTAGATTTCTTTCGGTGAAATGATACTCTGCGATAATGACTTGTGTCCAATTGAGTGGTTCCATTTCTCGTGCGTATCTTTGGTATCGAAACCAAAAGGCAAATGGTATTGTCCGAATTGTAGAGGAGATCGTCCCAACATCATGAAGCCTAAGGCCCAGTTTTTAAAAGAACTCGAACGTTACAACAAAGAAAAAGAAGAAAAAACTTAATATTTGTGAAACGGTTTAAATTTAAGTTTTTTATTCTTGTACTAATGGAGTTTTTATTTCTTTTTTAACTTAAAACAAAGGCTTTCCCTTTTTTATTTTTTCTTTCTACTATGTTTTTTTTTTGAATGGTTTTCTTATAACAAGCACTTGGTGAAATAATTTCGTGTTAGTGTATTTTATTCTTTTCTTTCTGTTAGAAAAAAAAAGAAATTATCAGATGTAAAAAAAGTTTATTTAATGCAATAAAAACATTTGTATTATATGTACAGTTTATGATAAAATAAATAATAAATGTTTTAAACAAAAATGTGAATAGATTTTAGATTGTATTAATAAATAAATTATGTTGCGCAATAGTCCCTTGAGAACTAGGGCCTTACAACATTGTTTATATATTTCTTATAGTACTCTTATGAGTAAATATATATACAATGCTTACAACTTGCAACCATTTCTGTGTGCGAGTAATGTTGTCAGAGATGGAGAGGACCTACTGTTGTAAGCCGAATCCGAAATTTAAGAATGCACTTTTCATGACAACAATTACACTTGGAGGGTTTGCCAAATCCTCCGTGAAAAAAAAAAACTAGATGGCACAGGCAGCAATTAACCCCAAGACCTCTGGCATGACAGTTCAACGCAGTAAGCATCACGCCACGGGTACCTATTACTTTTAGATTGTTTTAGCCGGTCATGATCTTGTTCATTCTAACATGGAAACAGGAAAATTAATCCCGGTAGACAGCGAAACTCGGTCTTACTTTTGCGATGAAAGTAGAATCGAATGACGGTAATGCCAAGGAAGTATCTAAAAAGTTCCAATTTGTTAACAAGTATCACAAGTGGATTTCCTAGCAGTATGAAATATCAGGATACAATTAGTAGTGATGTGCCTAAAATATATAATTTATTTGCTGACTATTTTCAATCAGTTTTCCCAGAAACTACCTTATTTAAGTAAAGTTGTAAAAATCAGTTCTTTAGTTTTTAGTTCATTTGAAATAGAAGAAATTTTATCTACATAAATTGGATGTTAATAAAAGTGAAGGGACTGGTGGGATTCTTGCTATTTTGTTAAGGAAATGCGGTATTGCATTATCCAAAGGGAAATTCTTTGGAAGGTTTCTTATCTATAACCAATTTTTAAATCAGGTTCAAAACAAGATATTCCGAAAGTATTTAAAAAGGTAGTCTGTAATAGGTTAACTGAGTTATTTAATCATCATATTTCAGTTTCTCAACACGGGTTTGTAGCAGGGAAATCAACAGCAACAAACTTGGCTTTAGTAAGTAATTACATTACAACAAATATGGAGAATCGTCTTTAAATAGATATTATTTTTACAGGTTTTTCAAAGGCATCTGATAGATACTTCTCTAAGCTTTCTTTCTTTTCTATTAAATTGGCTTGAATCATTTATATTTCAAATAGTTAAAGTTGAGTTGAGTTCTATTTGGTGTTCCGCAAAAAACCCATTTGGGTCCACTATGGTTCTTGTTATTTGTAAACGACATACCGGATATTTTTCAAAATTCAAACTGCCTTTTTTTCCCCGACGACCTTGAACTTTACCGTAAGATATCTTATTAAAGTGACTGTTTTCTTCTTTTGGAAGATCTATCGAGGCTTGAAAAATGGATCAAGCAAAATCACCTTCTGTTAAATGTTTCCAAGTTTTGTGGGGTTTCCGAAATTCTGATCCAATAGTGTTTGATTATAACATCAACCACAAAAATTTAGAACGTGTTACGCGGCAGAAAGATCTTGGAGTAATCTAAGACACAAAACTTTATTTTTTACCTCACTACGATTTTATTAAAAACAAAGTAAATCGAATGCTTGGTTTTCTTAAAAGAAACACGAAAAATTTCTCAGATTCATATACCTTAATATCTCTTTACAATTTTCTGGTAGTCAGCTCTTGAATATTGTAGCATTGTTTGGAACCCTTATCAAAATAATTCAATAGACAAAATTTCAAATGCCGCATAACGAATGTATGCGTTGTGTGAAGATATTTATTTTCCGTGGAAATTTTGTATGCTCCCAGATATGCAGCGATTTTAAAATATATATAAAGAGAGAACTCGTTGCGAATACTAAAGAATGTACAGCAATAGGTGGAGGTCCATTAAGACAAAAATATTTTAGCGAAATTGAAAAAAGCGTAATTGCACTTGTTAACATAAAGAGCTCCATAACTGGAATAGGAGCGAAATCTTGGGAAAGTAATACCGGTGAAAATTCTGTTCTTAATATCACTGCATAGAACCCTCCAACCTATGACATATATGTATGTAATCGAACAGGACACCAAACACGCTACTCCATCAAGCTCAGAAAGATAATGATATCCCAGAAGAAATCCAGCTTCTTAGTTAGCAAATTAAAATTCAAGAAGGAAAAAGTAAGGCCAATAAACATTTGACTTTTTAAATGAGAAAAGTATATCAAAGTTTGAAAGAACAAAAGGATAAGCTTACAAAGAGAAAACTAGAGCTTAAAACCGAAATGTTTGAGTTAGAGATCCATCTTAAAACAATCAAAATTCAAATTGTTACACTCCTTGGGCTCATCAGATCGCTGGTAGGATTTTATTTTTTATTTCGTTTAAAACAACGAAATTTCTTAAAACTGTAAAAGAATTTTTTTTTTATTTTTACCAATGAAAGTTTGTAAAAATTGTTTACGATTCGCATACCATCAAACGAAAAAATCGTCCCATGGGAAGTTTTTTTCCAATCGTACATTTTTCCGAACGGATACGATAAAAGGGCTGCCAATCCCAAAATTAAGGGGTCGTTTTCATCCCCCAAATTTGTGTTTTATCTGTCTTATTTTATTACTCATTTTATTTCAGTCAGATTTTTGTCCATCTTCGAAAACTGAAGAAAACTTGAATTTGACCTTTTGAAATTAGATATTCATATATTTCTCTCAAAATTTAGTATCAGTAAAATAAAAGGTTAATAGTATCTTTTTATCTTCGTTGATTTAAAAGAAGTATTTTCTTTTTCTACACAAATTTAAAGCCCTATGGCTGATGAAACATTTTCAAAGAACTAAGCTAGTAACTATTGTTAACAATTTAGGGCTCGCTTGTTTACACTCGGCTGTCTATGACAGTCCTCGATAAATCATGGAATGCGTATCTAAACAAATGTTTTTATCAAAGAATCCATACGTTTGGTTCTTGCTTAAGGATAGCTTATCCACTCGTTTAGGTTTGGGCAATGAGGGCTGATTATTTTGTTAATCGGAAATTAAGTTTGCAGATCTGGATTTCTTTATCTACTTTTATTTATTATCAGAATAATTTGCAGCGGTCGGGTTGACAAGATGAATGTATATTTACGGATAGCAATATAAACAAAAATATCCAATCTGAAATTGTACTCTGCTCGATCGTGCTAACAATTATACATATATAAAAACAACGACAAGATTGCTTTTAAAACTAAAATTTGGAAAAATAAAACTTTATTATGTACAAAATTATGTAAAAATGTCTACAGAAATGTTAATATAACCCAACAATTTACCAAGTCACACAATAATACACACAACTATCTTCTTACTTTCGACCTAGATCGTTTGTCTTTGTTTGTCTTCTTTTTATGCCTTCTATGATCGTTGGATGATGAATCGGATGAATACCGTTTCTCATGCTTTTTATCTTTACCTTTTTTGCTTTTCTTTGATTTGTTTGACTTCTTTTTGTACTTACTCCGACGTGGGGAAGATTCGTCGGAGGAATAAACTGTTTCAATAGATTTGCTTCTATGATTGCTGGGACTTCGCCGACGCCGACGGCTTGACTCTTTGCTACCACTTATACTACATTTAGCATCTTCTTCATCATGTCGTCTTTTTTGGGAACTATAGTCTAAATCCGACGAATGCGATGATGGATTAACTTTATCATCATCTTTTAAGTGAGAATTATATTTCTTAATTTTGTCCTGATTCTTTACTTTAAATTGGTGATTTCTTTCAGATTGTCTTTTATCATCTTCGTTTTCTAAATTTTCCTTTTTTGGTTTAATTTGGTCGTACTCATTTTCCATTCGCTTGTATTCATCGTATTTTGCTGAATCTGTAAATGAAAAAAAGCTAATTAGTATGTAATTTATGTTAGACTTTAGGCGAGTTTAACAATATTTTGCAGAGAAATAATATTAATAATCATGTTTAATGTTTTTTTATGTGACTAAAAGAAGTGTTTTATGAGAAAAATATGCATTTAATAAGTTATTTTTCGGGATTAACTTTATAGTAAAGTAATGAGCATTTTATAGACGACAAAAAGCGTTTGCATATACATATGTAGTTTTTTTTATAATTATTCAAACGCTTTTGATTGTTTAAACAGTCAATGATTCCTTGGTAATTAGGGAAAAATGTCATTTGTTTAGTAAATTAGCTTTGAATCTTAACCGTTTTATGCAAGGTACCCTTTATTGGTGTAAAACTAAATGTACATTTTTTCTTTACAGAATATGTAGGACAGTGATAAAACAATAAACATAATAGAATACTTTTTTAGAAAAAACAATCGCAGCAAAATCTCTCTCATGTTCTTTAAAAATACAAAATAAAAGCAAAGATTTTTAGAAGAAACAAAATGTACTTACTAATACACTTGGAATATTGAGAGTATTCCTTTTTCGAGACAGGTTGAACCATAAATTCATTGAAGGATTCTTTGGCACCTCCCAATGCCATTCTAACTATTACCCGTCCGGCATGTTCATCTAAACCTTCTACTTGACCGTACAAGTCTCTCTTCTTGCCACCCAGGATTAAAACACAAGCGCCCTTTTTTATCTCAAGAATTTCATTTGTTTCTGGAGGAACTAAAAGCGCTTTGCGTTTAAGTGCTTTGTCTGCCCCAAGACCCATGCCCTTGGGGCGCAAAACTGGACCTTCATCAATGGGATCACCCTTTTTCTTGGGTTGGTCTTTCCAACCCATTCCACGAAGCATTGCTTTGCCAAATTGTGTAATTGGTATGGATTCATAGTCATCGATTGTTGATTCTTTAGCTCCATCCAATGGTAAATCTTCCGCTTTTATTGGCAGTACTAATGTCGATTCAATATTATTCGTTTCGTCACTTTGATTGATTTCAGTCAATAATTCCCTAGCGGCCCTTTTTTCGATATCTTCGATTCCGTTTTCATTTAGTTCTGGCGGCGGCAGTATCACAGTTTTGGATCCATTCTCGTACAATCTACAATCTACAATCTCCTCACCATTAAGGACAGCCTGTCTTGTTCTTAAGCTCAGTAGTGCTGCTGAAGTCCTTCCGCCATCCTTAAGTTTAATTACTAAAGGGGCCTCTTCTTCCTTTTTTCTAAAAAGATATGAAAAGGTAGTTCGAGAAGAAATTTAGAAATAAACTAATAAAAATACAGGGTTTATAAATATTTACTCCACTAGTTGAATATTTTGGCCTTCAAGACATTTAATCAACTCAATTCCTTTTCTTTCATCTTTTAATTCTGCTTTATTTGGTAATAAATTAGATTTTTTAGAAATTTTACTGAAACCAAACGATATCTTTTTCTCCATTTTTGACAATAAGTCTGTTCAGTGAGGATTTTTCTAGATCAGAACAGCACAGGACAGCACAGTTTCGTGAGAAACGTCAGATCAAGTTAGAACAGTCAGTTAAATGTCAGTTGTCAAAAAAAAACAAAACAAATTGCAAATTGTGTGAATTTTTCGTTTCTCGCTTATTTTTTTTTTTCATTTTTTGTGTTTTTACTGTGAAAAATATTATTAAAAATTATTGAAATGGAAAATCAAGTGATTGCTAAGATAATGCTAAATGAAAATGTTAGTGGTTCAGACACCGATAGTGATTTTTCGTCGGATTCCTCTTCAGATGATTGGAATGAAAGTGTGACGAATGTTATTACCTTTTCTTTGATGAAATGTAAAAGAAATTTCATTGAAAGTTATTAGGTATATTATATTTTATAATTATTTAATTAAACAAATTGGCAAAATAACTTTATTTTAATTTTTTTAAATCACGAGAAAATAAAACACAAAGCACAGCCAAATCAAAACGTAAACAAAAAAAAATGACAACTTCGATTTTGACATTTCTCACGAGTCTGTTCTAACCTGATTTGACTCAAAAAGTGTGTTCAGTGACGCTGTGCTGGACTGTTCTAGACAGAAAAGTACAGCTTTTTGCTGTTCATTGAGGTTTTTTTCTGTGCTGAACTGTGATTCCGATTCGAGCTTTTGCCGAGTACAGACGTGTTCGGAAGTACAAATTTAAATTTTGCTATATAGAAAAAATATATAATAATTATAAAGAAAAAATAAATCATTTCTTCTGTGCAATGGAGAGAAGTGGCTCCAGGCCTTTTATGGCCGATAAAGTTCCTCCGGACATTCGTCCTTTTGCAGAAAGAATCAAGTTGCCATCGAGTATAATTTCGGAAGCGGACAAGCAGAAAATAATAGATTCCGTTACCCGTGAATGGAATAGTGACGATGAAGAACTTGCCTATGCCGATTCCGGTAAAAAGAGTGAGACAACTATAGACACAAATTTCAGTGGAAATGAAACGATGGCTGCAATATTTGGCGTCAGTTTACCGACGCAACCTCGTGCAACGAACAGCTGTGTAATAATTGGTCACGAGTCCACCTCAGGCGCTCCCAACCTGGCTTCTATGCAAAACAGTACTGAATCAGCTCTCAACCGAATACTGGCTGCCGACCAGGATGCTTTTAAATCTGTATTGGCCAGAAAAAGAAGACACGTAGGAACAATTACAGGTTCCAAACGTCCAAAGGAAGTTATAAATTACACCAACCGTTTCAAGCCACTTCAACAAGTAATGGAGGATGTTGATTCTCATAACTGTGAGAAGGCTGCTCTTTCAACAAACTTAAATAATAAAAAGTTAAACCTCAATATTAATTTTGATGAACCCAACAGCCGAAAAGGTGTTCCTGGAGTCATAAATAACAGCGACAGGACCGGCAACCTAGATACTAACTTCAATAATAGCAACACCAGCAGTAACTTAAGCCACAACATTAGCCAGAACAACAACCCAAATTGTGACTACTCTGGCAACAAAAACAACACGAATAGGAACGAGCAGACGTCGTCAAAACAAGAGCCTTGGTGCCCACCCATCTTTACGAAGGGAGTCTCGTCGAAGTCCATACTGGAATTTCTGGGTAAGTCCAATTATAACTTGGATGATATAAAGTTCATAGCAAATGGTTTTGGCAAGCTTAAAATGATTGTAAGGAGTGTTGAACTACATAGTTTTTTTATTAATAAATTTAAGGAATGTGGCGTAGAGGCTTTTTCCTTCACGCCTAAGCAATGCAAAAAATTTAACACCATCCTAAAAGGGATTTCGAATAATTTTTCACCAACTGAAATCCAAAAAGAGCTTATCAGGTTGGACCCTTCGTTGAGGGTATCTGTAAAGATTTTTGAGACTAAATGGTCTAAATCCAATAATATTCCGCTCGACCTTTTTCTATGTTCGTTAGATGATAGGGAAAGCCTTCAAAAAATTAAAAAAATTAAATTCCTACTAAGGCATAAAATATCTTGGGATACGGTTAAAAATTCAGACACTAAACAGTGTTTTAGATGCCAGAGATACGGACATGTCAATAAGTATTGTAGTTTCGCAAATAGATGCGTTAAATGGCTAAAAGACCATGAACCTGGTAAATGTGACCTAGGTCCAAAAACCGAAACATCAGTTGCGGCTTGTGTAAACTGCAAAGAACTTGGTCATCCGGCCAGTTATAGAGGCTGTCCGAATCGAATTGCATTCCTAAAAAAAAAAAAGAAGAGGCATTGTCTTCGAATAAAAATCATGCTTCTAACCATATAACCAATGGCTCCATACCCATTCCACATAGTGGTTTATCTTATGCTGACAAATTAAGAGGCTCAGCTGCTCCGCAGGTAGTAATTGAGCATTCGGTTCCTAAGCTAGGCAATCCCAATGATATGGCTGACTTCTTAAATGAATCTGAGAGACTTTTTGGGGTACCAATAGCGACTCTCATATCCAAAATTAAAGGCTTTTGGCCTCATTATAAAAAACTTGAAGAATCCCACAAACCGGGTGCCTATCTTTGCTTTATTGCATCCCTCTCCCCCCTTTCACCATGATTCTCAAACTAATCTCGTCTAATGTTAACTCCTTAACGAAAGATATAGAAATTGAAATAGACCTCCTTTGAAAGAGATCTATCCAACTGCAGTCTTCCTAGAGGAAACTTGCCTTAAAAAAAAAAACACAGCAAACAGATGTCGTTTAACGACCATTATGACCTAATTTAGGAATAACGCCTAGACTGAATTCATCCAATTATAATTGGACTTATCTAAAGTTCCTATTATTATAATATATTAAATTATATTATTTATTGATAAGTTTTAGATTTAAGTATATATAAAGATATCTTACATTTGGGGGAAAAAAAAAAAATTTATAAAACTATGTGATTCATTGAAAACTTTACATATCAATTAATGTAAACAACCAAACCGACATACCTGAAAAGAAAAAACGTCATTGACACAAATCGAGTAATAAAAATATATTGTACCCCATTTGAAACTAGCTTCATCTCATGTAAGGAGATAGAAACAAACATACTGTGAAATCATTATCATTTTTTATCTTTTTATTTTGTATTATTCTTAAGGTTAACTATATTGTACTCCATTTGAAACTAGCTTCATCTCATGTAAGGAGATAGAAACAAACATACTGTGAAATCATTCATTATCATTTCTTCTCTTTTTATTTTGTATTATTTTTCTTAGGTTAAGCATTCTTTTAGGTTAAGTTGTTTCTTATTTATCGAAGTATCGTCTTTTTGAGTGGACGTATTTATAATTCTAAAAAATATATCAGACTGTTGTCTTTAAACTGTGAATTGCATTAAAAATTAGTTAATAATAAACATAAATAGTATAGCTAGACCAATTCTAAGTCGGCAAATTGAAACAATCAAAAGAATATATATATTTATGGATGTGTACCTCCTAGTATTTAAGAATGTAATTTGTGTTAAAAAAAAGAAATCTCAATAAAGACTACTACTACTACTACTACTACTGTGCTGAACTGTTCTACTTTCGTGTTCATTGACAAACCCAGAACAGTTTAGAACAGGATTTTCTGTTCTTGCTTTTGAGTCAGATCAGGTTAGAACAGACTCGTGAGAAATGTCAAAATCGAAGTTGTCATCTTTTTGTTTACGTTTTGATTTGGCTGTGCTTTGTGTTTTATTTTCTCGTGATTTAAAAAAATTAAAATAAAGTTATTTTACCAATTTGTTTAATTAAATAATTATAAAATATAATATAATAACTTTCAATGCAATTTCTTTTACATTTCATCAAAGAAAAGGTAATAACATTCGTCACACTTTCATTCCAATCATCTGAAGAGGAATCCGACGAAAAATCACTATTGGTGTCTGAACACCTAACATTTTCATTTAGTGTTATCTTAGCAATCACTTGATTTTCCATTTCAATAATTTTTAATAAAATTTTTCACAGTAAAAACACAAAAAATGAAAAAAAAAATAAGCGAGAAACGAAAAATTCACACAATTTGCAATTTGTTTTGTTTTTTTTTGACAACTGACGTTTAACTGACTGTTCTAACTTGATCTGACGTTTCTCACGAAACTGTGCTGTCCTGTGCTGTTCTGATCTAGACAAAACCTCAATGAACACAACTAAAAGCAAGAATTGAATTGAATTGAATTGAATTCTTTATTGAGACTTTGATTTCGTTTACAAATGCTTATTACTTATTGCTATTTTAGCCATACTGCGGCTATAATGTATTGCCTGCTCTATCAGTTGCTTTTTTTGTGAAGCCTCGTGGCTGAATTATAATATAGTTTAACTACTCTTGCTCATGAGAGTGTATACATTGCTTTTGCTTTGACTATAATGTCAGATAAAAATAAAATATACATTTATACATATATACATATATACAGAAATAATAATATAACTTAAAATTAATTTAATACAAACGCCAGTGAAATACATTTTGATTTTTCTTTTTGTGTATCTTTTTACGAGAGCGAGAACGCTCTATTATTGACTTCATTGTTCATAGCATTTATGAAACATGACATGTATTTTTCTTTTTTTTATTAAAGAGCGAGACCACTCTTTTTATATTTGATCTCATTGTAAATAACATTTAGATGAGTATAATGAAGTGAGATGAATATAACATTTAAAAGAGTTTTGAATTTTATTATATTTTTTTTTTTGTTACTTTCAATTCGAGTAGTCAGGAATTTATACATATAAGAAAGATTGACAATGTTATACGAAGCGAAACGTACATTATGAGTAGGACGGATATAAAAATATACTTTATACTACAATTAACAGTCATAATAAGGAAATAAGTAATTTTGAATTTGAATTATTGGGAATTACAAGTTTTGTACTATTGTATTATCACAGTTTAGTTACAATCATTTGTTAAGGCGTATGTTAAAGATAATACTAGGCATATGAATTTGAAATTTACTTAAATATATACGAGTCGGGCAAGTACTGCCCACCAATAGTATGAAAATTGAACGTTGACATTTTGATGTTGAATTCGAGAATTTGTTACGATGTATTTACAATCAGGTGAACAGAGAAGTGTTTTTCTTTTAATTCATAACATGTTAGTTATTTATTTCTATGTGAACATAGGATTAGCCGCGATTTTGGCCAGTAATGGCCTCAGTATAGAACATAGGAGGAGATATTGCTGAGGAATCCAGAGAGAGCGAGCGAATTCCCAAGGGAGACAAGTAGTTTGTGTCATCCCAAGAGACCCCAGCCTGAGAATCAATGACATGTTTTATCAATTCATTTTCCGAGAGTTCGAGGCTCGAGATAGTTTTTCCCATGTGGGATAAGTTATATCTCAATAGCGGAATGACCTTGGTGATGTTATAGATATAGGTGTTGGAATAACGTTTAGTCCGATTTTCAAAGTTCTTCCCGGTGCACAATCTGAGGATCTTCCTCTCTAATTTCTCCAAGGTTTGGGCTACCGAGGGGGAAATAGAGAACCAGATAGGGAATGCGTATGTCATGAACGGTCTTACAAGTGTTTTATAGAAAAGAAGCTTAGTTCTGCTGTTAAGCGCACTATGTTTGAAAAAGGGCATGAACATATTAGTGACTTTCCGCGATTTCTCCAGCGTGATTTTAGCATGATGGTTAAATTTGAATAAGTGATTAAAGTTAACACCTAGATATTTCAGACTGCTTTTAGCCTGGGTGACGCAATTGTCAAGTCTGAGTTGGAGAGATTTGCTTTCACTTACTACCCCGGCCGGTCCTTTACCGCTCGCGTTTCGAATACATATGACTTCAGATTTTGGGATATTGAGCTTGATTCCCCATGTTTTGTAAAAGTTGTTAATGACATTTAGGTGTTGCTCAAGTATCCTCAAAGCAGTTAAAGGAGATTCATGACAAGCATAGGCAATTGTATCGTCGGCGTATAAAAGACCGGTCGAGGTAGTATTTTGTGCTGAGAATTGGTGTGGGAAGTCATGGATAAATATGTTGTAGAGGTGGGGACCCAGGATGGATCCTTGAGGGACGCCACTTTTGCATTCGTAAAGGTTACCCTGGGACCCTTGAATTTGGAGATAAAAGAGTCTGTCGGTCAGAAAGTTGCTGAGAATATTTAACACTTGAGGTGGTATGTTCAGGGATGACAATTTGGCGAGGAGTCCAGCCCTCCACACACTGTCGAATGCCTTTTCCACGTCGAGGGAACAGGCCACCGTGCATTTTTTTCCCCTAAGATTAAGGGTAATGTCATTATGGAATTTGATCAGTGCGTGGAGGGTGGAGTGCTTCCTGCGGAAGCCAAACTGGAAGTCTGGGATTGGGTCGATTGGATTCTCAGTTGGAGAGTTTAAATTGTCTAGAATGAGTCTTTCTAATATTTTGCCGGTGTTGGAAAGCAATGAAATTGGCCTAAAATTGTTTATGTCAAAATTATTTTGTTTTTTTTGAATAGGTATTATCCTAGCCACTTTCCAAGATTTTGGGAAATACCCGTTATTGATGCAGTTATTAAAAATAATAGTTAGGAAGTTGATACCTTTATCAGACAGTTTCTTCAGCGCGAAATTCGAAATATTGTCCGGGCCAGTGGACTTTTTAGGTTTCATCTGCTTTATAATGTTTTTAACAATTTCTGCATTAGTGAAGATGTGGTCAGCTGTTGGATTCAGAGAGGAGTTGCTCAAACCAAAGAGGAAGATATGTTGGGGAATATTTTGCAAAATAGAGTTAGCAGTTGCTAAGGACTCTTGTGTGACAGAGTTGTCAAAGACCGGAATGACTTCTTCATAAACCTTCTTGAAATGATCCTCAAAGGCCGATAAAATGTTCAATTCACTGCATAGTGTTTGATCGCCTATGTTAACCTTGTTGCAGAAATTCTTTTTTTTATTTCCAACCAGTTTAAAAGCTTCTTTAAAAGCCCAAGGTCCCGGAGTTATTTTCGAAAGTCGAGTACTTAGAGACTTGTTGAGCCAGATGTTAACTTTGTCTTTGATTATTTTGTTCAGTAGGGAGACTTGAGAGGACAGTTCTCTATATTGAACGCTTGTTCTATTGTATGAGTTGTGGAAAATGTTCTTCAGTCGTCTTTGCCATTGATGTTTTGTTTTGTAAATGTTTTCAATCTCTACGGGCAGATTCTGGTATTTTTTAAAGGAAGCGTTGTAGGGTGTAGAACATTCTACTAGGGTGGTTGTAAGTGCATCATTGAAGATGTTGATGAATTCATCAATCTCATCATTTGAGAGGCAGGAAAACTCCGAAGGAAAGGAATTGCACAGACGAAGGTCAAGCTTAAGTCTGAATGTATGCCAATTTGTGTTTTTGAACGACCTACAAGAAGGTTGTTCTTTCAAACAGATGTTTGCTTCCTCTAGGCTAAACCTAAGGAGGAGAGGGCAATGTTCCGTGAACGTCGGAAGTGTTGTAATTGTGAAATTCTGATCGAGATCGTTGACAAGGTGACTGGAGATCAAAAAGTGATCCAGAAATGATGCACTTCTAATGAACGACGGAGAATCAGCACAGAAGTTCGATAATGATGGGAGAGAAGTCTGAACCCACGCCTCCAGAGTTCTGCCGTTGAGATTGGACAAGCGGTCACCCCAGCCAGGACTCCTGGCATTGAAATCGCCGCCTATAACTGCCCCATCGAAACGGTTGGCAAGCCTCTCCAGATTGTTTAACTCAGAAGTTAATAAAGGGGAGGGAACGTTGGAGGGATAATACACAGAACCCAGTAGAATTTTTTGTAAGGTGTTATTTACGTTGCAATTAATACTGATGAATATAGCAGGAAACTCTGACGGAACATTTTCCACACACTCATATTTGATATTAGTTTTGATAATCAAAACCACACCCTGATTGACATCGTTTCGTAATATATTGTAATTATCCAAGAAAACTTTGTGTTTACTGGATAAGTGTGTCTCTTGTATTAGAGCAATAGAGCAATTGTTTTCTTGGAGAATTTTCAAGAGTTCTATTCTCCGAGAATGAGCAACGAGGGACGAAATGTTGAAAGATAACACTTTTAAGAACATCATTTGGATGGGCAGGAGATTAACTCGGTGAGGAGTTCAAAATAGGCCATTTGCTTGTCTTCTAGACAACGGAAGTTTCCAAGGTTTGACATAAAATTGCTGATTTTACCAATGAGTGTTCTCAGGTCAACACCAAACAGTTCGTTGGAAAGTAAAATAAATTTATTCATGATATTTCCGTTCTTATTGAGCCCGGGAGAGCTAGGAGTTGTTGGCACTTTATTAATATTGAGGTTTTGTGGAGTAAAATGACTAGAATAGGAAATTCCGGGGACAACAGAGGCACCCATTGAGATTGCATGAGAGATTTTTTTTGACTGCTCTCTTTTGAGGCTAGCTTCGTATAAAATTTGTTTTCTGCGTGCTTCATACGATTTGAAGAACTTGCATCCTCTAAAGTTGGCAGGGTGATTGTCGCCGTAGTTAACACAAACCGCCTTACTCCCATGCTCCCTTACAACAGGTGCATTTGACACACTTGTAAGGGAAGGCACAGTTTTTGGCTAGGTGGCCGAATTGCTGGCATCTTCTGCATTGTAAGGCACCTCTGTTGCCTCTCGGTTTTTACCAGTAAATTCTAGTATGAAACAGATATTTTAGTTTAATTAACTCACTCGCGCTCGATCCCGGAGAAAGACGTACTAAAAACAGGTTATAATTTATTTTTTCCTGTTTGGATTTCAAGGTTTCGAAGACTGAAACATCGGAAATATTTTTAAATTTTGCCTTTAATTCGTTGAGAATTTCTGAAGTAGGATAATCAGACGTGAGGCCTCTAAGGATGACATTGGTAGTCTTGTCTTCTCTTAGGGTGAAAGAGTACGCTTCAGCGTCTTCCGTATTCCTGAGAATATGCATCAACCCCCTATGTACTTGGCAATTATCTACATAAAGTTTACTACTACTACCTCTGTTCACAATTTTGTAAGTAAATTTTATTGGACTATCTTTAAAGTCCGAAATAAGTTTTCTAATGTCTACATTTTTCATAATGATTGGTGGGCAGTACTTACCCGAATACAATTTGTCCTCTGAGTTCGAAGCGTCAGTTGTTTTGGCTGTGTTTGTGTTATCAATGTGATTTCCCTCGGTGTCAGGAGCGTCATCGTTGATGGTTGGTTGTTGAAGTTGGTTATTGATGTTGCTGGTGTTCTTGCGATTTTTGAGTGTAATCTTGACACCCAACGGAGCAAAGGAATTTTCACTCGCAGTATAGTCCATTTCATGACTTGGTGAAGCAAGCGGAGTAGTGTGTTTTTTTGGCGGCACTTGCCAACCAGTCGTCATTTCTTGCGCTTCTACATCAATTGATGGAAATATATTTGCGGACGAATGGGGCTCTTCGTGTGAGCCCGTTTCAATCGACTCTGAAGCAGGATGTGTTGTGTTTGAACAGCTGGGCGATTCGCCAAGATGTAGGAGCAGCTGGGCAGCAGCAAGCTTTTTCAGTTTTTTTTCGTACTGGTTCGTTTTTTTCTTGGCTTTAAAATCCGTCAAGTTATGCATTATCGCATTTTAATGTACCGGAACAGTGAAAGATGGTAAGAACACTGAATATTCCACGCTTCTGTGGGCAACAGCTATTGCAGTGTCTTCAGCCAAGAGCACGTGCAACAATTGTAATCCGAGGAAAAATCGGTTTAAATGTAACCATCCAGTTAAAAATTGTAGAAAATAACACTTTCTGACAAATTTACTTTATTAAAATATAAGTATTTTTTTAAGAAGTAGCACTTCAAAGTAAAAAAAAACGAGATTCTCAAAAAATAAAACACAAAAAGTTGTTTTTTTTTTTTCCGAGCGACGAGGTATGCGCTGTGTGATGTCGACTGAAGGCTGGAGTCAGCTGGTATTCCTAAAAGCAAGAACAGAAAATCCTGTTCTAAAGTGTTCTAGGTTTGTCAATGAACAGGAAAGTAGAACAGTTCAGCACAGAAAAAACCTCAATGAACAGCAAAAAGCTGTACTTTTCTGTCTAGAACAGTCCAGCACAGCGTCACTGAACACACTTACTGATTGGCTAAAAGAAACTACAAAATAGGCCAGTTTATTTTTTTTAAGATTTCTGAAACTTTTCTGGACAGGCTTGGCAGCAGAGGAGAATGAAATATAAACACAATTCACCTAGCAATCAAATTCGCTATATTTTTCTTTTCAACCTTTTTGAATTGGGCGATAGAGAATTCTTGAGAAATTGACTTATACAATTGCTGTTCTTAGATATTTGACAGCAAAAGTGAAAAAATTGTATGAGGCATTGGGTCATTGGTCTTTGCTAAACTAAACTTCAGTTTATATTATTGAAAGGCAATTTAAACCCATTTTAAAACGATAGCCTGGAGTCTATAAATAAACACGATAAAACCTATGTTTAAGCTGTTTTAACTCTATAAAACATCAAAAATAAATACAATTATTGAGAAAATAACGTTGCGAGACATTTTATTTGAAAATATTAAAACAAAAATTAAAATGTCAATTTTGCTGGGTGTTGGAATGCTACCACCCAACAAAAAGCGAAAGCTCTACTTAACCCGAATCGACCCCTTTGAAATAGATAACGACGATTTGTATGAAAGGTATCGATTCAATAAAAAAAAAACTGCCAAACTTATGATTGACCTTCTCCGCAGTGCCCTGATGTGTCAATAGTCCGTCCGTATATGTTTCCTTCCTTTTTCTCATTCCTTGGCCTGATTTATGTTTTTGCTTGCAGGCGAGGTTGAGTTTCGAGGGCAAGATCCCCCCCGCCGTCCGACGAGCTGACGCCGTGCACCGCTAGCAGGCCGCGTCCCCCGGAGCTCAACAATCCCACCTAACCTTTTCCAAATCTTCCTATCTCTTTTTCCTACCTCATCCTTATCCTACCCTTCCACTTCACCCACCTCCTTACCTCCTCTTGCCACGCAACAAAATGGCGCCCAACGTGGGGCCCGAGTTATTCCTTAGTGTACTGGTTGTTTTCGTATCAACTTGAAGACAGCTCGTATGTCTTAAGCGGGAGAGCCCATTGGCATGTGGCATTTTTTGTGCCGTC